>JAHWGI010000867.1:0-87699 GCA_029379305.1 Frankliniella fusca | reverse complement strand
CACCGAGCGCACCTCACCGAGGGCACCTCACCGAGCGCACCTCACCGAGGGCACCTCACCGAGCGCACCTCACCGAGGCGCACCTCACCGAGCGCACCTCACCGAGCGCACCTCACCGAGCGCACCTCACCGAGTGCACCTCACCGAGCGCACCTCACCGAGGGCACCTCACCGAGCGCACCTCACCGAGCGCACCTCACCGAGCGCACCTCACCGAGCGCACCTCACCGAGCGCACCTCACCGAGGGCACCTCACCGAGCGCACCTCACCGAGAGCACCTCACCGAGCGAACCTCAGCGGGCGCACCTCACCGAGCGCACCTCACCGAGCGCACCTCACCGAGCGCACCTCACCGAGCGCACCTCACCGAGGGCACCTCACCGAGCGCACCTCACCGAGGGCTCCTCACCGAATGCTCCTCACCGAGCGCACCTCACCGAGCGCACCTCACCGAGCGCACCTAACCGAGCGCACCTTACCAAGGGCACCTCACCGAGCGCACCTCACCGAGTGCACCTCACTGAGCGCTACTCACCGAGGGCACCTCACCGAGGGCACCTCACCGAGGGCACCTCACCGAGGGCACCTCACCGAGGGCACCTCACCGAGGGCACCTCACCGAGCGCACTCTACCGAGGGCACCTCACCGAGGTCACCTCACCGAGCGCATCTCACCGAGCGGACCTCACTGAACGCACCTCACAGAGCGCACCTCACCGAGCGCACCTCACCGAGGGCACCTCACCGAGCGCACCTCACCGAGGCACCTCACCGAGGGCACCTCACCGAGCGCACCTCACCGAGAGCACCTCACCGAGCGAACCTCAGCGGGCGCATCTCACCGAGCGCACCTTACCGAGCGCACCTCACCGAGCGCACCTCACCGAGCGAACCTCACAGAGCGCACCTCACTGAGCGTACCTCACCGAGCGTACCTCACCGAGCGCACCTCACTGAGCGTACCTCACCGAGCGCACCTCACCGAGGGCACCTCACGAGCGCACTCACCGAGCGCACCTCACCGAGGGCACCTCACGAGCGCACTCACCGAGGGCACCTCACCGAGGGCACCTCACCGAGGGCACCTCACCGAGGGCACCTCACCGAGCGCACCTCACCGAGGGCACCTCACCGAGGCGCACTCACCGAGCGCACCTCACCGAGCGCACCTCACCGAGGGCACCTCACCGAGCGCACCTCACCGAGGGCACCTCACCGAGCGCACCTCACCGAGGCCTTCTCACCGAATGCTCCTCACCGAGCGCACCTCACAGAGCGCACCTCACAAGGCGCACCTCACCAAGCGCACCTTACCAAGGGCACCTCACCGAGGGCACCTCACCGAGGGCACCTCACCGAGCGCACCTCACCGAGGGCACCTCACCGAGCGCACCTCACCGAGGGCACCTCACCGAGCGCACCTCACCGAGGGCACCTCACCGAGCGCACCTCACGAGCGCATCTCACCGAGCGCACCTCACCGAGCGCACCTCACCGAGCGCACCTCACCGAGCGCACCTCACCGAGCGCACCTCACCGAGGGCACCTCACCGAGCGCACCTCACCGAGGGCACCTCACCGAGCGCACCTCACCGAGCGCACCTCACCGAGCGCACCTCACCGAGGCGCACCTCACCGAGCGCACCTCACCGAGGCACCTCACCGAGCGCACCTCACCGAGGGCACCTCACCGAGGCACCTCACCGAGCGCACCTCACCGAGCGCACCTCACCGAGCGCACCTCACCGAGCGCACCTCACCGAGGGCACCTCACCGAGCGCACCTCACCGAGTGCACCTCACTGAGCGCTACTCACCGAGGGCACCTCACCGAGGGCACCTCACCGAGGGCACCTCACCGAGGCACCTCACCGAGGGCACCTCACCGAGGGCACCTCACCGAGGGCACCTCACCGAGCGCACCTCACCGAGGGCACCTCACCGAGCGCACCTCACCGAGGGCTTCTCACCGAATGCTCCTCACCGAGCGCACCTCACAGAGCGCACCTCACAAGGCGCACCTCACCAAGCGCACCTTTCCAAGGGCACCTCACCGAGCGCACCTCACCGAGTGCACCTCACTGAGCGCTACTCACCGAGGGCACCTCACCGAGGGCACCTCACCGAGCGCACCTCACCGAGCGCACCTCACCGAGCGCACCTCACCGAGCGCACCTCACCGAGCGCACCTCACGAGCGCACCTCACCGAGCGCACCTCACCGAGGCACCTCACTGAGCGCTACCTCACCGAGGGCACCTCACCGAGGGCACCTCACCGAGGGCACCTCACCGAGCGCACCTCACCGAGGGCACCTCACCGAGCGCACCTCACCGAGCGCACCTCACCGAGCGCACTCACCGAGCGCACCTCACCGAGGGCACCTCACCGAGCGCACCTCACCGAGCGCACCTCACTGAGCGCTACCTCACCGAGCGCACCTCACCGAGGGCACCTCACCGAGGCACCTCACCGAGCGCACCTCACCGAGCGCACCTCACCGAGGGCACCTCACCGAGGCACCTCACCGAGCGCACCTCACCGAGGGCACCTCACCGAGCGCACCTCACCGAGCGCACCTCACCGAGGGCACCTCACCGAGCGCACCTCACCGAGGGCACCTCACCGAGCGCACCTCACCGAGGGCACCTCACCGAGCGCACCTCACCGAGCGCACCTCACCGAGCGCACCTCACGAGGCGCACCTCACCGAGCGCACCTCACCGAGGGCACCTCACCGAGCGCACCTCACCGAGGGCACCTCACGAGCGCACCTCACCGAGGGCACCTCACCGAGGCACCTCACCGAGGCACCTCACCGAGCGCACCTCACCGAGCGCACCTCACCGAGGGCACCTCACCGAGCGCACCTCACCGAGGGCACCTCACCGAGGGCACCTCACCGAGCGCACCTCACCGAGCGCACCTCACCGAGCGCACCTCACCGAGCGCACCTCACCGAGCGCACCTCACCGAGGGCACCTCACCGAGCGCACCTCACCGAGCGCACCTCACCGAGCGCACCTCACCGAGGGCACCTCACCGAGCGCACCTCACCGAGGGCACCTCACCGAGCGCACCTCACCGAGCGCACCTCACCGAGCGCACCTCACCGAGCGCACCTCACCGAGCGCACCTCACCGAGCGCACCTCACCGAGCGCACCTCACCGAGCGCACCTCACCGAGCGCACCTCACCGAGCGCACCTCACCGAGGGCACCTCACCGAGCGCACCTCACCGAGCGCACCTCACCGAGCGCACCTCACCGAGGGCACCTCACCGAGCGCACCTCACCGAGCGCACCTCACCGAGCGCACCTCACCGAGCGCACCTCACCGAGCGCACCTCACCGAGCGCACCTCACCGAGGCACCTCACCGAGCGCACCTCACCGAGCGCACCTCACCGAGCGCACCTCACCGAGCGCACCTCACCGAGCGCACCTCACCGAGCGCACCTCACCGAGCGCACCTCACCGAGGGCACCTCACCGAGCGCACCTCACCGAGCGCACCTCACCGAGCGCACCTCACCGAGCGCACCTCACCGAGCGCACCTCACCGAGCGCACCTCACCGAGGGCACCTCACCGAGCGCACCTCACCGAGGGCACCTCACCGAGCGCACCTCACCGAGCGCACCTCACCGAGCGCACCTCACCGAGCGCACCTCACCGAGCGCACCTCACCGAGCGCACCTCACCGAGGCACCTCACGAGCGCACCTCACCGAGGCACCTCACCGAGCGCACCTCACCGAGCGCACCTCACCGAGGGCACCTCACCGAGGGCACCTCACCGAGCGCACCTCACCGAGCGCACCTCACCGAGCGCACCTCACCGAGGGCACCTCACCGAGGCACCTCACCGAGCGCACCTCACCGAGGGCACCTCACCGAGCGCACCTCACCGAGCGCACCTCACCGAGCGCACCTCACCGAGCGCACCTAACCGAGGGCACCTCACCGAGCGCACCTCACCGAGGCACCTCACCGAGCGCACCTCACCGAGCGCACCTCACCGAGCGCACCTCACCGAGCGCACCTCACCGAGGCACCTCACCGAGCGCACCTCACGAGCGCACCTCACCGAGCGCACCTCACCGAGCGCACCTCACCGAGCGCACCTCACCGAGGGCACCTCACCGAGCGCACCTCACCGAGGGCACCTCACCGAGCGAACCTCAGCGGGCGCATCTCACCGAGCGCACCTCACCGAGCGCACCTCACCGAGCGCACCTCACCGAGGCACCTCACCGAGCGCACCTCACCGAGCGCACCTCACCGAGCGAACCTCAGCGGGCGCATCTCACCGAGCGCACCTCACCGAGCGCACCTCACCGAGCGCACCTCACCGAGCGCACCTCACCGAGCGCACCTCACCGAGCGCACCTCACCGAGCGCACCTCACCGAGCGCACCTCACCGAGCGCACCTCACCGAGCGCACCTCACCGAGCGCACCTCACCGAGCGCACCTCACCGAGCGCACCTCACCGAGCGCACCTCACCGAGCGCTCCTCACCGAGGCACCTCACCGAGCGCACCTCACCGAGCGCACCTCACCGAGCGCACCTCACCGAGCGCACCTTACCAAGGGCACCTCACCGAGCGCACCTCACCGAGTGCACCTCACTGAGCGCTACTCACCGAGGGCACCTCACCGAGGGCACCTCACCGAGGGCACCTCACCGAGGGCACCTCACCGAGGGCACCTCACCGAGGGCACCTTACCGAGCGCACTCTACCGAGGGCACCTCACTGAGGTCACTTCACCGAGCGCATCTCACCGAGCGGACCTCACTGAACGCACCTCACAGAGCGCACCTCACCGAGCGCACCTAACCGAGGGCATCTCACCGAGCGCACCTCACCGAGGTCACCTCACCGAGGGCACCTCACCGAGCGCACCTCACCGAGAGCACCTCACCGAGCGAACCTCAGCGGGCGCATCTCACCGAGCGCACCTTACCGAGCGCACCTCACCGAGCGCACCTCACCGAGCGAACCTCACAGAGCGCACCTCACTGAGCGTACCTCACCGAGCGTACCTCACCGAGCGCACCTCACTGAGCGTACCTCACCGAGCGCACCTCACCGAGGGCACCTCACTGAGCGCTACTCACCGAGGACACCTCACCGAGGGCACCTCACTGAGCGCTACTCACCGAGGGCACCTCACCGAGGGCACCTCACCGAGGGCACCTCACCGAGGGCACGTCACCGAGCGCACTCTACCGAGGGCACCTCACCGAGGTCGCCTCACCGAGCGCACCTCACCGAGGGCACCTCACCGAGCGCACCTCACCGAGGGCACCTCACCGAGCGCACCTCACCGAGGCCTTCTCACCGAATGCTCCTCACCGAGCGCACCTCACAGAGCGCACCTCACAAGGCGCACCTCACCAAGCGCACCTTACCAAGGGCACCTCACCGAGGGCACCTCACCGAGGGCACCTCACTGAGCGCACCTCACCGAGGGCACCTCACCGAGCGCACCTCACCGAGGGCTTCTCACCGAATGCTCCTCACCGAGGGCACCTCACCGAGCGAACCTCACCGAGGCGCATCTCACCGAGCGGACCTCACTGAGCGCACCTCACAGAGCGCACCTCACCGAGCATACCTCACCGAGCGCACCTTACCGAGCGCACCTCACCGAGCGCACCTCACCGAGCGCACCTCACCGAGCGCACCTCACCGAGCGCACCTCACCGAGCGCACCTCACTGAGCGGACCTCACCGAGCGCACCTTACTGAGGCACCTCACCGAGCGCACCTCACCGAGGGCTCCTCACCGAATGCTCCTCACCGAGCGCACCTCACCGAGCGCACCTCACCGAGCGCACCTCACCGAGCGCACCTCACCGAGCGCACCTCACCGAGCGCACCTCACCGAGTGCACCTCACTGAGCGCTACTCACCGAGGGCACCTCACCGAGGGCACCTCACCGAGGGCACCTCACCGAGCGCACCTCACCGAGCGCACCTCACCGAGCGCACCTCACCGAGCGCACCTCACCGAGCGCACCTCACCGAGCGCACCTCACCGAGGCACCTCACCGAGCGCTACTCACCGAGGGCACCTCACCGAGGGCACCTCACCGAGCGCACCTCACCGAGCGCACCTCACCGAGGGCACCTCACCGAGCGCACCTCACCGAGTGCACCTCACTGAGCGCTACTCACCGAGGGCACCTCACCGAGGCACCTCACCGAGCGCACCTCACCGAGCGCACCTCACCGAGCGCACCTCACCGAGCGCACCTCACCGAGCGCACCTCACGAGCGCACCTCACCGAGCGCACCTCACCGAGGGCACCTCACCGAGCGCACCTCACCGAGGCACCTCACCGAGCGCACCTCACCGAGGGCACCTCACCGAGCGCACCTCACCGAGGGCACCTCACCGAGGGCACCTCACCGAGGGCACCTCACCGAGCGCACCTCACCGAGCGCACCTCACCGAGCGCACCTCACCGAGGGCACCTCACCGAGCGCACCTCACCGAGTGCACCTCACTGAGCGCTACTCACCGAGGGCACCTCACCGAGGGCACCTCACCGAGCGCACCTCACCGAGGGCACCTCACCGAGCGCACCTCACCGAGGCACCTCACCGAGCGCACCTCACGAGCGCACTCACCGAGCGCACCTCACCGAGGGCACCTCACCGAGCGCACCTCACCGAGTGCACCTCACCGAGCGCACCTCACCGAGCGCACCTCACCGAGGGCACCTCACCGAGGGCACCTCACCGAGGGCACCTCACCGAGCGCACCTCACCGAGGGCACCTCACCGAGCGCACCTCACCGAGCGCACCTCACCGAGCGCACCTCACCGAGCGCATCTCACCGAGGGCACCTCACCGAGCGCACCTCACCGAGCGCACCTCACCGAGCGCACCTCACCGAGCGCACCTCACCGAGGGCACCTCACCGAGCGCACCTCACCGAGGGCACCTCACCGAGCGCACCTCACCGAGCGCACCTCACCGAGCGCACCTCACCGAGCGCACCTCACCGAGGGCACCTCACCGAGCGCACCTCACCGAGGGCTCTCACCGAATGCTCCTCACCGAGCGCACCTCACCGAGCGCACCTCACAGAGCGCACCTCACCGAGCGCACCTTACCGAGGGCACCTCACCGAGCGCACCTCACCGAGTGCACCTCACTGAGCGCACTCACCGAGGGCACCTCACCGAGGCACCTCACCGAGGCACCTCACGAGCGCACCTCACCGAGGGCACCTCACCGAGGGCACCTCACCGAGGGCACCTCACCGAGGGCACCTCACCGAGCGCACTCTACCGAGGGCACCTCACCGAGGTCACCTCACCGAGCGCACCTCACCGAGCGCACCTCACCGAGCGCACCTCACCGAGCGCACCTCACCGAGCGCACCTCACCGAGGCACCTCACCGAGCGCACCTCACCGAGCGCACCTCACCGAGGCACCTCACCGAGCGCACCTCACCGAGCGCACCTCACAGAGCGCACCTCACCGAGCGCACCTCACCGAGCGCACCTCACCGAGCGCACCTCACCGAGCGCACCTCACCGAGCGCACCTCACCGAGCGCACCTCACCGAGCGCACCTCACCGAGCGCACCTCACCGAGGGCACCTCACCGAGCGCACCTCACCGAGGCACCTCACCGAGCGCACCTCACCGAGCGCACCTCACCGAGGGCACCTCACCGAGGCACCTCACCGAGGCACCTCACCGAGCGCACCTCACCGAGGGCACCTCACCGAGGGCACCTCACCGAGGGCACCTCACCGAGGGCACCTCACCGAGCGCACCTCACCGAAGCACCTCACCGAGCGCACCTCACCGAGGCGCACTCACCGAGCGCACCTACCAAGGGCACCTCACCGAGCGCACCTCACCGAGTGCACCTCACTGAGCGCACTCACCGAGCGCACCTCACCGAGGGCACCTCACCGAGCGCACCTCACCGAGGGCACCTCACCGAGGGCACCTCACCGAGGGCACCTCACCGAGCGCACCTCACCGAGCGCACCTCACCGAGCGCACCTCACCGAGCGCACCTCAACGAGGCACCTCACCGAGCGCACCTCACCGAGCGCACCTCACGAGCGAACCTCACCGAGCGCACCTCACTGAGCGTACCTCACCGAGCGCACCTCACCGAGCGCACCTCACCGAGCGCACCTCACCGAGCGCACCTCACCGAGTGCACCTCACTGAGCGCACCTCACCGAGGGCACCTCACCGAGGGCACCTCACCGAGGGCACCTCACTGAGCGCACTCACCGAGGGCACCTCACCGAGGGCACCTCACCGAGGGCACCTCACCGAGGGCACCTCACCGAGGGCACCTCACCGAGGGCACCTCACCGAGGGCACCTCACCGAGGGCACCTCACTGAGCGCACCTCACCGAGGGCACCTCACCGAGCGCACCTCACCGAGGGCTTCTCACCGAATGCTCCTCACCGAGCGCACCTCACAGAGCGCACCTCACAAGGCGCACCTCACCAAGCGCACCTTACCAAGGGCACCTCACCGAGCGCACCTCACCGAGTGCACCTCACTGAGCGCTACTCACCGAGGGCACCTCACCGAGGGCACCTCACCGAGGGCACCTCACCGAGGGCACCTCACCGAGGGCACCTCACCGAGGGCACCTCACCGAGGGCACCTCACCGAGCGCACCTCACCGAGGGCACCTCACCGAGCGCACCTCACCGAGGGCACCTCACCGAGGGCACCTCACCGAGCGCACCTCACCGAGCGCACCTCACGAGCGACCTCAGCGGGCACTCTCACCGAGCGCACCTCACCGAGCGCACCTCACCGAGCGCACCTCACCGAGCGCACCTCACCGAGTGCACCTCACTGAGCGCTACTCACCGAGGGCACCTCACCGAGGGCACCTCACCGAGGGCACCTCACCGAGGGCACCTCACCGAGCGCACCTCACCGAGGGCACCTCACCGAGCGCACCTCACCGAGGGCACCTCAAAAGCGAACCTCAGCGGGCACATCTCACCGAGCGCACCTCACCGAGCGCACCTCACCGAGTGCACCTCACTGAGCGCTACTCACCGAGGGCACCTCACCGAGGGCACCTCACCGAGGGCACCTCACCGAGGGCACCTCACCGAGCGCACTCTACCGAGGGCACCTCACCGAGGCACCTCACCGAGTGCACCTCACTGAGCGCACTCACCGAGGGCACCTCACCGAGGGCACCTCACCGAGGGCACCTCACCGAGGCACCTCACCGAGGGCACCTCACCGAGGGCACCTCACCGAGCGCACCTCACCGAGCGCACCTCACCGAGCGCACCTCACCGAGCGCACCTCACCGAGGCACCTCACCGAGCGCACCTCACCGAGCGCACCTCACCGAGCGCACCTCACCGAGCGCACCTCACCGAGCGCACCTCACCGAGCGCACCTCACCGAGCGCACCTCACCGAGGGCACCTCACTGAGCGCACCTCACCGAGGGCACCTCACCGAGCGCACCTCACCGAGGGCTTCTCACCGAATGCTCCTCACCGAGCGCACCTCACAGAGCGCACCTCACAAGGCGCACCTCACCAAGCGCACCTTACCAAGGGCACCTCACCGAGCGCACCTCACCGAGGGCACCTCACTGAGCGCTACCTCACCGAGGGCACCTCACCGAGGGCACCTCACCGAGGGCACCTCACCGAGCGCACCTCACCGAGGGCACCTCACCGAGGGCACCTCACCGAGGGCACCTCACTGAGCGCACCTCACCGAGGGCACCTCACCGAGCGCACCTCACCGAGGGCTCTCACGAAGCTCCTCACCGAGCGCACCTCACCGAGCGCACCTCACAGAGGCGCACCTCACCGAGCGCACCTTTCCAAGGGCACCTCACCGAGCGCACCTCACCGAGTGCACATCACTGAGCGCTACTCACAGAGGGCACCTCACCGAGGGCACCTCACCGAGCGCACCTCACCGAGGGCACCTCACCGAGGGCACCTCACCGAGTGCACCTCACTGAGCGCTACTCACCGAGGGCACCTCACCGAGGGCACCTCACCGAGGCACCTCACCGAGGGCACCTCACCGAGCGCACCTCACCGAGGGCACCTCACCGAGGGCACCTCACCGAGGGCACCTCACCGAGGGCACCTCACCGAGGGCACCTCACCGAGGGCACCTCACCGAGGGCACCTCACCGAGCGCACCTCACCGAGGGCACCTCACCGAGCGCACCTCACGAGGCACCTCACCGAGCGCACCTCACCGAGCGCACCTCACCGAGCGCACCTCACTGAGCGCACCTCACCGAGCGCACCTCACCGAGGGCACCTCACCGAGCGCACCTCACCGAGGGCACCTCACCGAGCGCACCTCACCGAGGGCACCTCACCGAGGCACCTCACCGAGCGCACCTCACCGAGGGCACCTCACCGAGGGCACCTCACCGAGGGCACCTCACCGAGGGCACCTCACCGAGGGCACCTCACTGAGCGCACCTCACCGAGGGCACCTCACCGAGCGCACCTCACCGAGGGCTTCTCACCGAATGCTCCTCACCGAGCGCACCTCACAGAGCGCACCTCACAAGGCGCACCTCACCAAGCGCACCTTACCAAGGGCACCTCACCGAGCGCACCTCACCGAGTGCACCTCACTGAGCGCTACTCACCGAGGGCACCTCACCGAGGGCACCTCACCGAGCGCACCTCACCGAGGGCACCTCACCGAGGGCACCTCACCGAGGGCACCTCACGAGCGCTACTCACCGAGGGCACCTCACCGAGGGCACCTCACCGAGGCACCTCACCGAGGCACCTCACGAGCGCACCTCACCGAGGGCACCTCACCGAGGGCACCTCACCGAGGGCACCTCACCGAGGGCACCTCACCGAGGGCACCTCACCGAGCGCACCTCACCGAGGGCACCTCACCGAGCGCACCTCACCGAGCGCACCTCACCGAGGGCACCTCACCGAGCGCACCTCACCGAGCGCACCTCACCGAGCGCACCTCACCGAGCGCACCTCACCGAGCGCACCTCACTGAGCGTACCTCACCGAGCGCACCTCACCGAGCGCACCTCACCGAGCGCACCTCACCGAGGGCACCTCACCGAGCGCACCTCACCGAGGCACCTCACCGAGCGCACCTCACCGAGCGCACCTCACCGAGCGCACCTCACCGAGCGCACCTCACAGAGCGCACCTCACTGAGCGCACCTCACCGAGCGCACCTCACCGAGCGCACCTCACCGAGCGCACCTCACCGAGGTCACCTCACCGAGCGCACCTCACCGAGCGCATCTCACCGAGCGCACCCTACTGAGCGTACCTCACCGAGCGCACCTCACTGAGCGTACCTCACCGAGCGCACCTCACCGAGGGCACCTCACCGAGAGCACCTCACCGAGCGCACCTCACCGAGGGCACCTCACCGAGGGCACCTCACCGAGCGCACCTCACCGAGGGCACCTCACTGAGCGCACCTCACCGAGGGCACCTCACCGAGCGCACCTCACCGAGGGCTTCTCACCGAATGCTCCTCACAGAGCGCACCTCACAGAGCGCACCTCACAAGGCGCACCTCACCAAGCGCACCTTACCAAGGGCACCTCACCGAGCGCACCTCACCGAGCGCACCTCACCGAGCGCACCTCACCGAGCGCACCTCACCGAGCGCACCTCACCGAGCGCACCTCACCGAGCGCACCTCACTGAGCGTACCTCACCGAGCGCACCTCACCGAGGGCACCTCACCGAGCGCACCTCACCGAGAGCACCTCACCGAGCGAACCTCAGCGGGCGCATCTCACCGAGCGCACCTCACCGAGCGCACCTCACCGAGCGCACCTCACCGAGGGCACCTCACCGAGCGCACCTCACCGAGCGCACCTCATCGAGCGCACCTCACAGAGCGCACCCCACTGAGCGTACCTCACCGAGCGCACCTCACTGAGCGCACCTCACCGAGGGCACCTCACCGAGGGCATCTCACCGAGCGCACCTCACCGAGGTCACCTCACCGAGCGCACCTCACCGAGCGCACCTCACCGAGTGCACCTCACCGAGGGCACCTCACCGAGGTCACCTAACCGAGCGCACCTCACCGAGCGCACCTCACCGAGCGCACCTCACCGAGCGAATTTTTTACTCGGTTTTTTCGGTTTATTACCAGTTTTTTACTTTGAGTTCAAAAAAACGGTAATTTTAGAACACTTGTGTGGTGAGGGCGGGGTGGTGAGGGCGGGGACGGTGAGGGCGGAGGTGGTGAGGGCGGGGGTGGTGAGGGCGGGGTTGGTGAGGGCGGGGGTGGTGAGGGCGGTGTGGTGAGGGCGGAATGGTGAGGGCGGGAGTGGTGAGGGCGGGGGTGGTGAGGGCTGGGTGGTGAGGGCGGGGGTGGTGAGGGCGGGGTAGTAAGGGCGGGGGTGGTGAGGGCGAGGTGGTGAGGGCGGGGGTGGTGAGGGCGGGCTGGTGAGGGTGGGTGTGGCAAAAGGACGGTAAAGTACCGTAATTTGGGGTAAAATAGTCGGTAAAATACAGTTTTTTACTCATCGGGTTTCTGGTTTTTTACTCAAAAATACACAAAATCTCCATTAGATTGAAGAAAAATTGTTGAAAATATCCTAAAAGTCGGAGTGGCTCATCTGACCGACCGTGATCTGACCGACTTGAATTTTTTAAATAATAATAATATTTATATTCGGTTATATTTATTCGAAAAGGAATATAAATAAGGGAAACGTCCGGAAGGTCCCCTCACCGGATGGTCCCCCCCTAATATTTTATTATTTTTTTACAATATTTTTCAAAAAATAATAAAAAATAATAAAATATTGTCAAATATTAAAAAATATACATTGGCGGGCCGAGCAGTTTCTCATACCGCTCCCGAAGACGCGATCGGCTGCTGCCGCGCTCCAGCGGCGATTTTGAAAGCCAAGATGATCGTGGTGCGGGGTATCGTCTGCAGCGCCTCGATAAACATTAAAAAAAATAATTTTAATTAATTGTTTTTTTCGTCGGTTCCTCACGCCTCGTCGCTGGTATTGGCGATACAGATATGATGACCATGGTAAGAGCATTTCGAATCTAGACAGCTTTAACGCGTTTGAAACTAATGATAAAGTTTCTGGACAAAACGATGAACCTTGGTCATAACCTCTTTATTTGGCTCACACACACTGTCTTTGTTGCAGGCGTTTATTTCTGCTTCCGTGCTACTCCCATCGGTTTGGTTCACCTCGTCAGTTGTCCTCTGGGCAAATGCTTTCGGTAATTTGTTGCCATGTGATTGAACTTATTCATTTCAGCATCTCTACATAAAAAATAAAGAAAGCAGTGTCATTCAGAGTGCTCTCTTATGTCACTTTCCCTTTCCTCTGTGAGCTGTTCTGCCAGTGCCAGCCCAGTAAGGAATTTTTAATTCTGAAAATGTCTTATAAACGTTTTGCATGAACTAATATTAGTCCTGAGAACGAACTACTAAAACGTATCAGATATGTGTTTTGAGTGCACATAGTTCGGTCTGAAAACGTTTCAAAAGATAGTCTTGAGAACGTATATGAGACAGTCTTGAAAACGTTTCGTGGGATAGTCTTAGAAAAGTATTTAATATGTTCTCTCAAAAGCATTAAAATTTTATTTTGAACATCTGGTGAAGTTCACCTTGCGCTTTGGCTTTCCTCCACAGTTCAAGGTGTTGAATTTCAAGTAGTTTCAATGTTCACAGAATTTTACACTCACCAATGCCCGACTCCAGTCGGATTCGAACCCTTAGCCTTTGGGTTACAAGGCGGCTGCGCTACCAACTTACCCACGGAGGAGCTCTGGTAAAAGTCTGTCACGTTGCGTTCCCCATTCTTCAACCCTTGTGGCCGGAGCACTCCTCGTGATATGTTCCGGAAACGTTTTCTTAAGATTATACGAAGGATGTTCGGTTTTCGCTGGACCAACATGCTCAAGATAAAATAACGCCCACCCCTGGTTCCTTCCAATCACGGTGGAATCTCTCTCCACCGTGCTTCCAATTAAAATTGATTCACTAGTATAAATTTTTTATATGTTCTTGATGTGTTATGTTGTTTGAACACTTCCAAACGAAACATTTTCAAACTGGACTTAACAAATGTCCTGTTCATGTTAACTTCATTTATGTGTCAGAAGTACCTACGTAGATTCGGGAGAGCTCATAAAATGTTTCCCAAATTCCCTTCGGATATAGTTCGAAACGATTAAAACATTTTACGTCCTACTATGATTAATGAATGAAAAACATTTCACAATCATTTCGAAATTGATCGCGGTAGAACGTTTCGCGGGCACCGACTAAAGAATAATTTGCGATCCGTCCGATCGAGATTAATTTCAGCGAGACGTTTAAGAAAGGTTTCTGGAATGAATAAACCAGATAGTCGAACTGAAACTTATCTTGAATTAATCCTGGTTAAATCCGAAACGTTTCATTCCCCACTGGGAGTACTGACCTCAACTCCGGGTCAATAGCAGAAATTCAAGTAATATGGTTTAGTCACGAATACAACGAGTGTTTCAAGAGAAGGGGTTGAGGAATTGGAAACACATCAGAGACGGGGGATGCATCTGCACTAGAATACAAAGTGTGTGATATTCTCTTGACAAATGATGAACTGCAAGCTAGCAATACAGACAAGTATTTATTGAGTAAAAATTTTGTACATTGAGCTGTGACGATCAACTTGCAACTCAAACCATTCAAGGAAAGGATCGTCAGTCTATCTTATTATTATTATTATTTATTTGATCATAACAATGTAAATTACATCAAGATCATGTCACAGATAAACAGGTCACAGATCATAGCACCAACAATGTATACAAACAGTAACAGACATTCATCAAGCATTCTCCCAATTCCAAAACTCCATCATTTCATAAAACTCCATTTCTATCAACCACTCCTTCAGATCCTTCCTAAAAGCCTTCCATTCTTGTACCTTAAAATTTTGTGGCAATTTATTAAAAACTTTAGACATAAAAATTATTGGTGATCTTGCATTTCCCTTATTTCTTTTGAGGTCTTTTTCTCTTCTAATGCCAGTTGTAGCTTTGAAAACAAAAAAAAAACAGTGAAATTTCTGAACTGTAGTTGTAGATATTTAAAAGCATGAGCACAAACATGTCAGGGCCTGAATGATTACAGGAATCATAAACAATTAAGTTCAATATGGATTACGAACAAAAAAAATGTACGCAGTCCTCAGGCATCATTCAACAGGTTCGGACAGCTTTCTCACTTATGTCGTTGGCTAAGGTCTTATAGCAGCACCTCCTCTAAAATAATATGATGAAGCCGGATACCCCTACCTACATGCACTGGGTTTTCTGTTAACCTTCTTTTTTCAGTGTGTATCTGAACCAATTTTAAACTCTTGAACTATGTTGCCCAATTAAATAAACTCATTTTTAGGGGTGAAATGTTGCAACGGTTGCTGTGAAAGGAAAATGGTGAAAACTAAAAAAAACAATGGTAAAAACAACGCACAGAGTATTAGTCGTGGCTCTTTCAAAACCTCAGTACATATCATTGTGAGGCAAATTATTTTGCGAGTTGAGAAAGTATCCCTATCAGGTTATGTTGCTTTGTTGTGAGACCGTGCTACGCCTACGCCACGCCACCATCTTCCTCTCTTCTTCCTCCTGGGCAAGGTGTTCATTCAGAGTTCTTCAGTTCGACCCATTAATTAACTACCCGTATACTCACACAAATTTTCGTGAAAAACATTTAACCTGAGTGATGAATAAATACAACTCATGGCAGAACAAGTATCGTTTAAAATAAAAAAAAGAATAAGAAAAATCCTCTTGGTACGAAGGAAGGGGGCCAAACATTGCCAACCTAGTTGGAGTACTACTCTGTTACGCCTACAGAAGTTGCGCCTATCTTAGTGTCTGGATGAATGAAAATGCACCGAAGAACATAGAATAAAACTGTTGTTGCTGTGCGACCGAGCTGCCTCTGGACTTCCACTTATGTTTTCAAAATTTTGTGATCTTGGGATGTGTTCTTTCTGCTGCCCGCTGTTGCCTCACCTGACCACACAGAACAGATTCCAAATAAAAGTCGAATGGGTGCGGAGCAAGTTCATCATTCTTCGTTCGTCAACGGGTGATCCCTAATCCCTTCTCTTTCAGCGTTGACTCTATCCGATTAGGTAAGTATCCCCGTCTTATTTAATAACAACGTTGTTCCGTCAGTTGATGATGAGTTGAATCCCTCTTTTCCCCTTTTACGTGGTATTTAAGTTCTTGTTCCTTGTTTCAACGTGATTATGGTTTTCAACCTCCTGGACTTACCGCTGTATTGATTCTGTTTCGTGTAGGCTATGGATTCCGCAAGTTCCAGCTCTGCTGGCTCTACTGAGCATGTCAGGCTTCAGCGCCTGCGGCGATTTATGCCGAATCAGTCAGCTATATGTGTTGTTGCCGCTGCGCTGGCACCGGTACCTTCGACACTCATCACGCCAGCTGCCTCTACCTTGTCGTCGAGTACGGCAGTAAGCCGAGGTGACAGTGGATTGTCTAGTTCACCTATTCTGACTCCACCTCCATCCCCCAGTGACGACGCTGCTCCTGCCTGTCCTCCGCCAGCTCGAGATGGTGGAAATGATGTTGCACCAGCAGCAATCGTGATATTGCTTACAGGCCATCAGGCACAAGGTATTTTAACAATCTCTTCCGAGGTCACCTCACCGAGTGCACCTCACTGGGCGCTACTCACCGAGGGCACCTCACCGAGGGCACCTCACCGAGGTCACCTCACCGAGTGCACCTCACTGAGCGCTTCTCACCGAGGGCACCTCACCGAGGGCACCTCACCGAGGGCACCTCACCGAGGGCACCTCACCGAGGGCACCTCACCGAGGGCACCACACCGAGCGCACCCTAACGAGAGCACCTCACCGAGCGCACCTCACCGAGCGCACCTCACCGAGGTCACCTAACCGAC
Source organism: Frankliniella fusca (assembly GCA_029379305.1). NCBI lineage: Eukaryota > Metazoa > Arthropoda > Insecta > Thysanoptera > Thripidae > Frankliniella > Frankliniella fusca. The sequence continues at coordinate 70,731 of JAHWGI010000867.1, read as the reverse complement.
CGCACCTAACCGAGCGCATCTCACAGAGCGCACCCTACTGAGCGTACCTCACCGAGCGCACCTCACTGAGCGTACCTCACCGAGCGCACCTCACCGAGTGCACCTCACTGAGCGCTACTCACCGCGGGCACCTCACCGAGCGCACCTCACCGAGGGCTTCTCACCGAATGCTCCTCACAGAGCGCACCTCACCGAGAGCACCTCACCGAGCGAACCTCAGCGGGCGCATCTCACCGAGCGCACCTCACCGAGCGCACCTAACCAAGGGCATCTCACCGAGCGCACCTCACCGAGGTCACCTAACAGAGCGAACCTAACCGAGCGCACCTTACCGAGCGCACCTCATCGAGCGCATCTCACAGAGCGCACCCCACTGAGCGGACGTCACCGAGCGCACCTCACTGAGCGTACCTCACCGAGCGCACCTCACCGAGAGCACCTCACCGAGCGAACCTCAGCGGGCGCATCTCACCGAGCGCACCTCACCGAGCGCACCTCACCGAGGGCACCTCACCGAGCGCACCTCACCGAGGGCTTCTCACCGAATGCTCCTCACAGAGCGCACCTCACAGAGCGCACCTCACAAGGCGCACCTCACCAAGCGCACCTTACCAAGGGCACCTCACCGAGCGCACCTCACCGAGTGCACCTCACCGAGCGCACCTCACCGAGCGCACCTCACCGAGGTCACCTAACCGAGCGCACCTTACCGAGCGCATCTCACAGTCCGCACCCTACTGAGCGCACCTCACTGAGCGTACCTCACCGAGCGCACCTAACCGAGGGCACCTCACCGAGCGCACCTCACCGAGAGCACCTCACCGAGCAAACCTCAGCGGGCGCACCTCACCGAGCGCACCTCACCGAGAGCACCTCACCGAGCGAACCTCAGCGGGCGCATCTCACCGAGCGCACCTCACCGAGGGCATCTCACCGAGCGCACCTCACCGAGGTCACCTAACAGAGCGAACCTAACCGAGCGCACCTTACCGAGCGCACCTCATCGAGCGCATCTCACAGAGCGCACCCCACTGAGCGGACGTCACCGAGCGCACCTCACTGAGCGTACCTCACCGAGAGCACCTCACCGAGCGAACCTCAGCGGGCGCATCTCACCGAGCGCACCTCACCGAGCGCATCTCACCGAGGGCACCTCACCGAGGGCACCTCACCGAGGGCACCTCACCGAGGGCACCTCACCGAGGGCACCTCACCGAGCGCACCCCTACGAGAGCACCTCACCGAGCGCACCTCACCGAGCGCACCTCACCGAGGTCACCTAACCGAGCGCACCTAACCGAGCGCATCTCACAGAGCGCACCCTACTGAGCGTACCTCACCGAGCGCACCTCACTGAGCGTACCTCACCGAGCGCACCTCACCGAGTGCACCTCACCGAGAGCACCTCACCGAGCAAACCTCAGCAGGCGCATCTCACCGAGCGCACCTCACCGAGCGCACCTCACCGAGGGCACCTCACTGAGCGCACCTCACCGAGGGCACCTCACCGAGCGCACCTCACCGAGGGCTTCTCACCGAATGCTCCTCACAGAGCGCACCTCACAGAGCGCACCTCACAAGGCGCACCTCACCAAGCGCACCTTACCAAGGGCACCTCACCGAGCGCACCTCACCGAGCGCATCTCACAGAGCGCACCCTACTGAGCGTACCTCACCGAGCGCACCTCACTGAGCGTACCTCACCGAGCGCACTTCACCGAGGGCACCTCACCGAGCGCACCTCACCGAGAGCACCTCACCGAGCGAACCTCAGCGGGCGCATCTCACCGAGCGCACCTCACCGAGCGCACCTCACCGAGGCCTTCTCACCGAATGCTCCTCACCGAGCGCACCTCACAGAGCGCACCTCACAAGGCGCACGTCACCAAGCGCACCTTACCAAGGGCACCTCACCGAGCGCACCTCACCGAGTGCACCTCACCGAGCGCACCTCACCGAGAGCACCTCACCGAGCGAACCTCAGCGGGCGCATCTCACCAAGCGCACCTTACCGAGCGCACCTCACCGAGCGCACCTCACCGAGGGCACCTCACCGAGCGCACCTCACTGAGCGCACCTCACCGAGGGCACCTCACCGAGCGCACCTCACTGAGCGCACCTCACCGAGGGCACCTCACCGAGGGCACCTCACCGAGGTCACCTAACCGAGCGCACCTAGCCGAGCGCACCTCACCGAGCGCACCTCATCGAGCGCATCTCTCACCGAGCGCACCCCACTGAGCGTACCTCACCGAGCGCACCTCACTGAGCGTACCTCACCGAGCGCACCTAACCGAGGGCATCTCACCGAGCGCACCTCATCGAGGTCACCTAACCGAGCGCACCTCACCGAGCGCACCTCAACGAGCGCACCTCACCAAAAGCACCTCACCGAGCGCACCTCAGCGGGCGCATCTCACCGAGCGCACCTCACCGAGCGCACCTCACCGAGCGCACCTCACCGAGGGCACCTTACCGAGCGCACCTCACCGAGCGCACCTCATCGAGCGCATCTCTCAGAGCGCACCCCACTGAACGTACCTCACCGAGCGCACCTCACTGAGCGTACCTCACCGAGCGCACCTAACCGAGGGCATCTCACCGAGCGCACCTCATCGAGGTCACCTAACCGAGCGCACCTCACCGAGCGCACCTCACCGAGTGCACCTCACCGAGGGCACCTCACCGAGGTCACCTAACCGAGCGCACCTCACCGAGCGCACCTCACCGAGCGCACCTCACCGAGCGAATTTTTTACTCGGTTTTTCGGTTTATTACCAGTTTTTTACTTTGAGTTCAAAAAAACGGTAATTTTAGAACACTAGTGTGGTGAGGGCGGGGTGGTGAGGGCGGGGACGGTGAGGGCGGAGGTGGTGAGGGCGGGGGTGGTTAGGGCGGGGTTGGTGAGGGCGGGGGTGGTGAGGGCGGTGTGGTGAGGGCGGAATGGTGAGGGCGGGGATGGTGAGGGCGGGGGTGGTGAGGGCTGGGTGGTGAGGGCGGGGGTGGTGAGGGCGGGGTAGTAAGGGCGGGGGTGGTGAGGGCGAGGTGGTGAGGGCGGGGGTGGTGAGGGCGGGATGGTGAGGGTGGGTGTGGCAAAAGGGACGGTAAAGTACCGTAATTTGGGGTAAAATAGTCGGTAAAATACAGTTTTTTACTCATCGGGTTTCTGGTTTTTTACTCAAAAATACACAAAATCTCCATTAGATTGAAGAAAAATTGTTGAAAATATCCTAAAAGTCGGAGTGGCTCATCTGACCGACCGTGATCTGACCGACTTGAATTTTTTAAATAATAATAATATTTATATTCGGTTATATTTATTCGAAAAGGAATATAAATAAGGGAAACGTCCGGAAGGTCCCCTCACCGGATGGTCCCCCCCTAATATTTTATTATTTTTTTACAATATTTTGCAAAAAATAATAAAAAATAATAAAATATTGTCAAATATTAAAAAATATACATTGGCGGGCCGAGCAGTTTCTCATACCGCTCCCGAAGACGCGATCGGCTGCTGCCGCGCTCCAGCGGCGATTTTGAAAGCCAAGATGATCGTGGTGCGGGGTATCGTCTGCAGCGCCTCGATAAACATTAAAAAAAATAATTTTAATTAATTGTTTTTTTCGTCGGTTCCTCACGCCTCGTCGCTGGTATTGGCGATACAGATATGATGACCATGGTAAGAGCATTTCGAATCTAGACAGCTTTAACGCGTTTGAAACTAATGATAAAGTTTCTGGACAAAACGATGAACCTTGGTCATAACCTCTTTATTTGGCTCACACACACTGTCTTTGTTGCAGGCGTTTATTTCTGCTTCCGTGCTACTCCCATCGGTTTGGTTCACCTCGTCAGTTGTCCTCTGGGCAAATGCTTTCGGTAATTTGTTGCCATGTGATTGAACTTATTCATTTCAACATCTCTACATAAAAAATAAAGAAAGCAGTGTCATTCAGAGTGCTCTCTTATGTCACTTTCCCTTTCCTCTGTGAGCTGTTCTGCCAGTGCCAGTACTGACCTCAACTCCGGGTCAATAGCAGAAATTCAAGTAATATGGTTTAGTCACGAATACAACGAGTGTTTCAAGAGAAGGGGTTGAGGAATTGGAAACACATCAGAGACGGGGGATGCATCTGCACTAGAATACAAAGTGTGTGATATTCTCTTGACAAATGATGAACTGCAAGCTAGCAATACAGACAAGTATTTATTGAGTAAAAATTTTGTACATTGAGCTGTGACGATCAACTTGCAACTCAAACCATTCAAGGAAAGGATCGTCAGTCTATCTTATTATTATTATTATTTATTTGATCATAACAATGTAAATTACATCAAGATCATGTCACAGATAAACAGGTCACAGATCATAGCACCAACAATGTATACAAACAGTAACAGACATTCATCAAGCATTCTCCCAATTCCAAAACTCCATCATTTCATAAAACTCCATTTCTATCAACCACTCCTTCAGATCCTTCCTAAAAGCCTTCCATTCTTGTACCTTAAAATTTTGTGGCAATTTATTAAAAACTTTAGACATAAAAATTATTGGTGATCTTGCATTTCCCTTATTTCTTTTGAGGTCTTTTTCTCTTCTAATGCCAGTTGTAGCTTTGAAAACAAAAAAAAAACAGTGAAATTTCTGAACTGTAGTTGTAGATATTTAAAAGCATGAGCACAAACATGTCAGGGCCTGAATGATTACAGGAATCATAAACAATTAAGTTCAATATGGATTACGAACAAAAAAAATGTACGCAGTCCTCAGGCATCATTCAACAGGTTCGGACAGCTTTCTCACTTATGTCGTTGGCTAAGGTCTTATAGCAGCACCTCCTCTAAAATAATATGATGAAGCCGGATACCCCTACCTGCATGCACTGGGTTTTCTGTTAACCTTCTTTTTTCAGTGTGTATCTGAACCAATTTTAAACTCTTGAACTATGTTGCCCAATTAAATAAACTCATTTTTAGGGGTGAAATGTTGCAACGGTTGCTGTGAAAGGAAAATGGTGAAAACTAAAAAAAACAATGGTAAAAACAACGCACAGAGTATTAGTCGTGGCTCTTTCAAAACCTCAGTACATATCATTGTGAGGCAAATTATTTTGCGAGTTGAGAAAGTATCCCTATCAGGTTATGTTGCTTTGTTGTGAGACCGTGCTACGCCTACGCCACGCCACCATCTTCCTCTCTTCTTCCTCCTGGGCAAGGTGTTCATTCAGAGTTCTTCAGTTCGACCCATTAATTAACTACCCGTATACTCACACAAATTTTCGTGAAAAACATTTAACCTGAGTGATGAATAAATACAACTCATGGCAGAACAAGTATCGTTTAAAATAAAAAAAAGAATAAGAAAAATCCTCTTGGTACGAAGGAAGGGGGCCAAACATTGCCAACCTAGTTGGAGTACTACTCTGTTACGCCTACAGAAGTTGCGCCTATCTTAGTGTCTGGATGAATGAAAATGCACCGAAGAACATAGAATAAAACTGTTGTTGCTGTGCGACCGAGCTGCCTCTGGACTTCCACTTATGTTTTCAAAATTTTGTGATCTTGGGATGTGTTCTTTCTGCTGCCCGCTGTTGCCTCACCTGACCACACAGAACAGATTCCAAATAAAAGTCGAATGGGTGCGGAGCAAGTTCATCATTCTTCGTTCGTCAACGGGTGATCCCTAATCCCTTCTCTTTCAGCGTTGACTCTATCCGATTAGGTAAGTATCCCCGTCTTATTTAATAACAACGTTGTTCCGTCAGTTGATGCTGAGTTGAATCCCTCTTTTCCCCTTTTACGTGGTATTTAAGTTCTTGTTCCTTGTTTCAACGTGATTATGGTTTTCAACCTCCTGGACTTACCGCTGTATTGATTCTGTTTCGTGTAGGCTATGGATTCCGCAAGTTCCAGCTCTGCTGGCTCTACTGAGCCAGCGCCTGCGGCGATTTATGCCGAATCAGTCAGCTATATGTGTTGTTGCCGCTGCGCTGGCACCGGTACCTTCGACACTCATCACGCCAGCTGCCTCTACCTTGTCGTCGAGTACGGCAGTAAGCCGAGGTGACAGTGGATTGTCTAGTTCACCTATTCTGACTCCACCTCCATCCCCCAGTGACGACGCTGCTCCTGCCTGTCCTCCGCCAGCTCGAGATGGTGGAAATGATGTTGCACCAGCAGCAATCGTGATATTGCTTACAGGCCATCAGGCACAAGGTATTTTAACAATCTCTTCACTTAAGATTAGCCTCTTGCTGTTTTTTTTTAGAACTGCATCATGTTCAAATGTTTTCGGTAGATCTGTGGACGTCACTTTCAAGCCGCCTCCCTACTGGGTTAACTGCTACGTCAGTTTCACCTTTAAGTGGGCCTGTTTTGCCCTCTGGGCCTTCTTCACACGGGGCAGCTGCAGCTGCACCTGCTGCTGGAAGTTCTTCAAGCAATTCAACAGCTGCACCTGCTCCGAGCTCTTCACGTCGGTTGAGAGCTGCAGCTGCACCTGCTGCAAGCTCTTCAAGCAAATCAGCTGTACCTTCAAACTCTTCACATTGGTCAGCACTATCACCTGTCCAAAGAGGATATTCCGTCAACAGACGTGGTCGGGAAGATCTTTCAACAGGTATGGCTACATTCGTATATCAATGCAGACAATGCTTGCCTTGTTTTGAAACTGTCCTGATTTTTCCTTTTTGTTTTGCTATTGCTTGACAGATGGTGCATGTGGTGGCCATGTTTCCATTTCCTCATCAGACGATGAGGAAGACAGGAGGCAGAAAAATGTTGCAAGTGGCCTCAGGAGGAGGCAACAGCTCTGCAGCAATAATAATTGGCGGGAAAGTCTTCCCTCGACCTCATCTAAAGGTATCGTCACATAAGGTTTTTTGTCGATTGGGCTCTGTAGTTTATAGTGGTTCTTCTATACTATATAATGTAGCATTGGTTTAAAAGGTGTAATTCATTTGTACAACGAGGCTTTAATTTTGACAGGTTTTGGTAAGGAGAATGCTCCCCCTGCTCCACCGGCAGCCCCAGCAGGCAAGAGGAAACCAGGTCGGCCTAAAGGAAGCAAAAATAAATCCACTGCTAAGTGTTTACCTAAGGAAACTGGACTTGAAAATAGTAAGTTGATTGATGTTTTCTGTCGTTCCTTAATTATAACATTTGCTTTTCACATTTGATGCATATTTTTTTTTCATATGAACGCTTAATTCTGTCCTAGGTTCTGATCTAGAATGTCATGTCTGCCGTGAAGGACCTGAAGCAGGCCCATTTACTCTTACGGACTGTGGCCATACTTTCCATGGTGCTTGTCTCGAACGTTGGGTAAGAGCTTCTAGTCAGAAGTATAGGACAAAAAAGGTTTGCCCTTACTGTGGAGGGTCATATCAAGCTACCTACGATGTTGAAGGCTAGTTCTTTTGTGATGTGTATTATCAACTTAAATCTTGCTTTAATTGCCTAAATGTATGTATTATCAACTCTAATATTTTACTTCTGTCATTTTGCAAATTATTACTTTTACTTTTGACATTTTACTATGAATTCTCATTGTGTTACTGACTGACGTTCAGGCCTTCCTTGCTTACTTATGTGAGAATTTATGTGAGAATAAATGCCACGTAACTGAACTCTATCTTCTTTATCTTACTCAGCCCTTGTTATAAAAGTTAATATTACTATTATGGGAACACTTTTATTGTGCTGTGTGACACAAGCTCAGTCAAATTGTCTATCTTTTCAAGCTCAGCTGCTTGTTTCATCTTTTCTTCAAATCATTGTGTGACTAACAGTTCAGCAACTATATTTAAAATGTCAACTTGTAGTTTCAACTAAATCCAGTACAAGGCCTAGCTTTCCTTTTGCATCAATGTAATCAACTGATAACTAACTTCTCTTTTGAAAAGGATTGTTCGTTCCAGCCAATGGTATTAATACAAATATGAAGTCTCTGCTTTGAAACGGACTGTTAATGACTTTCCTCGGTATTTTTGGAAGTTGCCTATTAGTAAAGGTAATGAGGTGGAGTCATAACATTTTTACGGATCAACCTCCATCAGGGCAGCGCAGCCCAAAAACTATTTGTTTTCACTCAAAATTACCGCTGCTCAGGAACAGACTGTTCGGTGAGTCCATATTCAACCTTTTTAGATGCCCGCCTTCATTTCCCAACTGAAAAAATACATCACTCTAGGAGAACAAGCACTCTGTCATCCAAAGGCAAATGCTGCAACCTTGCTCCCACAATGTTGCCTGTTTCACTTAACTCAGATTTATTAGTGTGATATCCATTGAAGTTAAAAGATTAAGGGCATAAATAAGGTCTTTTTAAATAACTTTACTGTTTAAATCTTAATCTTAAGATAGTTTCTGAAGCTGTAACCCCGTCCCAGTCTTTTCTACACTTGTCTACAAACTGATGTTTGAAAAGTTAAAAAGTAGGATTCACGGTGGAGGGAGATACGGTGGGGACACTGGGCTACCTGCGCTTGTCACGATTTCAGTTCCGTTTTTAGTACCTCCGAATTCCGCCTGCAGCGCTCAACGCAGGATGTACTGAGGCGTGGCGTAGCTTGGCGCGGCCACCCTCCCGTGAGTGCGAGAGAGGCAGATAGTCACTGTGCAAGAGAGAGGTCCGACCCGCGTACCGGCAGGTCCAGTGCGCGTCCGGCGCGGCACTGCTCACATGCGAGTGCGAGAGAGACAAATAGTCACTGTGCGAGAGAGAGGTCCGAGCCACTCTCCGGCACCCCTCGGTACATCCTGCGTTGAGCGCTGCAGGCGGAATTCGCAGGTACTAAAAACGGAACTGAAATCGTGACAAGCGCAGGTAGCCAGGAGCGGCCCAGTGTCCCCACCGTATCTCCCTCCACCGTGGTAGGATTACATTAAATGTATTGATACTAAAACAATTACTCATCGTGCTGGGCATACCCCACACCTTAATCCTCTTTATTGCAATAGACCCTTACTCCTTTCTCCACTCAAGTGTCTCACAACCTTGTACCAGTGGTCACAAGGCATTAGTTATGAGAAGTCATCAACAGACAACAGAAGTAAAGATAGTATAAAAATATATTGCACTGTATTTTGAGTAAAACAAATACTTCATGCGATGGCCTTCAGATGACAGAGTGCTTGTTCTCCTAGAGTGATGTATTTTTTCAGTTGGGAAATGAAGGCGGGCATCTAAAAAGGTTGAATATGGACTCACCGAACAGTTTGGTCCTGGGCAGCGGTAATTTTGAGTGAAAACAAATAGTTTTGGGCTGCGCTGCCCTGATGGAGGTTGATCTGTAAAAATGTTATGACTCCACCTCATTACCTTTACTATTAGGCAACTTTTAAGGGAAGAGTGAAGAAAATCAGGGAATACGTATTTCTTTTTTTTTCAGTTTTTAATTTTTTTAAAGTTTGTAAAATTAGTAATATCTCAAGGAAAGGGTCTAAAACTTATGGGAGAGGAAATCTTTTGATCACTTTTTGATGCTCTTTCAGGAAAACTTTGTATCGCAGAGCTGTGATAAAAATTGACCAAGATAGATAGTTGGGTTGGGAAATAATTGCTCGACTCTCTTTGTAAGTGTAGAGTGTTGTTCAGTCATAATAAGGTCAGAGCAAGCATCGTGCTTATTCCAACTTCCACGATAAGACCTCTACTGTACATTCCTATGATTATTTATTTGTTGTCATTTTCCATTGGCATTTCAATTCATCAAATGTTATTATGGCAACATATTACCTGGGTATAAAGAAAAGTGAATCAGTCCCTAGTCTCAGAATACCAAACCACAAAGCTAACAGAAGTACATGATGTGAACATGTTATCAGGTTTATATTTTATCTTTAAAATCTACTTTAAAGTAGGGACAATAGGTACATTCAAATTGCATGATTTTCTCAGTCACAGTTTATTGAGAGCAAGTCATTACCATCATTACACAAACTACGAGATTTGAAAGAATCTCAAGTCAAGAAAAACAAACTTTGGCAGACACAGACACAGAAACTTAAAAATATAAGAGAAAAGAACACTATCCATAAAAGGGAATCGTTTTGTTGTAAGCTGTGTCACAGACAGGACAGCGGTTTGGGAAGTTTCTGGAATTCCAATTGGCGAGACAGTCTTGATGAAATCGGTGTCCACAATCAGTCATTATCCGCCTTCCATCACTTTTCTCAAAGCAGACATTGCACTCAGTGAAAAGCAAACCTAAGACAAACGACCATAAGCGAAAGAAACTGAGAAGAAAAATAACTTCCTTTAATTTACTTACTATTGTTTTGTCCAGCGTTTCATGCCTGGTGTCGTTTAGGTTTTTTTTTACTTCCTTTGGGCTGGCCAGGTTTCCTCTTGGTTAGCTGCTCAACACGGGTAATGTTTTCTTCATCAAAACCTGCCAAAATATGGGTGTTAAAATAGCTATGCCCAACATAAAAACATGTTTGTTTTGTAGACAGGTGTACAAGCACATTAAGGAAATTTGACTCAACCTTGCGAGGAGGTTGAGGGAAGACTACCCCGAAAACTGTTCCTGCACACTCGTTTCATCTTATCGCTTGCAACATTCTGCCTCGTATCCTCCTCATCTTCTGATGACGAGACGGAAACAATGTCAGTGCCTCTTAAAGCACCTTGTCTCAAACCTGTTTGAGTAAGGATAAGCAAATGGGTGTCAAATGGTGCCATGTCCACATGTTCCTGGAAATTCATTAGGATATGCATTGATTACCTGATGAGATTTCTGGAATAGAAAGTCTGCTAAAGGAAGGTACGCTCCGAGCAGACTTATTGGCCACTTGTGATTTGCCTGGAACTGACCTTCTTGAAGTCACAGCAGACGAAATAGGCCCAATGGAAGAATTAGTGCTAGCAGGTTGCACAGCAGTTTCACTTGCAGAAGAAGTTGCAGCAGGTAAAAGGCGCCAAGTCAATGGTAATTCAGCAGGGAAGAGGCTAGAAACAGATCTCCACAGATCTGCACAAAAGGAATGAACAGTTTAGGCAGTGCAAAGTATAAAAAAAAATACAAGTACAATAAAAACTGAGTGGTGAAAGTACCTTGCGCCTGATTGCCTGCAAGCATAATTACTGCTGCTGCTGCTGGTGCAGCATCATTTCCACCATCTCGAGCTGGCGGAGGACACGCAGAAGCAGCAACACAGGGGGGTGCAGCTGGAGTCAAAATAGGTGAACTAGGCGACCCACCGTCACCTTGGCTTACTGCCATACTGCGCTGGTGCGGAGAGCACTCGACAGCAGCAACTGAGGTCAAGGTAGAACTGGCAGATGGACGTCCATACGCCCATTTGGAAGGCGAAGTTGTAAGGCTGGCAGACGTCAAGGCACGTGATTCTGACAGAGCTGACAGGGCAAAGACGTCGTCAACAGTCTGATATGCCTCCTCTAGAACCTCCTCATCCTCAATCTTGACGGGATTGAGACATTCCCGGAGGCTTTGAAGCCTTGCAAACTGAAAATTGTTGGCCGAACTAGAACTTGCGGAATCCATAGCCTAAAACAATACAAAACAAAACATGGAATCGGGATTCTGATATCACGATCTTTTATGTCAATTAGATGTTTGCTGCCAGACAAGTCATTTATCGACTTATGAACGAGAAAATACACGTGGTACTCACCAATTCGAGTGACAGCAGGACAGAGTCAACGCTAACTAGGTAGATGTACGCCAGACACCGTCTTTCGTAACAGGCTTCGCGATAGATCGCGAAACACTGTTACGCTGCGACGGGCCTGCGTACATCTACCTAGGCCTGCGGCGCTGGCGAGCCTGCAAGATTTAAGATTTACTCCTTTTAGCCAGGGAGCTGCCGCGGCTGCCGCCCCCTGGACCCTCGCTTTTTTTTATAACGAGCCTGCATGGCTTAAGATTTACCCATTTAAGCCAGGGGGCTGCCGCCCCCTGGACCCCCGCTTTTCTTTATTACGAGCCTGCATGATTTGAGATTTACTCATTTAAGCCAGGGGGCTGCCGCCCCCTGGACCCCCGCTTTTCTTTATTTAAAATAGGCCAGGGGGCTGCCGCCCCCTGGGCCCCCGCTCGCCTCTTTTCAGTATGTAACCAATTTTCCAATTTTTACGCGAAGGGCCCGAGCCCCAAAACCCTTCTCCGCAGAGCCAAACAGACATTATTTTTGCCTCAAGGATCGCATCTCGACAGATTACCCTGAAAACGACACCCAACATGCATTTTGACGACTTTTCGTCCACATTTACCGCTGTAGCGGCTAAACAGTAAGAGATAGAGCAAAACGGACGAAATTTTCGCCCACAGGGTCTCAACTCGCCGAGATACCCCTTAGGACACCATAAAATTTTGTAATTTTTAAAATGTTACTTTTGAAAAATATATAAATCAATTTTTAGCAGGGTCAATTTTTGAGCTAGAGTGTTCATATTTGAACTCGTCTGAGCTTTTCAGGCCAAGAAGCTACAGTAAAAATTTCAGGTCGATATCTTGACTCGTTCTTGAGTTATCGTGCGAACAGACACACAGACAGACACACAGACAGACAGACACACAGACAGACAGACAGACAGACAGACGGACATTGAACTTTTTTAGCACTCCAGTGGCGTAATAGGCTTCGCTATCGCTCAGCCAAAAAGGAAGAATGATAGCGAATTCCGGTTGAATGCGAGTTTTATCTTTGAATGAAGCCAGGTGTGGCAACTTGGAAGTACAGAAGTACACCTCACAAAAAATGTGCAAATTTCAGAAGGACTCGAGCAAAGCAGAGGAATGAAACGTTTGCGAACCCACATTTAAACCACCATAATTTTGTACATGACACTTGTTCAAATTAGGTAAAGTAAATCCTAGTCTCGATCTTGGAGAAGTAAAATCATTCATTAAGTTTGCAGCCTGTACCCACTCTCGTCGAGTTCGAGCTATCGTTGACATTCCCCGCATAATAATCATACACCTCTCCTTGTTGCTCTCGAGAGATCTCCATTAGGTGCGAGAGAGAAGCTATATCATTCTTTGGCTGGGAAGACTATAAGACTAAAGCAAAGCATTCCTTCCGATCACGTTTGTGTCAGTAGTGTCAGTGTCAACTTGAGTGGAGTGTTGGAATTAAGTTGTCTCGCTGCGGCCTCGCTCACTCACATGTCTCAGTGTGAATGATAGTCTCTCCGTCTCGTTGTTTACTATACGACAATGGATGTTGATACTGTCCTCGTTTTACCGGGTAGAACTGCTAAGTCCACAATCCTCCACATAGGGGACGGATTTTACTATCATGTGAAAGAGGTCCGGCCTCGGAGAATTAGATTAAAGTGCAGACACGCTGGTCGTAGCTGCAAGGCAACTGCTCGCATTACCCTCTGTAATAACCGTCTTGAGCTACGGGCACTTCAACCGCATACAGTATGTCAGCGTGACGAACAACTACCAGAGGATATTGAAGCTCGTGCAGAGCTTGTGCGTGAGGCTGGACAGTGTAGGAATGGACACAGTGTCCGCAAGACCTTACGAGACTTCAGACTAAAGTGAGTTTTTCCCATTGAAATCCAACCTTTTCAGTTATTTGGTATTTTTTCTGTTGCCAAGTTTCTTTCGAAGAGTTCAGTTTGTGTGTTCTTGGAAAATATGGTCTAAACACAGGAATGGTTTACATACATCTGAGGTGTTTTCATAACTTTTCATATCTTACTTTATTTCAGACTCGACCCAGAGCTTGCTAAGCGTTTCACTATATCCAGAATGCATTCTCCCCTGTACCGAGCACGCTGTGCCAATTACCCCAGAATTCCCAAGACCCTAATGAATCTGGGTCTTCTCTTGGGAATGCCTAATTTGAGACCCATTTGCAAAACTGTTCAAGGGGAAGACTATATCTTTCAGGGCGTAGTTGGAACTATCATGTCGAAGACTGTCTCAGTTGTCTTCGCCTCTGGTAGAATGCTTCACTTCTTATCAAGCTGTACAAACCTTCATCTAGATGGCACATTTAAAAAGCGTCCACGGAAACCAAAATGCAGGCAAATTTTTAACCTTGTCACCCGCTTTGGAAGAACTGTAAGTAGAACATTGTGAAGTGCAATCTCCTGTAATGATTTGCCTACCGTACATAATTTTGCTTTCTCATTTAGGTTGTGGGTGTAATCAGAGTTCTCATGATGAGCTGTAGTGAGCAGGCCTATGTAACTCTCTTTTCATTTATCAAACAACTTGTACCTGATTTAAATCCGGAACGGATTCACTGTGATTTTGAAAGGGCCACGATAAATGCATTGCGCTTTGTTTTCCCCAACACTGACATTGTTGGATGTCTGTGGCATTTTGGTGTAGTGAGTGTTTTTCCCTAACAGTCTATTTTGGAGTAAGTGAACGGATTCCAAAACTTATCCAATGCCGCATTTTTTGTTTCAGTGTATTGGAAGAAATGCTGATAAGCAAGGTCTGGCTCCTCTGGCTAATAAGAATGATGTAGTGCATTCATTCATAAGGTGTTTAAGTGGCGCACCCCTTCTTCCAGCTACTTTAATTCACTGGTGAAAAGTCAAAGGGACGTATAAGCCATTTCCCAAATTTTACAGGAGAGAGAAAAAACGTTTCATTTGAAACTGAATGAGTATGGAAAATTATGGATCTATTATTTCTGCTCTATTCTTGTTCAGGAAACACCCTACAAACTTTTCGGTGCACCAACTCTATTATTTTAGGAGTTACTGAGACTTTAATGGATATACGTCATGCAGACAGACGTATATCCACTTGGTTCAAATATAAGGGACGTATATCCTTCAAGTGATTTTTTCAAAGAGACGTAAATCCTTTGCTTATCTGTCAAAGTGACGAACATCCATCTACATTTGGGATTTACGTCCCTTTGACATTTCAACAATGGGATTTAAGTCACTGTGACTGAACATCACTAGGATTTACGTCACTTTGATAGGATTAGAAAATTTACTCCTACTGATCCTCTGTATTGCTAGATAATCCTACCACAGGACCACTACTTCTGTCACAATGGAGTCAGTATGCTCCCATGATATTATCAGTGACTGACACTACTTATCACTGACTGCCACTACTTTGAACATCACTCATCTAGTTAGCCTCAAAAAAGCAAACAAAAGAAGTGTTGAGATAATTGTAGAGATGATTGTGTTGGATGTATTGGTACATAGAAAACAGCAAAATGTGGCATTAATGTGGCTGCTGAAGAGACCCTTGACAACATCTTCTGAGAGGTCAATGTTCTTGCTGTGATCCCATTACAAAAAGAAATATTTATTCTCCACAGAGTTTTATCATGTTTTATGATGATTGAAACCGGTGAATTGAAAAATGAGGTGTACATCCACTGAGGTCACTGAGAAGGGACGTATATTAAGTATTGTTTTTTGACAGAGACGTATATCCCAAAACTCAGTGGATATTCGTCGCTTTGAAAAACTAGTCATGGGATTTACGTCCCTTTTCATTTATCTGGGTAAATATACGCCACTTTGAGAGGAAATTGGATATACGTCAAATAGAAAATGGTGAATAACATAGTCACTTATAAAGATAGGAAAGATCTCATTATACCAATGTTTGCGCAATGAAAATCTCTATCCTGAATGACCAAAAAGTGAATTTCACCCAAAAATGGATATACGCTCCTTTGATTTAACACCAGTGAATTGAAACTCGTATTGATGAAATATGGGAGTTAGCAGAAGCAGCTGGCTGGGCGGAGGACCTTGAACCTCTGTTTAGATATTTTAGAAGAGAATGGCTGCCAAGAGTGAATGAGCTATCTGTGTTTTCACAAGAAGAGAGGACAAACAACTGCTCAGAGTCAGACAACCGGTCAATTGCAACAGCTATTCCACAAAACCGTCTCAATATCTCCACTCTCATTGGTAAGTTTATCTCAATGGAAAGTGAAATTCAAGGGTTATTTGAGTACATGCCGAGTAAGTTTACTCATAACCAAATGACCCTCCCATTTCCTAAGACTAATTTGTGACTTTTTATTTCTTTTGGAAAGGTGGGTTCATACAGCTTGAACACATTTCTTGGAGCGATAAGATGGCTGTGGAGTGTGGGAATGTTGTCCATGGACCACCACGATGGAAAACCTTGGCTAATGACAAAAAGGTGAAAAGGCTGTCAGAACTCTTGGTTAAAGATCAAATCCGTCCTGGACGTTTCTTAGAATTAATTTCATGGGTAAACCAAGGTGCTCTCAATCATGGAATGAAATTAGATGTAGACAGTGCCTCTGATAGTGATGATGAGTAATTTTAACATGTTTTGTCATTTGCTTTAATCACATTAATTTATTAACGTTTTTATGTCTCTCCCTGACTGGTAAAATTAAGGGTTAAGCAATGGATATGCATTTAGTTTTTAATTAGTATTCATCTCTCTTCGTGATGCCAAATTCTATTTTCATTCAGTACCTGACATGTTTGTGCTCATAGTTATGGATAGTTTTGTTGTTTTAGTGTTCTTTTCTCTTATATTTTAAAGTTTCTACAGCAGTCCATCTTGTGTGTCTGCCAAAGTTTGTTTTTGTTGACTTGAGATTTTTTCAAATAACTTAATTTGTGTAATGATGGTAATTACTTGCATTTTAATAAACTATGACTGATAGACATTCGATCCCTTTCTTGAATGGTTTGAGTTGCAAGTTGATCGTCACAGCTCAATATACAAAATTTTTATTCAATAAATACTTGTCTGTATTGCTAGCTTGCAGTTCATCATTTGTCGAGAGAATATCACACACTTTGTATTCTAGTGCAGATGCATCCCCCGTCTCTGATGTGTTTCCAATTCCTCAACCCCTTCTCTTGAAACACGCGTTGTATTCGTGACTAAACCATATTACTTGAATTTCTGCTATTGACCCGGAGTTGAGGTCAGTACTGGCACTGGCAGAACAGCTCACAGAGGAAAGGGAAAGTGACATAAGAGAGCACTCTGAATGACACTGCTTTCTTTATTTTTTATGTAGAGATGTTGAAATGAATAAGTTCAATCACATGGCAACAAATTACCGAAAGCATTTGCCCAGAGGACGACTGACGAGGTGAACCAAACCGATGGGAGTAGCACGGAAGCAGAAATAAACGCCTGCAACAAAGACAGTGTGTGTGAGCCAAATAAAGAGGTTATGACCAAGGTTCACCGTTTTGTCCAGAAATTTTATCATTAGTTTCAAACGCGTTAAAGCTGTCTAGATTCGAAATGCTCTTACCATGGTCATCATATCTGTATCGCCAATACCAGCGACGAGGCGTGAGGAACCGACGAAAAAAACAATTAATTAAAATTATTTTTTTTAATGTTTATCGAGGCGCTGCAGACGATCCCCCGCACCACGATCATCTTGGCTTTCAAAATCACCGCTGGAGCGCGGCAGCAGCCGATCTCGTCTTCGGGAGCGGTATGAGAAACTGCTCGGCCCGCCAATGTATATTTTTTAATATTTGACAATATTTTATTATTTTTTATTATTTTTTGAAAAATATTGTAAAAAAATAATAAAATATTAGGGGGGGACCTTCCGGGGGTCGATGCGGGAAGTCCCCCCTCCGGGAGGTCCCCCCCTGAATATTTTATTATTTCTTTTGAATAAATATATTGGGGTAATAAAATATAATAAGATATTCCAATATATTAAAAATATTATCTTAGCGCGCCGAGCGATTTCTCATACCGTTTCCGACGCGGCGTTCGTGAATCCCGCTGTCCCAGCGCGATATTTGAAAACCGAGATGGGCAACCAATCATGTGTGGCGGTTTACTTCAAAAATAAAAATAATTAAAAAAAAAATATATATATTTTTTTTTACAAAAAAAATGTTGTTACCATCCTAACTGTCGTTCTATTGCTTCCCTCCGACAAAAAAAAATCTCATTTCATAACAAGGAGGGTGGGGGTGGCCTGGGTGGGACTAGCCCGCCTGGGTCGTGGCGAGTGGCAAGGCTCCTCGTGCCCCCGCCCGGGAGGCGTGGGGTCGTGGGTTGCAGTGTGCAGTGCATGATGTACCGCCATCGCCCCATGTCTCCTTCCTCTGCTAATACGTCCGAACGCGTTCTCCGAAACCCAGGGCCCAGGGCAGCCGACTGATTCAGAAGATCTCTCTCATCTCTCCGTCCTTGTTGCACCTACAGCGGTGCCCTACGCTGGCCATGGTAGCGCTCCATGAGTGCGACGAGGGCAGAGGTATGAAAGCGGTCTTCGGATTCGCCCGTCAGCACGAAGTCGCTCACCGCACCGGAAGCGCTCTGCAGGCCCCGCCCCGCCTCGCCCCGCCCCAATCCAAGTGTGTGAATGTCGCACACTTGTAGGTGTGCGAGGATTCATTCGTGCTCTTGGCCACTTAAAGGTGTGAATTTTCCTAGTGTATACAGACTTTGGGTGGCCAAGTGTACGAATGAATCCTCGCACACCTACAAGTGTGCGATATCGTACACTTGGATTTCCAGAGCAGGGAAGAGCAGAGAGAGCAGAGGAAGAACAGAGCAAAGCCTACCCGGAGAACACGCCGCGCGCGCAGGGCTGTTGTAGAGCGCCTGGCGGGGTAGGCAACCGCTCGCACTAGCGTGCCTCCGGTGCTGCCTACGCTGCGCTGAGCTGGAACGTGGCGTGTCGCGGTCTCCACAGGGAAACAATCAGTGTTGTCCCCGCGAGGAAGTCCTCGAGGCGGGGCGGTGCGTGGGCGGAGCCGCGCCGGTATAATAGATATTAGAGCTTTTCGGGTACTTTCAATAGTCGGTTCAGTTGAAGCTAACTCTAGCCGCCACTGTTGTAGCTACAACTGTGTAGCTACAAACAGGAACGTCCGGAGAACGCGTTCGGACGTATTAGCAGAGGAAGGAGACATGGGGCGATGGCGGTACATCATGCACTGCACACTGCAACCCACGACCCCACGCCTCCCGGGCGGGGGCACGAGGAGCCTCGCCACTCGCCACGACCCAGGCGGGCTAGTCCCACCCTCCTTGGTATGAAATGAGATTTTTTTTTGTCGGAGGGAAGCAGTAGAACAACGGTTAGGATGGTAACAATATTTTTTTTTTTTGTAAAAAAAAATAATTTTTTTTATTATTTTTATTTTTGAAGTAAACCGCCACACATGATTGGTTGCCCATCTCGGTTTTCAAATATCGCGCTGGGACAGCGGGATTCACGAACGCCGCGTCGGAAACGGTATGAGAAATCGCTCGGCGCGCTAAGATAATATTTTTAATATATTGGAATATCTTATTATATTTTATTACCCCAATATATTTATTCAAAAGAAATAATAAAATATTCAGGGGGGGACCTCCCGGAGGGGGGACTTCCGGACGTTTCCCCCTTCCGGTGAGGGGACCTACAGGAATTTACCTGTAAATATAACCGAATATAAATATTATTATTATTTTAAAAATTCAAGTCGGTCAGATCACGGTCGGTCAGATCATCTACACCCCTAAAAGTTAGTGTTCTCAATAATAAAAAAAGGGATAAAAAAAGAATTAAAAAAAATAATAATAATAATAATAATAATAATAATTATAATTATAATAATAAGGGGGGAAATTCTAGAGCTTACCCCTCGGGAGGTTACCCCCTATTTTTATTTCTATTTTTTAAAAAGGCAAAATAAAGAAAATATCTAAAATAATTCGTCTGATTTAAAGTAGTGTTTCCGAGTGTTTACCCCTCGGGAGATTACGGGATGGGTTCGTTTCATATTAGCACACTTTCTCAAAAATGGAATTACATTTTATAGAAACTGTGCAGCAAATTCAAGTATTGATTAGAAAATATTTAAAACCATTTTGTATTTTTAGAGAAAGAAAGCTGCAATTTCCAGATATATAATAAAAACCTGTAAAACATTTCACAAATATTATTTAACTCTACATCAGCATTAGCACAATCTATTGTGTCTATTTTCGAAACCCAGTGGTACACTTTCACTAAAACGGCACATGAATATTTAAATAAAATATATTAAATTAGTATTAATTAATTAATTAATTAATTAATTAATTAATTAATTAATTAATTAATTAATTATAGCAATTCGCTGAGGAAGTGTGGAGGGGAGAGGAAGGCGAGGAAGTTGACTTTCGAGTTATCGACCATCGAGATTCCGAGTCGCTCCACAGCGCTCGTAGCGGCTCTTTGTGGAAGTATGGGCTAGCCTCGCGCAAGGCACGCTACCTGCGTGCCCCTAACAGAAGTTGAAATCCCAAAATTGTCCCTTTGAAGTACCAAAGTTGTCCCTCTACTTTTCAAGGGACTTGGAGGGGATTTGGCACTTGCTCAAATCCCTCTGAAGTCCCTGCCCCCCGAAATCCCTCCGAAGTTCCATTTGCGATCGCGATGCCTTTTTGACCTAATCGAAAAAGTGGTTTAGGAGGACTCCTAGGTCGTTTTTAACACGTCACACGGAATTCAGGTGTTCAGAAATAATATACTAATATATAGATGTCTCCTTCATACATGTTTCATCCATGAATGGTGCTTTAAAACCGCCAGACAGCTATGCGAATAGGATTCAGCGGTAGTTACGCAGGGACTTCAGAGGAATCTGAGCAAGGGCGAAAACCCCTTCAAGTCGTGAAATCCCAACTCCCTCATATGCTACTATTTGGGACTTCCAGGGGATTTGGACTTTGGGATCTCGAGGGACTTTGGACTTTGGGACAAATTTGGGATTTCAACTTCTGTTAGGGGCATGTATGAGAAATCTGTCGGTACATTCCTAGGTTTGTTTACATTCGGGTTGTTCTGCTCTAGGTCTGCTGTCTTCACGGAGGATTTAGTCAGAACAACTAAAATTTAGTTGTAACAACCAATAGATTGGTTAATGGGTGAACAACTAACCCCTAAGTTGCCAAATATAATGTTAGAGTACCGGTACCTAACATCTTACGTGTTTTATAACGAAGCGTTGTTATTTCAGTGAATAGCGGTTTGTCAGGGAACTGTTTCTTCTAACACGGCATGTCAATACTAACCAACTATCAAAGTATAGTTTTCACATAGCTATAAAGTCCTACACATTCGTTCCAGTTCCCGACGCCTTTCGTTATGATTTTAAAGCATATAATGAAGGGATGTCAACCAAATGTTAATCTTACTTGGGCAACTTAGAGGAAAATTGAACCTTCTAAGGTCCATTAAAGTGAAAGATACATGAGCAACATTAAAATTTCCAACTGCAATCGATTCAGTAACATACCCTACTTGATTTGAGAAAGACTTTTCTGCTGTGAATCCCTTGAAAGATTTTTTTTGTCATTTACACCAATGTCAACGTGTAAAGGATTCAGGTTTTTCAGGTGTACCTTCGGATAAGTCAGTTTGGATGACAACCTTTCAGTATCAGTAACGAATTTCTTGGCTAAATCATTCAGACTCATTTCTCTCTTGTAATGTTAAAGCATCTCATGAGAAGATGTCACTTCCACTTTTGAATTCATAATCGGTTAACCTTGTGTAATATTAAACCTGTTCCCAACAATAAAATGAAATACATATCAGAATCGTTAAAATTTTATTTTCCAATACATCCATGGATACAGTCTCTTTCCTCATAGAGTTGTTGTACTGCTTTAAATAACTGATAACCATTTGCTGACTTGGTTTTTAAGCTTGGTGCAATTAATAATTTTGTTTTAAGGAAGACTGCACCAGTACTGGTTTCTTTTGGTGAACCCCATGGTATTTACAGCATGTGATGATAAGAAATCACTTCCAATTTTAAATTATTCTTGCCTAACTTTGTGAAATATTCAAGCTATGTTTGGACACTAAATCAAAGATTTAGGAGTTATATTTAAAGAAATGCTGAAAAATATTCAGTTACTGATACTCGTTGGTTTATTGAGGAATTTGCTACTTAGGTAAAAAAAATCACTTTAACTTAAAAATTATGATTGTAAAATGAAAGATGTCTACTACTGATGTGAGAAAAACATCTAATTGCATCTGATTGCATCCACCATACGGGGTTGTACTCCTTGAGAAACCCGGCGCTCGCCACGCTGGGCGTAAAAATACTCAAGCAACAACACGAAAAAAAAAGGAAGCAGCCGAGTACGAAACCACTGTCTCCATAGCCTCGCGGCGGGGAGGGTGAACGCCCCGCCCCGCCCCGCTTCACCGGGCCGGGCCTATCGTACCACTCCCCCTTCACTGCCGACTGATTCCGCTGCCGGCACTCGTCGGCACACTCCTTAGTGCGAGAGAGACAGAGCGCTCTCGCACCCTACGGCAGACTGCTTGAGTGCGACAGAGACAGAGCGACGAGTGCGGTCAGTGCCCTCCCTCTTCACTGGGCCGCCCCTGTGTCGGGGACTTCTCGGCCTCGACCCGCCCCAAACCAAACCCCGGCGGGGCGGCCACCCCTTCTCTAGTCATACCCGTCAGCCGCTGTCCAGCTGCCCGCTCGTGCTCGCCGCCACGCTGCAGCCGAGTACGAGACCACCGTCTCCATGGCCTCGCGGCGGGGAGGTTGAGCGCCCCGCGCCGCCCCGCCGCGCCGCCCTGCCTCCGGCTACCCCTGTCGCTGGGCCCCTGATATACCCCCATCCCACCACTCTGACACTTTCTCTGCCTCTCTTTCCCCTCCCCCCAACATCGGCACCATGAGGGCGTGATCGTGGACCTCAGGTGAGCCGTGCCGCGGCCAGGGCAAGCGCGCCGACAGCTGAGTCCACGCAGCGTCAGGTGATCTTATCACCTACAAGAAGTGGTCGCACAGTTTTTTTCACTTAACGAAAAAGCTCCAGCTTGACGAGATGCATAGAGAGGTGGCAAGCTTGTGGCCGGGGTTCAATTCCTGGCAGAGTAAATATACTTTTTTCCATTTTGGAGGCTTGATTTTTTCCGTGGTTTTATTCCGGTAGAGGTCATTTTTCTGAATCCATCCATATTTGTATGATCGCGATCGGATTAAAAATGGCCGAGTTACGAGCAAATAACTGTCGAAATTTCTGAAACTTGTCCGTGTTGTATCTCCGGCAATTTTGGTCGTACAGAGCCCCGTTTTTTTTGAAAAGACTACTTTTTGAAAGACCTTTCGAGAGAAAAAACACCCAGGTCGATATCTCAAACCGTTCAGGAGATATGGCGAAACTGCATTTTTTCAACTTCTCTCATAAAGCCTTGGATGAGCAGTCGGACCCTTCCCTGCCCTGACTGACGATCTCGGCTGAAACTTTCAGCTCCGATTTCTCCGATACAAAATAACGCACAGAGTCGAGGGTGGTATCAAAAGTTGCGTCGTGGCTCAAAGAATCGACCCCTGTTCCGCTTTTGACTTACTTTGGAGTATTTTGGGTTTGAGAGCCGAAATAAAAAAAAGTGCGTCGTCTACAGGGCTCGCGCGTTTCCCGCCAAGCCCGGGCGCTGCCTGCTAACGGTATTTCGGTTCAAAAGTATGACTCCGTGTTTCTGACGATGTCCGATCGGTCCTTTGCGTTAATTCTGTGCTGTATTTCACGAGATTTGGGTCGATCGTGTGTGTTAAGCCATCTATTATTCTCAAGTGATCTTTTTATGTCCACCTACTAAATTGTTTATGTGTGTGCAACCTGACTCTTTGATCCTTAAATGCCTCTTTTCTGCCACTGAGACACTTAAAATTTTCACCAGAGAAGATGAAGGGTTTTCTTTCTCACATCTTACCACTCTTAATTTCTGTGCAGACTGTTCATTTCTTTATTGTTCATGTAAAATCTTATTTTTCTCAGTCCTGTCCTGCAAAAGCACATCCTATTTAGAGGTGTTGTTTTATTGTGGCATGTCCCCAACTGAAAACGAAGTACACAGAAATCTGGTATTTTTATCTGAAAAGTTCTATTACAAGTAACAAGATTCGCTTACATGCAAACATAGCATTCCGAATTAAATGGCCCTCTCAGCTGCATCGTTGATCACCCATTTCGCTTCCGTCAGAAGGGTAATTGCTTCTGCCTCATTGCCATTTAACTGAGTCAGTCTCTGAACCGTGTCTTTATGAGGGGTGTAGGAATGGAGACCTGATATAAAAAATAAACTTATGAAAAGAGATACACAAATAAATCACTCAGTTATTCTCCCTTTTAAAAAATGCATACCATTCGCTTCGTCCACAAGAGCTGTCCTGTCAAACATTTCCCTGCTTTTTGTCAATAACATGACGGCAGCTTCTGTAGGCCTATGTAGAGGCAAGTCGGGACTAGGTTCTATCATGAGATCCCGAACAATTTCACACGCACTGATCAGGGTTATTGATGCGAGACCTGAAACAGAAATTTCAACTCACTCAACGATTCAAGGCAACAGTCTTAAAAGCAAAAACTTCAACGTACCACTTTTCCTTCTTGCAAATCAACACATACACTGAGACTCTCAGGATCCACATCTGTATGAAAGGTCCGATTCTTGAATAAAAACTGGACAAACACAAAACATTTTAAATAAAAAGTGATAGCCACAAAAAAAAAAAAAAAAAAAAAATCAAGCCGGGCCTGAGTAACGCCTTGAGTGACTGCGCGCAGTGGGCTTTGGCTGAGGCGACTGCCCGCGCGCAGTGGCTTCGGTTAAGCAACTTCGGTAGCTTTTGGCAGGGGCGAGTGCGCGGGCGCATTTGAGTAAACACACAAACCTATCCGCGTATATTACAGCGAGCGTACAGCGATTTGCTAAGTACAGCGCAATAGCGCAACAAAATCTGGACACTTTTTTCTGATTGGCACAGTTTGAAATATTTAAACATTCAATTTAGTTCACTAACGGAAGGTTGGCAATATGGAAAAACGTTCGAGCGGTGGTGGTATCTCTCGGCAGCCCCGTGTACTACGCCAGTAGCGCGGCTTGGCGCTTGGCCGGCTTGGCCTCCTCTCTCCGTCGCCACAGCGGTTGTTTACAGTGTGAAAGCTAAAAATTTTAGCGCCTGATAGACGAATAGTGCTACTTGAAGTTGTTTTTAGAGTTGCGGACGTCACCACATGAAGTTTTAAGTGTCGTCATTGTGTGGAAGTGTGCGAACGCGTAATATGTGGAGTGGCCGTCCGGCTCTCTGGGCTCGGCTCTGCTGGACTTTTAACAACATTCAAGTTAAATATTTAACTGTCAGATAATCAAAGTGTGTGGTCTGCAAGTGGTTTTAGAGTGGTGGAAGTCGCTACAAAAAAGTTTCAAGTGCCTGCATTTTGTAGAAGTAAGAACCGAATGTTCTGTTGTGAATGTTTACATCAAGGGGGAGGGGATGGAGTGTTGGGTTTGTCCCTCAAGATGGCATAAAGTTGTTGTGGATTTGTGAAATGAACATGGATTACTGAAATGACAGCCAGTGTCGACTCAACTTACCTTTGGACTTATTGTTTTGGTGAGTAAGCCAACATTATTAACCAAAAATTATATTGTCTGCAAAGCAGCATCTGATGTCTGTTTTGTACAGTAGGCAGGTCAGGATAGTTTAAGTATTGAAAAGGCATACTGCCTAAGTGAAAGGTGCTACCTCAGACATGCTTTCCTCAATTTAATTTAGTTTTCTTCTTATATATATTATAGACCATTACTCGGTCCCCCAGCGTTGTAATAATTCTTTGACCTATTGTAAGCCACTGTCGAACAGTGGTTAGTAATAATACATAAAAAGTAATATTTGGAGGCATATAATTCTAATGAGAGGGCATTAAGGTATAGTTTGTGGATTATAATACTTTAATTATTAGACTCAAAACGCTGAAGGCAGTAGATGTGAGACTATCCGGGCAAATGTAGTGTTATTATACACCTTAGTGGTATGATTTCACGTCGAGCTGTTCTATGTGTTAAACTAAAAATATTTTTGACTCGTTTTGGATTAGAATTCATACAAGAGAAAGTGGGCGTGATAAATATGATATCTAGGAGTAGTTTTTTTACCAAATCTTATAGAATGGCTCTATTATTTGTGTAATGTAGACAAAAAAAAATATTACTTTTTAACGGTAATGAAAACATTTGCTGTACATTAGCCCAATTACTACACCAAAGTGTTATTTTAAGTAGACTCATATGATCAATGAAAGGACAGATGCGTTTCACAGTTAATGGAGTGTATCTGTAACGTTCCGAACATTCATTCCAGAACATAATAGCCTTTGAAACTATTTTTATTGAATCCACAATTCTAAGCTTCTGTAAATATTTATGGTCTTAACATTTTAGCGTAAAATTACTTCTGAGTCAATAATGTTAGTCCTAGAACTGTTTGGGTGAGTCATCATGAGGAGAAGTAGGAGAAGTGTGTCTGAGAGTGTGTGAGGTGGTGGTGGTGGTGGTGGGGGGGTTTGTGGGGGGGAGGATGGGAGATTGGTTCAGCCAAATTTTGCACAACTAGATGAAAATGATTAAATGTCGATGACTTTTACCCAATATGGTGCTTCATCGGTTGGGATAGGGCGATGCACTAATTCTGTCCCTTCATCCTGTTCATGGCCAAGAAGTGCCAAAGTCATGTACAAATCACGTCGAAGAGACGTTGTATAGATTCCGTAGGGCATTCAATGTGCTTGGCTGCTGAATAAGATAGTGACAGGGCCATGCTCGCTCATGGGCGCAGAGCGCGCACGTATCCTGGCCTCCTACAAGGTACCCCAAGTGCCCCATCCTCTTCAACAACTTGACTTACTACCGTCCATGAGGATGCCAATCGTTTTGTTTTCCACATCCAATAGTTTCGACGCCCGTCCCGTGCGCGCCCGCACCTCGCGCGCCCGTTTCCTGGCCTCCTATAAGCCTCCTCAAGCGCCATATCTATTACAATGACTTGCTTTTCCAACCACTTATCGAGACCCCGCTCGGGTTCCAATCGATTGGAATCTTTTATCCACTCATTCTGCCACATCTCGCCCACACGCTGGCCTCCTAGAAGGTGTATGAAGTGCCCCATCCTCTACCACGGTATGACTTTCTGTCGTCCGGTGTACTCCATGGGGGTGCTAATAGTCCTGTCTGCCATTTCCAGTAATTTCAATGCCTGGCCCGTCCGTGCGCGCCTCGCGCGCCTGTGTCCTAGCCTCCTACAAGCTTCCCCAAGTGCCATATGGCAATCATTAAATTCATTTTCCATCCTGAGCAACGGCCAAAAATAAAGTACTAAATGCACGTAACATTTGCACGTAACAACGTCGTGGACGACTTGGATTTTCAGTGGGCACAGGAGTACGGAGTACGCAGAGTAAAATCCCACGGAGTACTATAGGAGCACATGGAGTAAGGAGTATACCCGGAGTATACCAGAAGTAAACTAGGAGTACAGCCGGGGTACACTCAGGCCTGTACACAGGAGTGCACTAGTTGTCCAGCCCTCGATTCCGTTCTTCCAGTTCAGTCTAACCTCCTCATACTAGTATGATGTACTTTCAGTAGATCATTTTTATGGCACATAATAAACACAGAACCTAGCACAGAACTGGCACAGCTAAAACGTCACTTTGGTTCAGTTCCATTATTGTGACAAACACACTACTGAAAGGGAATAGAGATAGAATCATTTTAGGGGTCTCAGTTCTATTATCTGTCTGAGTATTTTAACATTGCATGTATGGCACCACAATGCGCATCATCGATATCGCAAGAGCACCAAAGTTCAGCAGGACAGCAGACCTGGGGCAGAACCAGCAGAACAGCCCAAATGTAAACAAACCCAGGAATCTACCGACAGATTTCTCATACGTGGACGTAGGTAGTGTGCTCTGTGCGAGGCTAGCCCGTACTTCCACATAGAGCCGCTACGAGCGCTGTCGAGCGAGACGGAATCTCGATGGTCGATAACTCGAAAATCACCTCTGATCCACTCCCTTTCACACTCTTCTCAGTTATTTGAAAAAATTCAAAATAATTAAATAATTAAATTAATATAATTATTACAATAATATTATAATAATATTATAATAATTATAGTAATATGATTTTAATTATAATAATATGATTTTAATTTAAAATTATAGGCGCACATTTTCGAAAATTTTTCTGATATTTGATAAAGTGTGCAGTATGGAGCATAAAATGGAGAAAATGATTTTTTATTATTTACACATTTTTGATAAAGTGTGCCGTTTATTCGACACAAAGGCCTAAATGTATTTTTAATTATTTCTAAAAATAAGGTTTTGTTTTAGAGAAAGTGTGCCAATAAGAAACGAGCCACTCCCGAGATTACCCCTATATTTTAAAAAAAAATAAATTGGGGAATTTAAAAATAAAATGCAGATTAATCTACTAGAAAAATTAAATGAATTAATGGTGTTTTTCCGGGAGCTGACCCCTCGAGAGGTTACCCCCTATTTTTATTTTTATTTTTATAGAGGCAAAAAAAAAAAGAAAATATTCAAAATAATTCGACTGATTAAAAGTAGTGTTCCGAGTGTTTACCCCTCGGGAGGTTACCCCTTTATTTAAAAAATTAATAAATTCGGGATTTTATGAAATTATTTGCATTTGACTCGTAGAAGAAGCAAATGAATTATTAGCGTGTTTCCGCGAGGTTACCCTCCTGAGGTTACCCCGATTTCCTAATTTAAATAAAGAAAGAGAAATGTTTTTAAGCCATCTACTGTGTGTTGCGCGATTTCTCATAGCTAGTCGAGCCACCAGAACCTAGTCTCGCTGAAAGTCTTTTCCATCAAGAGCTCTCCGACGTTTGTGCCGGCGTAGGTCAACACACAAACGCAGGTTTACAGTAACCCCAGACAGATTCTAGTTGATTAAATTTATTTAAATCGTTGGCGTATATTCACTCTTTCGTTTTATTTTCATTTGTAGAAAGGAGTCGTTCTATTTGGATCGGGCCGAAAGTGAATTGCACCTACCTCAAGAGGTGCAAGCGAATTATTTGGTTATTTCTTGCTAGGGTCTTGGTTAGGATTTAGCAGGACGGCGACCGGGGGCTCAAGGGGTGTTCACACTGCCCTACTACATGCGCGCGATCCCGTCCCGCTCTGCCCACAGGCGCAGGCGCAAAGAGACGGGCAGGCTGACGACGCGCACGTTGAAGGCGAGGGCGCGGCGGGCGGGTAGCTGACGGGCAGGTGACGGGCAGGCTGACGACGCGCACGTTGAAGGCGAGGGCGCCGCGGGCGGGTAGCTGACGGGCAGGTGACGGGCAGGCTGACGACGCGCACGTTGAAGGCGAGGGCGCCGCGGGCGGGTAGCTGACGGGCAGGTGACGGGCAGGCTGACGACGCGCACGTTGAAGGCGAGGGCGCGGCGGGCGGGTAGCTGACGGGCAGGTGACAGGGGCCTGCAACGGTCGAACCGGTGTCCCAAAATCGATCCGACAACGCTGAGCACTGCGCATCCGAGTTCGTTCGACCGCCAGGCCCATGCGGTTCGTTCGTTCGTTCGTTTGACAAAATTTTGTCGGATTGTCGGATCGCCCGTGGACCCGGTAGGCAAGAAGCTGGGTGAGAGGTGAGGAGGGGAGTAGGTGGGGGCAAGCTTCTGTGCCGGTCCGAGAGTGACCCGACAGCTGGAGCGGGCGGACACACGAATCTAGCGCTGAGATGGTGGGAGAGAGACAGGTGATGTCGCGCTCTCTCACTCACTCTCGGATCGAGCGATTCGACCGTTGCGGGCCCCTGGCAGGTGACGGGCAGGGAGACGGGCAGGCTGACGACGCGCACGTTGAAGGCGAGGGCGCGGCGGGCGGGTAGCTGACGGGCAGGTGACGGGCAGGGAGACGGGTAGGCTGACGGGGATATACCTGTTCACAGTGTGAACATCCCGAGTGCGCGCGTGCACTCGCCTATGCCTAAGCCCACTGCGCGCGCGCACTCAGGGAGCGCCAAGCCGATCACTCGATTTTTCGCACTGCCTCTGATCAGTCTGAGACTTTTTTTTAAGTGCAGAGTGTTAGCAGGAGGTTATAACGGGTTCGACAAAAGTTTGCCATGAAATGAAACATTATTCATGCCCATGGTTTGTACCAGACATTGTCACATAGTTTTTATGTGAGAGGGTAACTATTATGTCGCTCTCCAATAGAAGCAGCTGCTCCTGTATGTGAAATGTGAACCCTGTTGAGTTCAATCCCGTTTGAGATGTTCATCATTGAATTTTGTCTAACCACAAGCTTTAATTTAATTTAATTGCTTAGGGTGGCTTTACTGGGGGTACAACGCTAAGACCTCCACGGCCGCCTGCTCCTGCTGAGAGTAACTGTAGATACTCCCAGTGAGCTGGAGCATCTATGGTTACTCCCCTGTTTATGAAAATTTTTCAGAATTTTTATTTGTCTCCTAAGGGGTAACTCGATGAGTTATAGGACCCTTTGGGCCAAAATTTCGTCCGTTCGGCCGTACCTCTTACCGTTTGGCCGCTACAGCGTTGAATATAGCCGAAAACATGCAAAACTGCATGTTGGGTGTCGGGTAAAGGGTTTTACGGCATTTTGCGACCCTCTGGGCCGAAACTCTTTGGACTAAAATTTCGTCCGTTTGGCCGTATCTCTTACCGTTTGGGCGCTACAGCGTTAGCAACGGGGTTTCAAAGCAGAAGGGAGGGCTTAAGTCACGTTGAAGCACCGTTACAAGCAAAGCCATATTGTACTTGAAGAAAATCCTTTATGGGGTGAACTCCCGACTTCCTACAAGCAACCACGCTGTGGTGTGTGACACTTGAGTCGGGCCGAAGGCCCGACAGAACGTCGCCGGCAGGCCAAGCAGGCACGCCCCCTGCTGAACGGAGTTGCCAGCGTAGCAAAGCGGAGCTGGTAACTTCGTTTGACGTAAGGGCGGGCCTGCTTGTTAAATTAAGTAAATATTGAAAACTTACAGGCCACTCCTTTCCAAATATTTTGCGGTACACCAATTGTCCCTTTGGATCCGCCAGCTTTTACAAAGGGAAGGGCTAGTACCGCTGGAACAAAGAGGAGAAACATTTCTCTAAAAAGATTAGCAGGCTGGTTCTCATAGGTTTTTGTCAAACTCCAAACAGCCCTTTTATTGAGATAAAAAGGGTAGTTAGCACCACCAACATTGATCTAAAGCAAAATAATTAATTTAGGAACGTCAGAGATTCCACCTGCTCCAATTTACGTTTGCCTTTTTTAAGTATTATTATTATTTAATTCTTTTGGAGAACTTACGATGGGTTGGGACGCTTTTGAAGGCATTGTAAATTTAGGAGTTGGCCTCTAATATTTTGCTTGCTTAAAGGCACAGAAATTACCTTTAGCATTGATTCAGCAGAGGGCCCACGTTCAAAGATGAATAAATTTTCACCAGCATTAGGTGCACCAGCAACACAATTGTGCTTAAGCACCAGCTTCGTCTGCATAAAAAAAAAGAATCACGATTAAAGAATAATACAAGTAAGCCATTTTGTGCCGTTGGGAAGGGGGGAAAGGGAGGGGCGAGGCATTTTGACTGCCCCCTGCCTTTCTCCTACCCTTGCTCCCGCGCCTTAGGAGTTTTGAGACGACAAGGCGGGAGGGGGGCAATAAAACCTATAATACCCAATAATACCCCGCGACCCTTTTGGCCCCACCGGTCCCTAGACCGCGCGACGCCTCTGGTTCATTCTCTGTCAAATCGACCCAAGGTTCAAAATGATGGTTTTTGTTTTGGGCAGGGAATGTTCTAATATCGTTGGGGACCACCCCAAGGTTTCAAATATCAAAGGAATTTTTTTTAAAAAAAATATTTTTGTTCCGTGCCGGGATAGTCACAACCTGCAAGAAAGAAACGAGCACATAGAGATAGTTGTCAGTGCGCACTGTGAAGACCGGTGACGAACAGCTGCTCATATTCAATAAAGTAATTCGTAACAGTATTGTCTTTAAAAAAACAAGCAGGCCCGCCCTTCCGCCAAACGAAGTTCCCAGCTCCGCTTTGCTACGCCGGCAACTTTGTTCGGCAGGGGGCGTGCCTGCTTGGCCTGCCGGCGGCGTTCTGTCGGTCCTTCGGCCCGACTCACGTGTCACACACCACAGCGTGGTTGGTTGTAGGAAGTCGGGACTTCGCCCCATAATAAAGGATTTTGTTCAAGTCCAATATGACTTTGCTTGTGACGGTGCTCCACCGTTACTTACGCCCTTTCTTCTGCTTTGAAAACCCATTGCTAACGCTGTAGCGGCCAAACGGACGAAATTGTGGCCCAAAGGCTCGCAAAATGCCGTAAAACCCTTTACCCGACACCCAGCATGCGGATTAGCATGTTTTCGGCCATATTCCACGCTGTAGCAGCCAAACGGTATAAGATACGGCCAAACGGAAGAAATTTTGGGCCTAAGAGTCCTCACTCTTCGAGTTACCCCTTAAAGGACCAAAAACAATAATTAAAAAAGTTTCATATTTACAACTTTTTGCCATTTCTATAAAATTTGAGTATTTTTTTTACCCTTTTTATGTTGGTGGGCAGGATTTGCACTCTCTGTTTCGGGGTCCTGGAGGGTCCCCCAACATTCCCTAAAAATTGCAAGTCTCTGGCTCATCTGCATCTAGTGGCACAGACAGACGTCAGACAGACAGACAAACAGACACCAGATCGATTGCATAAGCCCGCTCTTAAGCCTTTTCAAAGCAGATGGGCGGGCTAAAAAGTTACAATTTAAAGAACGCCGCGGACGCGTCCTGTCATTTTCTAATAACGACTGACAATTAAAAAGAATAAAACTTACCTAAGGTTTTTTTAGGCACGAAGTTGCCTTATTTTAAACTGCTGTCGACGTAAAACCTTGGCTGCAAGGTGTTTCATTAAAAACAAATGAGGCAACCCACCCGCCAACCCTCTTCTTTGTCAGTTTGACTTTCCCATATTCCGAGCTTAGAAACGTCAGAAACACAGAAGTGCTCTCGTCATACGTCAGAGTTAAGAAAATGGAAGTGGCCGAAGTTCAGGCGATACCAGGCAGACCAGAAGTCAACGATCCTCCATGTGGGAGATGGCCATTTTTATCACGTTCGGGAGGTGCGCCCGCGCCAAATAAGGCTGAAATGCTGCCATCTGAGAAAAAGGATGCAAGGCTAACGCTTGTTTGTTCATTCAAAAAGATGATTTAAAGCTATAACTTAACAGTGCTCATTCATGCCATTGCGATCTTTTGCCCCTGGAAGGCATGCGGCAGTGCCTCCATTTGGGCTTACTGTCACGGGCTCTTCGTTGTTGGCGCGCTGCCCGTGGCGCTGCGTATAAGAGCCCAGCCCAGCCCGCTGCCGAGCGCATGAGCCCGTGAATGAGCCCGTAGGGCTGCGGTCAGCTCTCCCAGGTTCTTTTTCATTGAATCAGCCCGGCCTAAAGTGGCGGATGAGCCGGACCGCGGACCCGGACGGAAGCTGGGACACACGGAGCCGGCCTTGCGTGTTGCCTACGTACAGGCGGTTTAGAGCACTTTTGCCTGACCTGTCCCAGCCCTTGAATTTGTGAAGTGCACTGTGCACATTACGGCCGTTCCAGGCGGTAGCCTGTCTGTTTTTCTGTCTGTATGTACATATTTGTGTGTATGTAATTCTCTCTCTCTCTCTCTCTCTCTCTCTCTCTCTCTCTCTCTCTCTCTCTCTCTCTCTCTCTCTCTCTCTCTCTCTCTCTGTGTGTACGCGCGTGCGTGAGCTGGTCATGTTGCCTTGCCTATCGAATAGACTCGGAGGGTAGTGTGAACGTTAGGTCGTAGGGAGGGGAGAACGTTATTCCTGATACGCTAGGTAAACGGATCAAAAATGCTTTCAACGCATGCAATTTAAATATTTTCAGCAATACTTATAACAATATTGTTTCAAATTCATATCCGTAACAGAATTGTTTGAAAAAAATCGCTCTCTTAGAAAAAAAAATTGAAATACAAAATTTAAGTTTGTAGATAACATCATGTAATTCTGTTGGAATTACATGCATCATGCATCAATATGATCCCAAATCCTAATGTCAAAATAATACTTTCACAAAATTTCAAATCATAAACAATCTCTTTGTTTAACCAACAATTACTGTAACAATAAGTGTAATTGAACATTACTCCTTCCTCTGCTGCTGAACCCTGTTCTTTAGTTTGTCTCGGAGACTTAGGGTATTGCCTGCAGTGTTCGGCAACATGGAATTACGCCGGTTGGTTATTAAAACCCCAGGGTCACTGCAGACCCGCTCACTCGGTGCAGACGAGCCTGGGGTAGGCAAGGCATCCAGCACAAATTGGGCTAAAGTTGGGAAACTAGCCGAACCCTCCAAAATGGAAATGCGGTTAGATTGCAAATTTAAATAATTTGGTACAAATTATATTTTGTTTGAATATATTAGTTACCTTAGTCTTCCACCACAGCACACACTAAACCCTTATGTACGTTTTTTATGTGCATAAGCTATGCTCACAGCATTTGTGCATAGCTATGTACAATATCGTGCATTATTATGCAGAATTGTGTGCATAACTAGCTGGTAGCATGAAATTCAACATAGTTATGCACAATTGCTTGTGCATAAGTTCGGTACAATTTTATGCATAAACTATGCAGGAAAGAAGCGCAGGTATTTGTGCAGAACTATGCATGATTGAAGCAGATTGTTTGCGCATTTGTGCATAAGTATGCACATTTCGTTTTCCTCTGGTGCAAAACACGGAGAGCGAGCGAAACAAGCATACTTATGCATAAACCTTCCCTTTCGCGTCTGCGTGAGGGCCTACCCAGCCTAGTACAAGCAGGCCACCACGGCCCACGGGCCGTCTACCCTTGCCATACCAGTGCGCACTTTTGGCCAGGTGTCTTCATGACATAGAGAACATACATGGGCGCTTGGCCCCGGGTCCCGGGCAGGCGGGCGTCGGTGTTTTCGCGGTCGTCAAGAGGACACCAGCTTGGCGGCGGCCAGTTTGGTGGCCAGGCCGAGGCCGGGAGGCCGCCGCCGTGGTCGGCGGAGGCAGGCGCGGGCGGGGAGGCGCGACAGTGACTTCAGCGCGTACCACAACCTCCACACGCCCCACCGCGCCCCACGCCTGACGCCTGACGCCCCGCACCCCGCGTTAGGACAAGTTCGTCTTCAAGGTGCACGGCGCCCGTGAGGCCTCCTGAGCTCGGATGATTTCAAGGTCCTAGAGACCTGGGACACGAACGCCTATCAAAGACAATAATGTCCCAGGGGGCGTCCGCGACGTCCCAGTTAAGCCTCGGGTTCCTCGAGCTGAGAGTAATGTCCGCGCAACGTCCCGCACATCACGAAGAGGTAAGGGGCCGTGCACAAAATACTCAGTTTTTTTTCTGTGGGGATGGGGGTGGGGGGGCGGAGGCGTGGGGGGTGAAGCGTGATGCGTGCGAGACGTGGTGGAACGGGTGTTTGCGCGGCCGTGACGTCACATTTTTCGAGCTTGCTTTCTTCGGAAAAATGGCCTGCAGTGCGCGCTGTCCACCGCCTAGCGCGTTGAATATTAACATTGCCCCATCAGGCTATTCTGATTGAAAAACCACTCAGTTTCCATTTAATACTCATCTTACCGTTGTACCGTACTCATTAAAACCTGACGTCACGGGAAGGGGTTTGGCCGAGTTGTGATGTGTGCGTGATGTAGAGGGGGGGGGGGGTCAAAAACGGCCAAAATTGCGTGACGTATTTTGTGCACAGCCCAGGTGCTGGGAGTGGGGGTATAGGCCTATTTTGGCATTCCCTACTCCCAGACGTATTACCAAACTCACGACTAAACCAGAAAAATGCAAACAGAAAACAAATAGTCGATTTATCTGTTTAGTGCTTGAACGAAAATAAAAATTGCTTTCAAAAGTGGCTAGAAACTTTGTACCATGCAAATTTTCATGCAACGTTTAGGACAAAAAAAAAGGCCGTTTTAGCGAATAATGTTGTCGCTATGTGATTTCGGCAACTTCTTAACACAATGAAAGTACACTAATCTTTAGTTTCGTATGTGGAGTGTAATCTTTCGATTAAACTCATATCAGAAAAAAAAATGTTTTCAGAAATAACTAGACATTGAAAATCACGAGACGTTTATCGATTTACTCAAGTTTCAATATATATTTTGTGCTCATGTGTTGCCTAGCCTGGTAGCATTCTTCTCCGAACGCTCCGAACCTCCGAACCAACTGTAGGCTCGGCAAATTGTGTTACGGAAGGACGATCGATGATGGAGACTCTATCAGAAGAAACATTACCTCAGTACCTCTTAAAGAGGGGCCTGAGTGATGAAATTGTGAAGAAATTGAAGGGTAATCTTTACTATCTAAATGTACTTGTTTTCGGCTGCTTGCTACTTTTTCATTATTGAACGAAATACTAACCTCGTCACGAGGGGTCGCCAACTCGCCTGAGCTGTGTACGGACTATTATATATTATGGATATTATGAATATTATGCGATACTCCCTATCTACAAGCGTTCAACTCATCCGCGCTGTAGAACAAACGTGCACCTCCCTCCCGCCGCTCGACAAACGGTCACCTCGACTCCGCCGCTCAACAAACGGTTAGCTCGCTCCGCGCTCCCGACAACCGCACAGCTGGCGCGGCCGTTTGGAGAACCGAGCAAGTGGCCTCTAGCCAATTTTACAGGGGACGAAGTTACAACTTTCAAGCCCCAGGACAACTCGGGGCGGCCTTAATCAGTCAAAGTAATGATTTTAATCGATGATCCGAAGCATGATGTGTCTTATCGATACCTCAAGTCGTCTGTATCACACCGTTTACAGGTAAGATGAAGCTTAAATACGGCGGGCGGGTGCTACCCGTCGTCCTCACCTCGCATTCGTCCCATGTTTGTGCAAAATAATCTTTTTACAAGCTTGGTTTTGTAGCACATTTAATCAAAATATTTCTCAAAAGTGTTTTAAAGACCTTTTTCGTTAACTGATAGATTTTACAATAACACCAGGCAAAAAGTTTTTCGTTATTGTTGAAGAAAACTTAAAGGCTAGGTCTCCTTCAGTTCTTTCAAATTTGTTAGCAATCTTTTTTGTTGTTAACGGTTTGAATATTTTTAATTGTTGTTTTAAAGACTGTTTATGTACAACATTAGTTGTTGTTCTGTAAGTAACAGTACGCTGTTAACATCTGATCTGAACTCTGTGCCGTTTGTCATCTGACCTGCATCCACTACTTTTGGATTCAAAATGCAAAAACTTTTTGACATTAAATGTTAGTTACCACTTTTAAAAATATAATTTTGATTTTAATCTTTTGATTTGTGTTCTTTTGTCTTTGTATGCTAGTGTTGCTGTGCTCTTGGACAATCCAATCCCCTGCTGTCGCTCGGATGTCTGTGCTATGACACCACAAGTTAACGGTAAGTTTTCTCCAAACCTTAATATTTCCTTTCATAGAAAACTGTTTCCTAAAACTATTACAATCTTTCTATTCTTCTTGCAGGGCAACAGGAATCAAAGGCCAAGAAACTCTGAAATCATTTACCTTGTAATCAGAAGTATGAGTTGGTCGCAGTCAGTTTGATCACTACGGATCAGCCAGAGAAAAGCAAGAAAAATGTTGTGCGAGGACTGAAACTGTATAAAAATCTTTGACCCTATCTATGTTAAGTTCAACACTTTGAGTTGCAATTTATTGTTTTGTTGTTGTTGTTGTTGTTGTTGTTGTTGTTGTTGTTGCCATTTAAATTATTAAAATATGCTGTCTTATGTTTGTGCTTATTTTAAGATTCCTCTTAACTACCCAGGAAGATTAATTTCCATCTCATAAGATATAGTTTAGGGTGCTTGCCAATCCACATGAAATGCCTCTTATTTTTGTTGATTACTCTAAATCTAGTATACTTATTGGAGGTGTATAATGGAGGGGAAAATTAAGGCCTGAGGCTGCTCCCACTTGTATTTAGCTAGCTTTCTAGACAGAATTCTCAGGGACAACATGAAATTTTTCTTGGGTCTCAAGTAAATTAAAAAGAAGAAGTGTTAAACTGTTTAACAGAGTCAACTGAGGACAAAATAATACAATTTTGTTAAAGTAGTATTAATTTTATACATTAGTTTATGGAAAAAAAACCAGATCATGAGAAACCCAGCCAATCAAAATTGTACTATTTGGCCCTCCGCTGACTCTGTTAAATAGTATTACACTTGGACTTTAAAAAAAATATGAACCCTTTGCAGTACTCTACCTTTTCTTAGATAGTTCTGTCTAGAAAGCCAGCTAACTACACAACATTCTAAGGGCCTGTGAAATTACTGTGTGGAATGTGTTTTGTGAATGTTTGATGCATGTTTGATACAACGTAAATTTGTGGACCTCTAAGGGGAATTTCAAAGAAGAAATAGTTTAAAGGTCATGCTATAATGTATTATCACACAATTAAAATTAGTGACTTAAAACTTCAATCAAGGGTTTAAACTAGTAACAACATATAGATTTTTGTTAACATATCCCTTACTTTATAGGTCATAGTACTATCATATAATCATCTCTCAACTAAAATTAGTGACTAAAATTTTCAAAAGTTCCATCACATTGTCAAAAACAGACAAACATTTCTCTGTCTATTTTAAATATAAAGACCTTTAACTTTTGTTGGTGTCCTAGTGTCAAGAATAAAATTGAAGTTTGTTCAAAAACAAAATTTAAATTAAAATTTAAAAAAGCAAGAAAAACAAAGAACAAACTATTGCAGTTGAATTGAAGTCAAATTTTCTTTTGAGAAAATACTAATTCAGACTTGGCGGTACTCAGAGATCACCATCAATTTCGTCACTTTCTTCGGCATGGCTAACACTCCCACCTTCCTTGTTCACTGCCTCTTCCAAAACTTCTCCAGTGCAAACCTCTTCATCAGTGTTGTACTCAGGATCTGTTGCTTCATTGTCATCAACCTCATGGCACCCAGCCAACACCGCATCATAAAAAGCATGTTTGCTGGCAGGAATTGCAAGTGAATCACATAAGCTCTTCAAGCATTTCATGGTGTTAGCAGGTAGAGGTATGGAGGAATTGTATGCTGGAGGGGGATTATAGGTTTTTAAATTGACTGGGCGGCCTGGTTTGTTGGGACTTATGGTCACCACCTCTCCATCATGCTCATATTTGAGTCGAACAAGGTTGCCCTCCGAACCAATAATTTGCACTTCTTTGACCCGACTCCATGCCACTTTCTTTCCCTTAAGATCAGTCTCCCAGTTCTGCATGTTGACTAAGGGCTTGTAAGTCTTCACAAATTCCTTCTTGAACGGAATGACTTTATATTTAGGTAGTTCCTCTTTTGCATTTTCAATAGCATCAATCCATTGTTTAAAGTCAAATATTTCTTTACCTTTGGTGGACTTTTCTATTCTTGCATGGATGGAATCTACCTCCATCATGGTGTGCCCTGGCTCAAGAAATCTGTGAGTAATCTTAATAGAGTATTTTACAGCAGCAAGTTGTAGCATACTGAAGAGGAATCTGTTCTTGTTCTGCCCAGCACAGTTGTCTGAATAGAACACAATTTCTTTGAAGCCTTTCTCAACAAGATATGTAATAAAATGGAAAAGAGAACTTGAAATCTCATCAGATCCCTTTTTGGCCATTCCTTCATGCCATAAGTAACAAAACCCTACTCTTTCGATGGAATGGAAGACAGTGAAGTTATAGACATTTAGCTTACTTGAATAAAAAAAAGGTGAAGCCTCTGACTTTGGACAACTTAGTTGCTTCTGTAAATCAAACGAACAAAGAGCAATTGTTTTGTCTTTTGCTGCAGCAGCTTTGTCCTTCTCCTTAATTTTTTTCAGAAAGTCTTTATTTTTTATGTGGGTAATCCAACGGTTCTTGTATTTCTCTCTGATTGCAGGGCAATTGTCTTTGCTTCTCATGATGGCACATAATTTGCATTGGTCCTTCTTGGGTTTAAAGAAACCCAAATTAAAATGAGAGTTCACAATATCAACATATTGCCTTGGACTGGCAATGGATTTGGCAGGAAGATTTTTTCTCTCAGCCCAGCTGCTATATTGCTTTGCCATTTGTTTCAAGCTGAGTCCATTCTCAAGGTATTCTTTCTTTGTCCTTTGCCTGCAGTAGTGAGATGGCATCCTTGGAAATTCTGCAACATGATCTTTTACACTATTGATTTTCTCAGGAGTCACTGCAACAGGATGATTTTGATGTCGGCCTCTCTTGTCAGGCGTTGAAGTGTTTCCTTTAGTTGAGTTGACATGACTGTAAGCACTGTCTACCCAGGAATGGCATATGCTAAGAGTTGATGTAAACATCTTTTTACAAACTTTAACTCCATGCAAGTAGAAAGTTCTATGAAAATTGCGCTTTCCTTTTATAGACTTTGTTGGCTTTGACTTAGAGTGTGCTCGAATGAACTCCCACTGTCTATCATGGTCTCCAAGATTCCAAAATGTACGGAAAGAATGCTCCCTTTGCTCTTCAGTAATTCGATGCAGGCAGTCAAATTTACATGAGCAGCCCGGTTTCAT
The DNA here is from genome assembly GCA_029379305.1 of Frankliniella fusca. Lineage (NCBI taxonomy): Eukaryota > Metazoa > Arthropoda > Insecta > Thysanoptera > Thripidae > Frankliniella > Frankliniella fusca. The sequence goes on along the minus strand of JAHWGI010000867.1, from coordinate 30,374 downwards.
TTGTTTGGCAGATACGGTTTTTCCTCTTGCTGATACATACTCTTGACCACAATTCTTCGCTGTCTTTCTTATTTGCTTTTTCCACATGGAAGGATCTCTCAACCGTTTTCTGACAGGACTGCCACTCCGTGAGCCTGGAGTTCTAGTTCTTTTTCGTGGCACATGGGGAGTGTATTCACCATCACTGGGATTTGAATTATGATCTGGAAATAAACAAGTTGTAGAGAATTAAAACTAAACATGCTTGACATTACCAATATATCAGTAGTTAGTTGTTTAAAAATCGCCCAAAATTTATATTATTTCATAACACATACTATACTTTTATAAGTCTTAATATACCTGAGGAATTAGAAGCTACACTACGTGCTCTTTCTGTACGAACTGGAGTTGTAGGAGTTGAGATATCATCATTGTCAAACAGCTGGTCAACAGGATTTAAAATATGATCTGGAAATAAATAAATCAGAAGACAATGAAGTTTAAGAATCTTGCTGACAAAAGATCTATAGTAAGCCCTTTCAAATCTGTTGGAAAAAAGAAATTTAATTCTATACAACATTATTCTTAAAAAGTACCTGAAGTGTTAGAAGCTATGCTGAGAGTCCTTTGTATTGGTTTGGGGCTTCTATTGGATAAGCCATCATCTGAGCCATCTTCTAATGGCTCCTCATATAATATTTTTGCTGCAATAAAAATGTTTTGGGTTAGATAATAAAAATTTAAGAAGGAAAGTGCAGGAAAAACCTTGCAGAAGAAACTTGCAAATGTCTTTCAAAAGCGAACATTACCTCCTTTGGGAGTTGTTTCATCACTAATCACTTGAAGGAGAGTGTCAACAAATCCTGAAAAAAAGAAACCAGTTGATAAACTACAGTCAATGGTAAAAGCATTCATTTTTTAGTATGCTTCCTAAAGGTGCTCCACAAGCTTGTACTTAGCTGGATTTCTAGACCGAAATCTTAGAGATTGGATGGAATTCTTATCAGGGTTCAACTTGTTTTGATAGGAGAAGTGAAATACTGTACCATAAAATCCAACTCACCACCAAATAATATAATCTTGATTTGCTTCATAGCTAAGTTATAGTTTTGATTCATGAACTAAGAATAATTATATTATGACTATTTAAAAAAAATAAAAACCTGTATTATTTGGTGCTGAGTTGGGTTTCATGGCACAATATTAAACTTTTCCTATCCATACAACTTGAGACCTCACAATAATTCCATCTCATCTCTAAGATTTCGGTCTTGGAATCCAGCTGAATAAAAGGCATTGTGGTAGCGCCATAACACATAGATTAAAAAAATAAAAAAAATAAGCAGCATTAGAAAGTATGGTAACATTACCTGGATTACTGTTTTCACCCTTCTCAAGAGAGGGAATACTATTAAAGGAAGTGAAAGTTGGGGTCACTAACCCTATAACTGTTATGCTACCCTGGGAATCCTTAGCAGTGACCAGATCTGAAATCAAAAACAGAAAACATACCCTAAGTTTTAAAGAACACCTTCCTTTAATGGTAGTAATATTTAAGTACTTGCCATCTTGTTCCTTGTCTGTTGATTTATCTGGAGTTACACAGTTAGAAACTGGAGCAGAAGAAAAACTACTTAAAGCCGTTGAACTGTCACTCATTTGAGGAGACTCTGACTGCATTCTGTAGTGAACCATTCCAGCTTGATCCCCTGAAAATGATTCTGAAATAGAAATAAATTTAATCCTCATTTCCGTTATATTTACTTAGAAAACACTACGTTATCAACTTCATATTTTTTGTGTTTTACTCACTCTTTTTTTTTCTACTGACTCCTGGACATAGTTCAGTTCTAAAGGATCCCATATTCTCCTGTTGCAGTAAAGGCGAAGGTTCAGCAAATAAAATAGAGGATTTCAGTTGAGTTGTACGGTTTGCTGGGCCAGGAAACTTGACAGGAGTTCTATTCTTAATCATATCAGTGTCATTGCTGGCATGTAAACCTTCAGAATAATACATTCAAAATGATTAGGCATAACTTAGTATATGAAGTACTGATAGTATATTAAGTTTAACTCTTTTACTCACTTTTTCTTTTTTCAGTGACAGCTGGAGATACAGATGTACCATTTCCTCGCAATGAGGGTGAACGTTCAGAAGGAAAAATAGAACAAGGATTACGTGGAGTCCTACTATTTGCTGGGACGCATAACTTAACTGGAGTTCTACTTTGAATGATGTCTGTATCACTGCTGGTTTGTAAACCTAAAAAAAAAGCATTTGAAATGAGATTGCATTTGAAGTAGTACTCATGATAAATTTTACATTGAATGTTGAACTTATAACTCACATTTTATTTTATTTTCCTTGGCTACAGCTGGAGATACAGACAAATCCCTATGTCGTAGTGAAGGTGATGGTCCAGTAGACAAAATAGAACGAGGCTTGAGTGGAGTTCTGTTTCCTGGAACGGGGGACTTGGCTGGGGATATAGCTTGAGACACATCTGCATTATGCGTAGTATGAATATCTGAAAAAAAGATTCAAATGATAAAGGAAAATATTGCATTGGAAGTACTGATGGTATTTTATGGTATTATATTCAGTAAAATTTTTACTCACATTCTGTTTTTGTGTTTTCCACACCTGGAGAGAGAGATATATCCTTCCCTTGCAGTGAAGATGTAGGTTCAGTGGACAAAATAGAACATTGCTTGAGAGGAGTGCTACTGTTGGCTCGAACAAGGGACTTGGCTGAAGTACTTTTATGAACCACATCAGCATCTTGTAATTCTGAAGACAGTTATAAAATATTTAGGCCACTATGTAGATAATTATTCTCAGCATAGAGTATTACTTACCATTCCCAGTTTCCTTAGAAACTTGATCAGTGACAGTGAAAGAATTGTGTGAAGAAATAACCTTTTCATTTTGCACTGATGGTAACAAAACATTTCCCACATCACATTTACTTGGTTCATTTGGAGTACATTTAACAACTTTGGAAGCCAGCTCTGGAGACATAGAAAGGAATCATAATTAACAATTGCAGTTTTTGAATTAGTGCTGAAAACACCAGAAAAGTAATGGTATAGTAAAAAATAAATATTTGCTAAACTCACCTTTCTTTCTTTTCCCTTTTTTCGGAGAAGTAAATTGGAGCTGTCTGCGACAGTCAGAGTTTGTCCTCAGCCATCTCTTAACTTTTTCTTTAGATCCTACAAACAAAGGAAAATTTAGCAACAAAAATATTGACAGTACTGTTAAAAGCAAAGCCAAAAGCAGCCAGCCATAAAGAAAGTCACAGAAAAAACTTGTCAAAATAGGGATTTAAAAAAATCAAAACTTCAAAAGGTAAAATCACCACAAACAGCTAGTGATTAATTTGCAGTGAGAATTTAGTTGTATTTCATAGCACTTTCACCATATCAATTAAAGGCTTTGGAAGTAAGAGTAAATACATGTAAAGATAAGTGTTTAGGATAGAACTTTCACCAAGATCAGAGAGCATGAAATAGTAATATAAGGCAGCAGTTGATATAACACTCAACCAAGCATTAAAATACACGCCCCCTCGTTTTGTTTACTCACAGTCATTACAATAAGCAGGTAACTGCTGTAAATCACAATGATTATTCGGTTTGAGTAAAGGTAGCATAGAACCTCAACAAGACTTCCTGCTTGAGAGTCACGGTTAAATAGAACTACAACATTACACTTTACCTCTCTCAACACAAAGATACGTACCAAGTTCCTTGCCACCAACAACAGTGGCTCGCACTACAGCAGGAGAAGGATCTGTAAAATTATACAAAGAAATTAGTAAAACATTCACTGTTGGAAATGTAACAATACCATTGGCATGAAGATGAACACCAAAACTATAGAAGTACATCAGCTTGTTTATGAACAAAGACATCTAGTGTCTTGTTTGCATGACGGCACACTTCAGAACAGGAATATAGCAATGTAAAAGAAAATTAAGAATAGTTGTTCTTTACTGTTATGCTTAACTGTTGTTTCAGTTTCTACCAAATTGATTTTTTTGTCAGTTGGACTTAGAAAGTTGAACTCATGTTGTACAAGGAATATAGTACATAACCAACTCACTTTTCTACAGCTTGCCCGACTTTTTACTTTCATTAAAAAAAAATAGACGTAAACTCACGAGAGAGGAAGGTTACTTGCGTGAGTAATGTCAATAATGTTCAATAAAAATATTTAGAAAACAGTGTTTGTGGAAAGGTTATGAGATACAGAATTAAACGACAAACGACTTTGATTCCAATATATTAATCTAGATACTTACGACGGATTTTCGGGGCTTCTTTGCTGGCAGCCAGCATTGCCATGTGCTTGGCCCGTTTTGACGCCATGACATTCTTTTATATAATTTTAATACTAACACCCAAGCTAACACGGCGACTCACTGCCTGGCTCCACCCCGTCACACACGCACACACGCCTGCGACTCTGCGACTCGCGCCCCTCGCGCCTCGCCTCAGCTTCGGCTGTCGCAGCCTCGCTCGGCTCGCCCGCCGCTCGGCTGGGGAATAGCGAAGCGGACGTCCAGTCCAGATGGCCGGTTGTAGACCGGAGCCTTGTGACCAGGTTTGAGGTTAGGTCAATTTTCAAACATTAATATCTTATACACCTTTGTTGCCACAATTATGTGCTTTTGCCAGTCGAAAGAGACGATAAAGATTTAACAGAATCGCCCAAAATGTCATTTTCGGTAAAAAAGCCACTTGCTCGGTTCTCCAAACGGCCGCGCCAGCTGTGCGGTTGTCGGGAGCGCGGAGCGAGCTAACCGTTTGTTGAGCGGCGGAGTCGAGGTGACCGTTTGTCGAGCGGCGGGAGGGAGGTGCACGTTTGTTCTACAGCGCGGATGAGTTGAACGCTTGTAGATAGGGAGTATCGTATGGATATTATGGGTATTATGAAGTATTATACGTTATTATGGGTATTATGGGTATTATGGGTATTATTAAGTATTATACGGTATTATGGAGGTATTATGGGGTATTATGAGGTATTATGGTGGTATTATGAAGTATTATGGCGTCATAATGAGGTTTTAAGGTAATATTATAACGTCCTATGATGGTTTTTTGAATGTAATGGGGGAATTACAGACCATAATACACGTTTAATAAAAGCTTGCACAATTATTTTAAAGTTTGCTATTTATGTCTCCGAAATAAGCTTAGATTCACTCAAAGGCTGCTTAAGATGTTTACTTAGGAGAGTAATGGCGCTAGGCAGGCAGCTCGCAGTACATTTGTCCCGGAAGGGTGGCTACGACCTCTTCTTTGCTGCACTTTGTCCTCCCCGGTGCAAAACTCGACATCCGCTCGACGACGTTCGGCTTTCGGGTACACAGATTCGGTAACCACGCGCGTAGTATAGTGTGTCTTGCTAGAGCCGTCGGCATTGTGAGAACGTACGTCGACATCAATGTTATGTTGAAGACAGCTTAGGTGTTGTCCTCACATGCGTTTATTGTAGTGCACAGCGTTCACAGTGTTGTGAGCTTTGACACAAACGAATAATTTAAGTTTAGAAGGTTCTCTTGAAACCGAATAATATATTGCTTTTGTCGGTTATGTTCGTTTCCACTACAAACAGCGGGAAACAGATTGGTTTCAAAATCGTTTCTACCAATTATACGTAAAACAAAAATTTATCGATTTCTGGGAATGTTCCCTACTTTAATTTCATAAAACCCTTTTCTTCGATAAATTGGTGGATAGTGGGGGATCCCGGACCAGCCCAGAACGCCCAAAACAATGCAGAAAGCCGGTTAGTTTGAAACATTTAAGGTAGGTTGCGCTGAGGTCGGATGGTGACTGGTGACAGGGTCATGGATGAGGGAGGGGGCGGGGGGAGGTGCGGGAGTTCTTCCCGAGAGACCGGGAGGGGTGTCCTTCCCATCCCTACCTCTCCGTACCTCTGAGGAAGAGTTGGGAAGAGGTTGCCTAATTGGGAGAGATGAAACGGGCGACACTCCAGGCAACCTGCAACCACTATTCGCACACACTCAAGGCATCCTGCTCGCACCAAGTGCAGTGGAGGTATGCGAGGATGCATTAGGGCGCTGCACGTTTAAAGGCCAAGTAGGTTTAGTAGGAAAAAAAAAATAGGATTATTCTTCTTTTTAATGAGATATTATGAAGTATTATGAAGTATTATGAAGTATTATGTAATATTATGAAGTATTATGAAGTATTATAAAGTATTATAAGGTATTATGGGGAGTATTATGTGGTATTATGAAGTATTATGAGGTATTATGGGTATTATGAGGTATTATGAGGTATTATAAGTATTATGGGTATTATGGGGTATTATAAGGGTATTATGGGGCCGTGTACGGAGTATTATGCGAGTTGGCGACCCCTCGCCTCGTCATCAATGGTTCGTCGTGGACTTAACCGGCGTTCTAGACAGAGTTCCTGAAGAAAAGGTGGATTTATTACAAGGGCTCAAGTTATTCAGAAAGGGGAAGTGTTTTGCTATTCCACAGCGACAACTGAAGACCTAATAGTACAATCTTGATTGTCTGAAGCTGCTAAAGTTGCGGTTTTGATTCATTAACTATGTTGAACATAACTATTACTTCAACAAAAATGTAATATTTCGTTTTAGTTGACTCGGTTAATTAGAATATCACTTCTTCTTTCTAAATAGCTTGGGCCGTAAGAATAATTCCACATTGTCCATGAGAATTCTGACTAGAAGGCCAGCTAAGTACAAAATATTGTAGGAGCACCTTTGCTGACGATTTTATTTTGTTACCTAACTCAATTATATAAATTTGGTCAAATCTATCTTTGTCCTTTGTAGTTCAGTTGACTTCACTGATATGGTGTAGTCTTTGTTGAATTGCTTTTCAGCATGGCTTGCTCGAACAAATCTGTTTTTCATTGCTTTCTGTTAATCTACTATTTTTATTTCCAGATGAAGGTTTTAACGGAAACCAATTCATGGCGGTGGATGGAAATTTATTAAAACTTTTGAATTTCAGTGGAAGTGAAATAATGAATGTGCTGAGACTTCAAAATGCACTGCGGGTTTGTACTATGCTAATTTCTCCTTTATCCCTTAAGTAAAAATGTCTCCTGTGTGTCTGTCATTTATTGTTAATGGTGTTTTATCAGGACCAACCTGTTCTCAATGATGAGGAGATAGAGGAAGATCTTAGATGCACTGAAAAGTTGAAGGCATATGTTGAAAATATAGATCTGCTGAACCAATCGTCTCTTTATGAGAAAAGAGTCATGTGCAATCAAGTCGAAAAGTATGAAGCAGCTGTTGCCTTAGGTATGGAAATGCTATTTATTGGTATTTTGTTATCTTTCTTGGGCTTTCTGAAATTCAATGTACCATTCTTTTGGTGTTGTGTAGGGTGTGCCGAATTTGTTCACAAGTACCGCCCTTCCTTCTTCACTAACGACAAGGAGAACAAAAATCCCTCGCCGGAAAAGACCCAAGCATCCAAGAAGCCAAGGGGACAGCGCAAAAGAAAGGTGATGTCTTAGTGTACATTTTTTTTTACTTATTTATTTTGTTTTTACCTCTTAATATTTAGAGAAAGGGGGACTAGAAATAGTATAAAATTTCAGTCAGTCTTATTTTCCATATTTGTGCTTTGTTATGGAAGTATCCTTGACTGTCTTTCTTAGTATTTTCCAAGTAAACATGAACATGCTTTTGCTGTGATTTACATCAATGGTTGAGTTTAAGATTTTCTTTAATTTTAAAGTCTGATATACTTGTGTTTTCTATTTAAATCTCTTGTCAGTTAGTAGATGTTTAAGTTGCTTCTGTTTTTCTGCTTTATCAGATTTTGTTCTATTGCTTTATCAGTGAACTGAGTTGTTTTTCTGTCTCATGTGTTTTGACCTCCTTCTTTTACAATCTATGTTTTAGACAGCTACCACTACTCCAGCAACACGGAAGAGTGCGCGACATATGACCGTTCCACTCCCAAGTCAGGTTTTATCTGTGAGTCCCTTTTTGTTTCATCTTTGTTTCTTTGTGATCAATCTGTTGTCATATCTACTCATTCTTTACCCCTTTTTTTATGTATTATGATGATATCACGTAAAAGAACAAGTGTTGGTCTAGGTAAGGTGTAAATTAGAAGTTCACCTTCCTTAGAGAACAGTGGCCATCCATACAAGTGAAATGATGCTTATACCAAAATTTTTACTGTACATGACAAAACATGCGGCGGGTTTTCTCTTATTAGTTGTTCCTTTAAGAGATCACTTAATTAAAATAGTGCATGGTTTTATGTTTCCCTTCAGAGTGATGCAGGAAGCTTTCATCAAACTTCAGCAGTTGGTGAGATTTCTAATAATTCATTACAGGTTTGTTCATTTTCTTAAGTTCCTATCTTTTTACATAAGATAATAATTTAATTATAAATTATTTAACAATTTATCTGTCTTCACAACCGATTTACAGGCGACACCTCGGCCTGGGACCCCACCACTTGAACAGCCTGCAACTGCTAATGTCCATGTGCCTCCAGATTCACCTTCTTTCTCTGAAGCTAGTGATTTTGTTTCCTCTCCAGTAAGTTCTTTTCTGTGCTTAAACCTAAATGTTTGATGCGTGCACTGTCTTGACAAGACTTTTCTAATCACATTTCCTTATTACAAGCAGGTTGGAGGCACTCAAAGTCCTCCTAATTTGACTAGGACTAAACTGATGCTATCTAACCAAGACCGTTGTGAACTAGTCAATTTTCAACGTGCAAGTGAAAGCACTGTGAATACTTCTACTTCTCTTCAAAAGTCTCCGACTGCCCATGTCCCAGCGCCTGCCTCTCCAACTAGGCCTTTGGATTTTAGTTGTGCTCAACCACTTCGACTCTTTTCATTCAGTGATTGTTTTGCTGATGAGGAAAGCATGTCTGTAATCTCCTCCTCTCGAGTAAATATCTTTGAGCAAGCCCCTGATAGTTCATGTAATCTTAACTCTGTTCAGGTATGAGTCTTTTAATGAAACATGGCAGAATTTTTGTGTGTAGATTATTAATTCAAAACTTATTTTCCTGTATGTTATTTTTACAGGCTAGCGGAGATGGTTCACTATATTCAAGTAGAAGTGGTGTTTTTCACCAACCGACTGCCAAAGTCCCAGTGTCTCCTCCTCCTATTTCCGGTTTATTGGCACCATCGTCAAGCTTGTCTTTTCATCAACGGCAGACTACACATGTACCAGTGTCTGCTCCCTCTACTTCTGGTTTATTGGCACGATCATCAAGCTCTTCTTCTCATCAACAGCAGACTACCCGTGTTCCTGTGTCTGCTCCCTCTACTTCTGGTTTATTGGCACGACCATCAAGCTCTTCTTCTCATCAACAGCAGACTACCCGTGTTCCTGTGTCTGCCCCCTCTACTTCTGGTTTATTGGCACGAACATCAAGCTCTTCTTCTCATCAACAGCAGACTACCCTAGTTCCAGCGTCTGGTCCTCCTAATGCTGATATTTTGGCAAGATTGTCATCTGAAGTATCAGTTGAAGAGATGAGAAAGTTAAAGCCACATCTGCCCTCAGTGAGTCTTGATGTTTTTATTTATTTATTTATTTATTTATTTATTAATTTATTTATATATTTATTTATTTATTTATTCATCTACTTTTTCCCAGTTTGAAAGAGTTACCTTTTAATTGCTCTTTTTTTCTTTCTCTTTGTTTTTTACCAAAGTATGATGTCAATTCAATCCTGGAAGCTAGACTAGTTGACGGACATGTATGTTGCGATTACTTGAAAACTTTGACGGAAACTGGATATGTAGGAAAGAAAGGTCGGATATGGGTCATGAAATGTCTTGCTGCTTATCTCTATCAAGAGAGGGTAAAGTGAGTAAATTCTGCGCTGGTGTATTATGCTCAGGTTAAAATTTTACCACTAATTTTTTTTTATTAATTGTTTTGTAATAGTAAATCGCAAAATGAGCGTGTTACCATGGACATGAAGGAGGGAATGGCCAAGTCATTCGTGCTAGCTTATCCTAAGTTTGCTAAATCAGTTCGTGCATCTGACACTGAAATGCCATGGGTGAGTTGCATTAAGTTACTGTAAATTCTCATTCTGACCTACATCTTTTCATTTTGTTTACCAAAAAATGTTCTGTTTTTGCAGAGTATTGTGCTTGATGTTCGTCAGCCTTCAGGTTTTCTGTACTATTCTTGCAGACCTTTTATGAAAAAGGATAGAGTAAGGAAAAGCAGCAAACGAAATGCAGATGATGACGACACTTCTCATTTAAATGAGAATGAATTGGTATGCTGCTTGTGGAGCTTGTTTTTACTCATAAAAGGGTCTTTTCATTTTCATTTTTTATTCTGTTTGTATTATGTATGATTTTGATAACAGATTGAGAGGCTTGCTGTAGCCTATCCAGGAGATTCAGCGGCAGAAAAGCAAGTGATTTTTGAAGGGATGAAGGATACTTTTTCCATTAGAGAAAGAGAAAGACAAGAAGGAAAATCTATTGAATCATTCATTGAAAAATATGTTCACTTTGCAAGTTATAATGGTGAAGTGGTAAGTTTCCTGATTAATTTATCCTCTTACAATTAATGGAACTTCTTTCATACGGAACAGGGTAGGCATTTTTGTTCTATTATTCAACTGGTTGCTGTTCTACTTTTTTCTAGATAAGAGCTGAAATGAGGCTTCTAAGACCAGAGGCTCAAGATATGTGCCGAGCATTTAACAAGCTGATGCCTGCTGTATTGAAGTTGGAACCACTCAAACCAATAAGACTGGTCCTGGAAGATGGTAGGTTGACAGACAAGTATCCTATGACATTAATGGTCTTTATTTATTCTTTATTATTTATCTTGATTTGAGACATTTTTATGTTCAGATGTCCTCAAAGCTTTAATGCTTATCTCACAGCATCTTCCACATGACATCCCACTTTCCAAGAGGGACACCTCCGGGTGTGCCCCCAAGGAGGAAAACCTTGTTGTTGTTGCAACAGTATGTTCATTTTTAAGTATTGTGCTATACACTTGAATTGTTATATCCTTCAAAATATGTTGATTTCTTTATATTTCACACTATCACTAATCCCTTTTTTAAAAAATTTTTGCTTTTATAGCCGAGTGATAATATCAAGGACATAATTATGAATAAGAGAGCAGATGCTGCAGCTAACCAAGATACTGTGCAGCCGTACTTAATAACTGTTCAGAACCCTGTTTCCAAAAAAATAATGGAAACTTTCTTGATCCTTGACAATAAGGCAGTTTCGCTTAAAGTTTCAACCCTTTTACATGGCATTGATTTTCTTTTTTCCAGTTATTTTATTTTCAATGCATCCTATCCATTCGGATGGAGAAACACATTTCATTTCTTGCAAACCTGTTTCTATGAAATTTTCGAAGGCAAGAGGGACAAAGTAAACAATCAAGAATACTTACTCCTCAGCAAAATTTATGCCTTACAGTAATCATTTCCACAAAATGTTTTGTGTTTGTCTTAACAGATTTATGTCAATTTCTTTTTTTGCTGACTTAGAATTGTTTTTGTGTTGGTTTTTTCTATTGGAATTCCAAACACAGGTTTATCAAATTTTTGAGTTGACTTAAAATCTGCCTAAGTTTTATGAATTTTCCCATTCTATTCAAAGATGCATTCCTAAGAAATGTTCCTTTGTGCTGTTTCATATTTTGGAATTCCTACAGATAGATTTTATCTCAAAGTTTTTTACTTATTGACTTAAATGTTATTTATATTTTATTGAAAGATTAAGTTTATGTTATTAAATCCTCATACATCAAAATGTGTTCTAATTTAAAACCCTCACCTTTGTAACTTTTACTGATGCAGCTCGGTCAGTTCTGAAATATCCAATTTCTTTGAATTCTCAAAAAATGCTGATAATTTTATTTATTTTGGGAACACAAGTGATGAAGCCTACTCTGTCATCAGATTCCACTTTGGTACCTATGTCAGGGCCCTATCATTTCGAGATCGGGGGTGTCCGATTTTTTAGCTATCTCTGTCTCTCTTTACCCTTTAGAGGGCTCCTGGTGCGAGAGAGACAAGAGTATTACCCCCACTACACCCCCGTCCCCAGAGTGAGCAGCCCTGAGGATTTTAAAGCTTTCACAGCGCTATTCTATGTTGAGCAGCGCTATCTATTGACGACCGCGTGCACTCTGCGAATGAGTGACAGTCAATAGTTGGAAGTGTAGTCTGAATCAGTGGACTCTGAAAAGGTTCGTTTGGTGAGTTGAAGTGAAGTGTTGGTCGCAGTGTCTAAATTAACCAAATATTTGGCGCTCGTGGTCAGATTCTTATTTAAATTACTGTCATCTTTGTTTGTTTGTTTTTTGCAGGGAAGAGACTAAGTGTGTAATAAGGTTATGGCGCCCGTGCACCTTGTTTATTTGTTAAATAGTTATGATCTCTGAAAAATGAAAGTATTTTTATGGCGGAAGGGCGTACCTGGTTGTTTTGTGCTATAAGTCACCACTTTAGATTTTAGAAACATACATTTAAAAGCTAGAAATCAAGTAGTGGAGGGTGGGAGGACCAAAAGTTTCATGTGGTGAGTTGAAGTCTTGTTTTACCAAATAATTATTAGTAGTGCACAGGGTTACCTCATTTTAATTACAGTTTTAGCTTTCTTTTAGGCAGGAGCAAGGCCCAGTTAGTCACATTTCACAATTAAGTGTGGATGGTCTTATGGTTCATATACACCTTGCTGTGTCCATAGTAAAACATGTAAGTTTGTGTTATCTCTTAACTGAAATTTCTGAAGCTCTGACTGTTTTGTGTCTTCTGTTATTGTGTGGTTAGTAAGTAATAATTGTTTTGTTTTTTTCAGGGCTGAAAACTATAAATTTGGCAGGTTTGGAAACTTAAAATGTGGGGATTGTAAAGATGAGGAGGTGTATGTTGGGACCAAAGCACTCAACCGTCACTATTCTCAATATCATGATCCTTTGCAAATATACCATTGTGGTCATTGTGGGAAAGCTTTTACTCACAAAACCTCAATGATACGCCATATTACAACTTGTCATTTGGACCTATTTTCCACTACATCAGCCAGAGAAGCCGATGAAGTTCAGACGGTGGAAAATTTAGAAGATTGTAATGTCTTGAGCCATGAAACTCAACCTTCTCCTGGTGCTCAATCTTTGATTGTAAATCAAATTAATGTTGAAGACCAATTCCCTCCTGAAACTGACAATTTTTTGTATGTTGATGGGTGTGACCATGATAGTGAGGGAAAATACTGACAGTTTTTCAACTAGTGAATTGCTGTCTCCCCAAGAAGAGTTAAATAAGGCTGCCGTGAAGCTGCTTGTTGATCTCCGCTGCACTGCTAGCCTTACGGGCAAGGCAATTGAAAGGTTTGAAAGAGGCGCCTTCTCCATGATTCAGCAATTTTCATCTGGTGTTCGCAGTACTCTTTATTTCAAGTTGACAGAAAAAGGATTGACAGAAGATGAAATTAAAGAAGTATTATCTTCTATTGATTCTATAGAAGATCCCTTCAAGAATTTGAGAACCATTGAGGATCAATTAAACTATTTTGCTGATACATGTGGACTCATAAAGCCACAGCAAAAGTATCTAGACTCAAGAATTGACCAAAGACTTAATGCAGCCAGTAACTCATATGTGCAAACTCAGGTTATAGAATCCTTTCAATATGTTTCAGTGCTAGGGACTCTTAAATCTCTTTTGTCAAATAAGAAAGTTAGAAACAGAATATTTAAGGACAGAGTCAGTAAAGACGGTGTTTTAAGGTCATTTGTGGATGGGGCTAGGTTCAGAGACCATCCTTTTCTCTTAAAACATAAAAATGTTGTTCAAATCTTGCTTTTTTATGATGAACTGGAAATCGCAAACTCACTCGGATCTAAAACTATCATCCATAAGTTGGGAGTGTTTCTGTTTCAAATTTTGAATTTACCTCCTGAATTTTCTTCTGCACTCTCTTCTATTCATTTGTTGGCTTTGGCGCATGCTGATGACTTGAAAAGGCCCGGTGCCTTTAAGAAGGTCTTAACACCTTTCGTTCAAGAAATGAAGAAACTATCTTCGGATTATGGGCTGACATTTGATGAGCATGATTTTGTACTGCGTGCTGTTCTTGCAGCACTTACTGCTGACACAGCAGCAGCACATGATCTCCTTGGGTTTTTAGGACCCTCAGCTAAATATTTCTGTAGAAAATGCATGGTTACTCGAGCAGAAATTCGAGCTAATGCAAATGCTACAGGGGTTTCTAGAACTAAAGAAATGCATCAGCAACATGTGGAAGAAGTTTTGGAAAATCCAAGAAAAGCCTCAAGCAGTGGTGTGAAGAGGGATAGCCCACTTGACAATGTGCCATTCTTCAGCAGTGTAGAAAACTGTGTCTTTGACGCCTTCCACGATCTATTAGAAGGTATTGCTCCACTTGTTTTGAAATTAGTTCTGCGCCAATACATTGTCAAACAAAAGCTGTTTAGTGTTGTTGATCTAAATCAAAGAACTGCATCTTTTTCATATGGGTTGCCTGATGCCAAAAATAAGCCCAGCCCCAATTTTACCATGGAAATGTTCACATCAGTAAAAACAAAACTTAAACAAACAGGCAGCCAGATGTGGTGCCTCATCCGAGCATTTCCCTTCCTGATCGGTGATTTGGTGGCAGAGGGGGATCCCTTTATGCGGCAAGTTTTTTTGTTGCAAGATGTAATGCATATAGTTTTTTCATTTGAAGTCACAGAAGATGATCTCCAGGAACTTGAGAGTCTGATTTTTTGCCACAACTCAAGTTTTCAAGAGCTTTTTATTGTGGAAGAGCACCCAAATGTAAGAGGGGAAAATGAAGATGAAAATGTTGATGAGCCGGATGATGAACTTTTTGTCACAGTTGTGGAACAGGATGAAACTACACAAGAACAAGCAGTAAGTCAAAAACCATTCAAAGTCCATGTAATAAACAAGCTTCACCACCTCAAGCACTACCCTGATATGATCAGAGAATTTGGTCCGCTGGTAAGAATGTGGTGTGCCAAATTTGAAGGGAGAATGAAGATTTTCCGGCAACATTCTGCTATATGCTGCAATTTTAAGAACCCGCCAAAGACTATGGCTGATATGTTCCAGCTGAGTAATATGAACTCATTTTTTAGCAGTGGAGAAGAACGTGACATAGAGTTCCAAAAGGGCAAGACATACTGTGTCAGTGAGAGTGAATATTTTGACGAACTCGCTGCAGTTAATCTTCCCCCAAATCAAATGATAAGTTCTACGAATGCTGCTGTTTTGAATGGGGAAGAATACCGGTGTGGACTTTTTGTATGTACAAGTAAACACCAGTTTGCCATAATCCATGAGGTTCTTGTCTCCAACAAGGAATTATTCTTGATTGTGAAACCATGGCAAACAATTCAGAAGAGTCCCCGGTACAACTCTTTCCAGGTGATTCCTTCAGAAGATTCTAATATGTGTGTAGTAAATGTTCTGAATATGAGCAGCTTTAGATGCATAGCACCATGGAATGTGACCCATCAGAGTGATATTTACTTGTCATTAAGGACACTAGTTCTGTGAGGCATAATGTTAGTTTGATTACGCCCATCATTTTTGTGCTGCTTGACAATGTCCTGACTTATCTTCTTTTTCTTATAAGACTAGGATGTGTAATTTGGTACCTCATTTTTTGTACTGCTTAACAATGTCATGACTTATCTTTTTCATAAGCAATAAAATCATTGTTAAAATTACACCAATAATACAATGCCCTATTTTCTTGCATTATTTTGTCTCAAAAAAACAAGACTCTCGACGTTTTATTCTTTTTAAATTAATACCCCACCCCATCTCATAATTCTGATTTCACTAATCCTCCAATTTGTTATTTAATCCTAATTCCTAGTTGTAACCATTATACTCTTTTTAAACTATTATTTCTATTCATTCAAGTTCTAATGTGTTACACAAATTTTCACATTATAATTTGCATTCTTTTTAAATTTATACCTCTCCTCACAATTTTGATGTGAGTTGCACTGGTTCCATTCCAACTTTTTCTCTGCAAATTACCGTAATCGTAAAGGCAAGTGTTGTTTCACTGGCTCTTTGACTACAGGGCACAAGTCCCCGGTCCCCAGAGTGTTATCTTCGTTTAACATTTTGAAATCTCCGCCCGCTCCGCCCTATGTCGTAGTTCAATTCTGCCAACCTAAACTCAATGTGAAGTCACCGTTTGAGCTTCTACTGAGGCACTTAAACACCATCTTTTTGTTTTGGTTCAAACTTGAGTGCAAGTGCCAAAATTTCACCGATTTGACGTGCTTGTAAAGTGAGCATAATGTCTATAGTTAGTCCAGTTAGTCATGGCATTGGTTGGCACTTCTGGACATGTAGCGTTGTCCAGACGGCCAGACGCTGGCTGGGGCGGGGGGGACCCTGGGGGAGGGGAGGGGGAGTGGACTGAGAATGGAATGGACATCCGTCTCTCTCTCTCTCATGCTTCTCGTATGTTTACGTTGGTTTGTAGGATCAACAAGTGCTAGACAAGTGCATTATGCATTTTATAGTGATTCGGCTGCACATTTACTTGATGGTCGCTGGAGATAACATTTGATGATAGTTAAATATATGTTTATATTTATTGTCTCATTTGGAGGGAAATAATGCCTGCACTGTCAGTCAAGTTGCGGTAGGTTAGGTTGTTGTCCAAGTACATACATTATTTGTTTAACTTTCGTAGTTCTTTGAAGAAACCGTTTCAAGTCGCCCTAATTCAAGGTTAAATTGATCGCGTAATACCTAGGCGTTACAAGTTTTGATTCTAAGGCTTTACTCAATCCAAATGTAACTTTGTTGCTTTTACAAAGTTTTTGGTGTTCAAGCCAGATGCCTAAGACTTCTAGAACGCTGGCTCTCTTGCTTTCTTTAGAGTAATTGATATGAGACAACCACAATAAACCAGAGGAAAAAGTGAGTAAACTAATTATTTAATTAATTAATTAAAAGTTTAATTGTCAATTTTTATTATTACAGTTTTTTTTTCTGTTTACAGCTCCAGAATCGTTCAAAGGTGAAAATACAAAACTCGTACTGTCAGAGTCCCTGTAATTTAACCACTCCATATTACTCTGCCACCATTGTGATGCTTACAAGGATTAAAAGGAAAAGAAAAAGGAAGGAAGTCAGAAATTCTAATCGAACAAGTTTCCGCTTTCAGTCAGTCTGGTGAAGTCTTCTTTAATGATCATAAATGATCCGGCTTTCAATGATTGTAGAAGAGATGCTCAAAGTAAGTCAATCAGAAATCTGACCTTTTTTTTTAATAGTCAAATCAATGGTTGCCATACTTCAAAGCTTTTTCTCTTTCCACCAGATTCCGGGAAGCAGGTCATAATCTTCAAAGATGACATCACTGGTTAATTTGTCAGTCCTGCCAAGAAGAAAAGAAGATCTATTTTACAAGTTGAATTTTCTTTAATGAGCACACTGTCTATGAGGTAAGTTAATCAGTTTTTTTAAACTAATCCCTAGATTAAGGTTTTAGTTCCCAAACTTAAAGCAGATGTTCCTTTTCTTTAACAGTTTGAATGGATTATGTTGTGAGACATAGTGTGTGTTTCACCTAGCAACAAGAAAGAACAGCAGAGAAACCTGTTTGATAAACCAACTTTACAGCCAGTTGACTCTGCTAGTTGGGTATAGGCAACCTACAGCAACAAGTACAGGGCTGTATGGCGGGCTTGCCTACTCGAAACCCCAGCAGGCGCCCTAAACTACTATGCAGCACGCAGGGCACCCTCTCTCATGGGCACTTGACATAAAGGAACTATGGGCAGCCAGATCCCACTGGCTCACTACCAGTGACCCACCGGTATTGCTTCAAAGTGTGATTAAATCTCTGGTGAGTGGACACTGGTTATCAGTAGCAGGTTAAAAAAGAATTCTTGTCTTAATTTTCATTTAACTTTCTTCTTTTCTGTTGATAGCTTTTTTATGCCAGCCCCAGAAGAACTACAAAGTATTGGCATGAAATATTGAAACATACTTTTGAACCAGACTGTATGTGAGATGAAGATTAAAAATGACATTATTTAAATCAAGTTAGTTGGTTGCTGTTTCCCTGATTCACCACCTGGCCTGGAGGTTGGATAGTCACAAAGTCCGAACAATATTTGTGGAATACTAGTCTCTCCAACATGTTTTACGGTTATTAATGTGCCTAATCTTGCAATGGAAGTTCGGTGGAGCATCGCTGGAGTAATTTCTAATCCGATAAATCTCGAGTTCCTGTACTTAGAAGTTCTGCGTCACACAACAGGTATCAAACATTTTACCAAGTCTTTTCTCATTGTTGTGGGGCGATATCAACAAGGTTTCGGAACGGATAAATTATTTACACGTGTATTCCGAGGCTTTTGAAATAATTTAAACAGTGCATACGCTATGCAGAATACCATGCATAGCTAATGCACAATAGGTCAGTCATGGTTCAGACATCACTGCATACCTTATGCACAATAGTTCAATCGAGATTGAGATATCTCTGCATAGCTAATGCACAATGGTGCAGAAATTAATGCATAACTATGCACAAAAGCTTTCACATAAATGCATTGCTTATGCACAATCACCTTCACTTTTATACAGTAATTGTGCATAACTAACCATTGTAAACTGCATAAGAGAAGCTACTTTGCTGTGCATAACTTATGTACGTAATTGTGCATAACTATGGTTGCGTAAAATCCTGCAAGGCTTATGCACAATAATGAGCATACTTATGCACAAAAAACTGCATAAGGGTTTAGTGTGTGTATAAGTGCGTGCTCGGTGGTCTGAAATGAAACGGTGCTGTTTTTTAATTTATTTAAGCTACACATTTGCAGAGACTTGCATAGCTACGTACAAAATAGTACATAAGCCGGGTGTGTTTACCCTTGTTGGTCTGTGAATGACTACTCGTACACTTGCAGGTGAGAGAATGGCCCTAGATGAGACCCATGGAAAGGCCAGGATTTCAAAGTGTGTGAATTGATATTCGCTCAACTGCTAGTGAGCGAAAGGTCACCTACACACCTGCAAGTGTACGATTAGTCATTCACGCACCTACTAGTGTTCGAATGGTTGTGCGCTCACCTTTCAGTGTGCGACATACATTCAATTACCTGCAGTAGGGCAACATTCGTTCACTTGGATTTCCATTGTGCAGATTCTCGACGTCTGTTATGGCTTTGCAATAGCTGGTGCTCGTGTCCAAGTGTGCAAACATTCGACACTTGCGAGACGTCAAAGTTTAGACGTAATTGTAATGTCGAGCAAAACTCGACACTGTGTAGTACTAAATAGCACACTTTAGGCGTGACAAATAGCACACTTGTTTTACCCGTGCAGAAAGATAAAATAGAAACCAGGCGTTTTACCAGCTGACTTGTGTGACCAGACAATTTCAATGAGCGTAAACATACGTAAGGAAACCCGCGTCTTTCCCTCGTCACAAATGTAGACGGGATTTAGTCCGTTCTGACACGAATAGTTACTTAACTATCCACTGCAAATTCACGAGTCCTAATTCTCGCTCCCATACTAGTGAGAATTTAAGGGCAATTTTATTACACCCTAACTGGGAATGTACTTTTTCGTACATGTGAAATGTACGCATTTAAACGTGCGGATTTATGTACAAAATCGTGCAGAATTATGTAAAATATTGTGCATAGATCTGCAGAATTTATTACATGTCGAAAAAATTCACAATAATAAAAAGATTCATGTACAATATTCTGCACAATTCTGCATGATTGTTTACGTAAATCCGCGCGTTTATATGCGTACATTTCACATGTACGAAAAAGTACATTTCCAGTTAGCGTGAACTCTCTGCAGAGTAAGAATCTGTTTTCCTTGCTCTATTTGAGAAAGAAATTGGTAACTTCGCCCTGATAAAGTGAGGATTCTTGCTAAAGTAAAGTAAGACAAAATAATCCTCACCCAAATAGAGTGACTCTAAAAAATATGTTGCTCGAAGAGGGCAAGGTTAGAAATTCTCACTTCTTTTAAGCATGGAAAAAGTGTCTCACCCATTTTGCGTAAGAAATAGCGTTTTCCGCTGGAAAGAAACTGGAACCTGTATAAGAAAAGCTCGACCGACAGATCTGTTTCCTCCTGGGCCCTGATTGGTCAACGATGACGTCACGGTAGCGATCAGCGAATGAGCGCGAAGGAGGAAACAGAGGCGACGGTCGTGCTTTTCTTCTTTAGGTTCCGGTTTCGTTCCAGCAGAATACCCTAATGGATTCTAGAGTTTACGTTGACCGTGTCATTTTGTGATTCGAGATGTTAACGAAACACCATATTCCAGAGGAAAGAGGAAAATAGTAGCAAGCAGAATCTTAAAAACAATAACCCATGTTACGCTTCACTTTTGTCTGCACGTGAGGTAAAAGACATTGCATATAATGAACTTTACGTTAACCTTTCAGTCTTGGGATGATGGAAGTAAAACCAGCTTAGAAATTTTGACTGCGGGACATTTTTTGACAAGCGAAAAGATACGTTACATTTAAAAAAAAACCTCTTCTGCTCGTCACAAATGCCAGCAGGTTTCCGTCCGTTAAAACGGCAAAAAACAAAACCTTCCTTTCCTTCTTATTTCGTAATTCAGTGTTCTAACGAAAATCATTACTACAAAAGGAGATGGAAAGTAAAAGCTATCACAATTTCAGAAACAAATACGCACGTTACTCTTTGCTCTGTCTTTACTGAAATCCCAACTGTGAGCATTGCAGGCAGTATATAAAGTGTGTATGATATGCTCACTGTATTTAACGTGTGCAAACACTAAATCCTAGTGCATTTTGTCATCCAGAAACATGCAAGATTTTAAGCAGCCATAAGAAGATGCACATTTTCATGCATACCTATGCGAAATTTGTGCATAGGTATGCACAATTTGTCCATTATTATGCAAAAAACATGTGTATGTTAATGGAATGGTTGTTTAAAATCCTGAATGTTTATGCACAACAAATTGCAGAAGGGTTTAGTGTGCATCCCTATGCTCACTGTAGGTTGTGAATTGCCATGCTCCCTGTTCAAAATGTGCGCAAGGATCACTGTTGGTCACGCAGGAAGCCTCTTATTGCACACGTTAACTTAAAAAAAATGTATGCAATGATTACTGTTGCCGTTTTAGTAGACAGGTCCATGCACACATTACAAACAGTGAGCATGCCCATGCAGGCGTTTTATACAGTGTGCATATTTTGCACACTTTATATACAGAGTGCATGCCATGCGCGCCTTACATACAGTTAGCACTGCTCACTTTTACGTTTTCAGAGTTGCGTGGAAACGGGCTAGGGACCAATAGCAGGTGATCTTTGAAATTAAGCTTAACATCTTAATGGAATGAACGTAAAACCTGGTTACAAAAGGTACCAG
Source organism: Frankliniella fusca (assembly GCA_029379305.1). Lineage (NCBI taxonomy): Eukaryota > Metazoa > Arthropoda > Insecta > Thysanoptera > Thripidae > Frankliniella > Frankliniella fusca. Next base: position 8,943 of record JAHWGI010000867.1, on the reverse strand, counting down.
TTAATTTCAACAAGCTAACCGATACGTAAAAAAAAACATGTGTTTTACGTTCGTCACAATAAAGGCGGGATTTCGTCCGTTATAACGCAAACGAACAAATTTAATTTTCTTGTCTTTTCGTGATTTGAGAATGTGCCAAAACACCTGGCTCCAAAAGATAAAGAGAAGTAGTAACAAGCAAAATAATACAACAGATTTCGCACGTTACGCTCTGCTCTGTCTTGGAGGCGGGCTAGAAGCCCATAGCAGAAATTCCTTTGTTTGTAAGCCTATAATCTTGAAAGAATAGACGTAAAACCTGGGCTCAAGATGTTCAAGAAAGTTTCCACAAGCGAAACGATACGTATAAAACACGTGTTTTACGCCGTTGACAAATGCAAGCTGGATTTCGTCCGTCTCAACTAAAAGAAAAACTTCGAGATTTGAATAAAATTAAAATACTGCAAAGGGAAAAGGATAAAGAGGTGGCCAACGAAGTGTGACTACAAATTACGAACATTACGCTCCACTTTTTTTCGAGGTGGGCTAGGGGCCAATAGCAGAAATTCCTTTCGATTTAAGTTTATAATTACGAAAGAATGGACGTAAAATCTGGGTGCAAGCCACACTGGTAAAACGAAGGTCGAGTGCTGCACGTCAATGGGTGTTTATATTACACTGTAAAAGTCTTACGAACAAAATTCTTCGCAGCGTTGCGAAGAATTTCGCTGCTTCGTAGGGATTCGCAATACGAAGCATTTTCTTCGCAAGCCCCGCCTTGCGAAGAGATTTCTTCGCACACCACGAAGAAAATGCTACGCAGTAAAAAGCAGCCAAATGCTTCGCAGCTTACGAACGATTTTCCTCGTAATGCGAAGCATTTCTTCGCAAGGTTTGATCAATGTCAAATATGCAAACATTGCACACTTCAAGGTGTCGGGCTTTACTAAACGTCATTTTGTTTTCAGCGTTTCGACACTTCCGGAACGTTCTAAACAGCACACCATTTAGTGTGCACTGGATATCCAAGAGTGCGAATGTCGCACACCAGCAATTGAGCGAATGTATGGCGCACACCTGCAGGTGAGCGAACGTCCATTCATACACACTCCCGGCTTATGTCCTTTTTTGTACGTAGCTATGTAAATCCATGCACATGCGTATCGGACGTAAAGAATTCTTACATAGTCACGCATAAAAAGGCTCACTTTTTTCGTAATTCTAAACAATTTTTGCATAGTTATGTAAGAAATTTAACGTAAGCTACGCATGTGCATAGATTTACGTAGCTACGTAGAAAAAAGTACATAAGCCGGGAGTGTGTACACCTGTTGGTCTGTGAATGAGTTCTCGTACACTTGCAGGTGAGAGCAGGCCTTTCGCGACCAAGTGTGTGTATCAGTACGTGGCAGGCATATGCGGACCTCAGTGGCGCTCCAGCAGAGAGCAGGCCTTTCGGGACCAAGTGTGTGTATCAGTACGTGGCAGGCATATGGGGACCTCATAGGCACTCCAGCAGAAAGCAGGCCTTTCGGGACCAAGTGTGCGCCCTGGAATCCCTGGTGTTCTTTTTTAATCACGCTGTGAAATGGGTGAATATTTTCCACACATCTTAAAAAGAGCGCATAAATTTAGTTCTCTGCAAGGAGGGAACTTTCGTATATTTCTACTGTGTATAAGTGCGTGCTCGGTGGTCTGAAATGAAACGGTGCTGTTTTTTAATTTATTTAAGCTACACATTTGCAGAGACTTGCATAGCTACGTACAAAATAGTACATAAGCCGGGTGTGTTTACCCTTGTTGGTCTGTGAATGACTACTCGTACACTTGCAGGTGAGAGAATGGCCCTAGATGAGACCCATGGAAAGGCCAGGATTTCAAAGTGTGTGAATTGATATTCGCTCAACTGCTAGTGAGCGAAAGGTCACCTACACACCTGCAAGTGTACGATTAGTCATTCACGCACCTACTAGTGTTCGAATGGTTGTGCGCTCACCTTTCAGTGTGCGACATACATTCAATTACCTGCAGTAGGGCAACATTCGTTCACTTGGATTTCCATTGTGCAGATTCTCGACGTCTGTTATGGCTTTGCAATAGCTGGTGCTCGTGTCCAAGTGTGCAAACATTCGACACTTGCGAGACGTCAAAGTTTAGACGTAATTGTAATGTCGAGCAAAACTCGACACTGTGTAGTACTAAATAGCACACTTTAGGCGTGACAAATAGCACACTTGTTTTACCCGTGCAGAAAAATAAAATAGAAACCAGGCGTTTTACCAGCTGACTTGTGTGACCAGACAATTTCAATGAGCGTAAACATACGTAAGGAAACCCGCGTCTTTCCCTCGTCACAAATGTAGACGGGATTTAGTCCGTTCTGACACGAATAGTTACTTAACTATCCACTGCAAATTCACGAGTCCTAATTCTCGCTCCCATACTAGTGAGAATTTAAGGGCAATTTTATTACACCCTAACTGGGAATGTACTTTTTCGTACATGTGAAATGTACGCATTTAAACGTGCGGATTTATGTACAAAATCGTGCAGAATTATGTAAAATATTGTGCATAGATCTGCAGAATTTATTACATGTCGAAAAAATTCACAATAATAAAAAGATTCATGTACAATATTCTGCACAATTCTGCATGATTGTTTACGTAAATCCGCGCGTTTATATGCGTACATTTCACATGTACGAAAAAGTACATTTCCAGTTAGCGTGAACTCTCTGCAGAGTAAGAATCTGTTTCCTTGCTCTATTTGAGAAAGAAATTAGTAACTTCGCCCTGATTAAGTGAGGATTCTTGCTAAAGTAAAGTAAGACAAAATAATCCTCACCCAAATAGAGTGACTCTAAAAAATATGTTGCTCGAAGAGGGCAAGGTTAGAAATTCTCACTTCTTTTAAGCATGGAAAAAGTGTCTCACCCATTTTGCGTAAGAAATAGCGTTTTCCGCTGGAAAGAAACTGGAACCTGTATAAGAAAAGCTCGACCGACAGATCTGTTTCCTCCTGGGCCCTGATTGGTCAACGATGACGTCACGGTAGCGATCAGCGAATGAGCGCGAAGGAGGAAACAGAGGCGACGGTCGTGCTTTTCTTCTTTAGGTTCCGGTTTCGTTCCAGCAGAATACCCTAATGGATTCTAGAGTTTACGTTGACCGTGTCATTTTGTGATTCGAGATGTTAACGAAACACCATATTCCAGAGGAAAGAGGAAAATAGTAGCAAGCAGAATCTTAAAAACAATAACCCATGTTACGCTTCACTTTTGTCTGCACGTGAGGTAAAAGACATTGCATATAATGAACTTTACGTTAACCTTTCAGTCTTGGGATGATGGAAGTAAAACCAGCTTAGAAATTTTGACTGCGGGACATTTTTTGACAAGCGAAAAGATACGTTACATTAAAAAAAAACCTCTTCTGCTCGTCACAAATGCCAGCAGGTTTCCGTCCGTTAAAACGGCAAAAAACAAAACCTTCCTTTCCTTCTTATTTCGTAATTCAGTGTTCTAACGAAAATCATTACTACAAAAGGAGATGGAAAGTAAAAGCTATCACAATTTCAGAAACAAATACGCACGTTACTCTTTGCTCTGTCTTTACTGAAATCCCAACTGTGAGCATTGCAGGCAGTATATAAAGTGTGTATGATATGCTCACTGTATTTAACGTGTGCAAACACTAAATCCTAGTGCATTTTGTCATCCAGAAACATGCAAGATTTTAAGCAGCCATAAGAAGATGCACATTTTCATGCATACCTATGCGAAATTTGTGCATAGGTATGCACAATTTGTCCATTATTATGCAAAAAACATGTGTATGTTAATGGAATGGTTGTTTAAAATCCTGAATGTTTATGCACAACAAATTGCAGAAGGGTTTAGTGTGCATCCCTATGCTCACTGTAGGTTGTGAATTGCCATGCTCCCTGTTCAAAATGTGCGCAAGGATCACTGTTGGTCACGCAGGAAGCCTCTTATTGCACACGTTAACTTAAAAAAAATGTATGCAATGATTACTGTTGCCGTTTTAGTAGACAGGTCCATGCACACATTACAAACAGTGAGCATGCCCATGCAGGCGTTTTATACAGTGTGCATATTTTGCACACTTTATATACAGAGTGCATGCCATGCGCGCTTTACATACAGTGTGCACTGCTCACTTTTACGTTTTCAGAGTTGCGTGGGAGCGGGCTAGGGACCAATAGCAGATGATCTTTGAAATTAAGCTTAACATCTTAATGGAATGAACGTAAAACCTGGTTACAAAAGGTACCAGTTAATTTCAACAAGCTAACCGATACGTAAAAAAAAACATGTGTTTTACGTTCGTCACAATAAAGGCGGGATTTCGTCCGTTATAACGCAAACGAACAAATTTAATTTTCTTGTCTTTTCGTGATTTGAGAATGTACCAAAACACCTGGCTACAAAAGATAAAGAGAAGTAGTAACAAGCAAAATAATACAACAGATTTCGCACGTTACGCTCTGCTCTGTCTTGGAGGCGGGCTAGAAGCCCATAGCAGAAATTCCTTTGTTTGTAAGCCTATAATCTTGAAAGAATAGACGTAAAACCCTGGGCTCAAGATGTTCAAGAAAGTTTCCACAAGCGAAGCGATACGTATAAAACACGTGTTTTACGCCGTTGACAAATGCAAGCTTGATTTCGTCCGTCTCAACTAATCTGCAAATCTAAGTGTGATACTACATGTCAGTTTAAACTGCGAAACTTTAGTTTCGCAGTTACAACTGCAAAACTCACGAGTTTGTCAGTTTAAACTGCAGATTTCCCGAGTTCGTCAGTTTTAACCGTGAAACTGTTCTGCAGTTTAAACTGACGAACTCGGGAGTTTTGCAGTTTAAACTGACGAACTCGGGAGTTCTGCAGTTTAAACTGACGAACTCATGAGTTTTGCAGTTGTAACTGCGAAACTAAAGTTTCGCAGTTTAAACTGACATGTAGTATCATACTTAGATTTGCAGAGCAAGAGTGCAAATGTCGCACACCAGCAAATGAGCGAATGTATGTCGCACACCTGCAGGTGAGCGAACGTCCATTCATACACACTCCCGGCTTATGTCCTTTTTTGTACGTAGCTAAGTAAATCCATGCACATGCGTATCTGACGTAAAGAATTCTTACATAGTCACGCATAAAAAGGCTCACTTTTTTCGTAATTCTAAACAATTTTTGCATAGTTATGTAAGAAATTTAACGTAAGCTACGCATGTGCATAGATTTACGTAGCTACGTAGAAAAAAGTACATAAGCCGGGAGTGTGTACACCTGTTGGTCTGTGAATGAGTTCTCGTACACTTGCAGGTGAGAGTAGCCCTTTCGCGACCAAGTGTGTGTATCAGTACGTGGCAGGCATATCGAGACCTTAGTGGCGCTCCAGCAGAGAGCAGGCCTTTCGGGACCAAGTGTGTGTATCAGTACGTGGCAGGCATATGGGGACCTCATAGGCACTCCAGCAGAAAGCAGGCCTTTCGGGACCAAGTGTGCGCCCTGGAATCCCTGGTGTTCTTTTTTAATCACGCTGTGAAATGGGTGAATATTTTCCACACATCTTAAAAAGAGCGCATAAATTTAGTTCTCTGCAAGGAGGGAACTTTCGTATATTTCTACTGTGTATAAGTGCGTGCTCGGTGGTCTGAAATGAAACGGTGCTGTTTTTTAATTTATTTAAGCTACACATTTGCAGAGACTTGCATAGCTACGTACAAAATAGTACATAAGCCGGGAGTGTTTACCCTTGTTGGTCTGTGAATGACTACTCGTACACTTGCAGGTGAGAGAATGGCCCTAGATGAGACCCATGGAAAGGCCCGGATTTCAAAGTGTGTGAATTGATATCCCTTACAAAAATAAGAAGTGCGCTTCTGGTCCCTGAAAAGTCTCCTTTAGGGCGCGAGAAGGACGCTCAGTAGTCCCCTTGGACTTGTGCGCGCAAAGTCCGCTGTGACCGGGAGGACTGGCCGCTAGCAGGGCTAAAAGTGGTGAAAAAACGCACTCCGGAGAGGACTGTCCTCACTCGCGGCGAGGGGGCCAGTGCGCGCACCAGTACCACCTGGCCCTTGCAGCTGTACTTCTAGCGGACTAGTCCTCGTGCCTACAGCCTTCGGTGGCGCGCCGGGAGCTTCTACTGCTGCAGGAGCTTGGCCAGTACGATGTGCCTCAGCTGTGACTAAACTTTTTAGTGAACCGTAAAACTACGCAATAGTGCGTCGCAGATATTTTTTGATAATTTGCGTTTGACTAAAATTGCGAATGGATTTAAATTTTAATGTGGTATGTGTTGAGGGGCGCTGTGTCGTTAAAGTCGCAGAAAAAATGAAGGAACCCCCCAACTTTCAATTCCGCTTAATGGTCAGTTCAAGCGAACGAGTACAACAATTAATTACGTCATTTTTGTTTGATAATTGTACTTACTTGAGTGGGAATCGAACCTCGGACCTTCGGATGCTGATGCCGACTCGCTGACCATGAGCCCACCGAATCACTTATATGTCTGAGAGTCGCGATAGCAATGCGTACCTGTGGCTCTTGTGCGAGCTAGTTCTTGCGGTGGGGTTGCTCTGCTCTGATTGGTCAACGTTCTGGACGCTTACTCTTCGCGGCCAAGTCCTGTGAACGAGCACTTGTCGGACCCTTGCCCCCTGGGAAAGATGTGTGCGGGGCCTAGTACCCAACCAAAAAGCCCTCAGAGGAGACAAGTCCGTCCGGTAGGGTTATCTCGTGAACCCTAGTCGCTGCTTAACGAGTACCTTAGACGCACAAGTCTTTTGCAGGCGACCGCCAGGAGAACTTGTCCGACTGCACCAAAGACCACGCGGCGGCCTAGTCTCGGAGCGAACGTACTCGGCGAACCCTCCTCGAGGACTAAATGAGACCTTTCGGGCACCAACAGCGTACTTTTCATTTTTGTAAGGGATTCGCTCAACTGCTAGTGAGCGAAAGGTCACCTACACACCTGCAAGTGTACGATTAGTCATTCACGCACCTACAAGTGTGCGAATGGTTGTGCGCTCACCTTTCAGTGTGCGACATACATTCAATTACCTGCAGTAGGGCAACATTCGTTCACTTGGATTTCCAGTGTGCAGATTCTCGACGTCTGTTATGGCTTTGCAATAGCTGGTGCTCGTGTCCAAGTGCGCAAACATGAGACACTTGCGAGACGTCAAAGTTTAGACGTAATTGTAATGTCGAGCAAAACTCGACACTGTGTAGTACTAAATAGCACACTTTAGGCGTGAAAAATAGCACACTTGTTTTACCCGTGCAGAAAAATAAAATAGAAACCAGCCGTTTTACCAGCTGACTTATGTGACCAGACAATTTCAATGAGCGTAAACATACGTAAGGAAACCCGCGTCTTTCCCTCGTCACAAATGTAGACGGGTTTTAGTCCGTTCTTACACGAATAGTTACTTAACTATCCACTGCAAATTCACGAGTCCTAATTCTCGCTCCCATACGAGTGAGAATCTGAGGGCAATTTTATTATAACTCTCTGCAGAGTAAGAATTTTTTTCCTTGCTCTATTTGAGAAAGAAATTGGTATCTTCGCCCTGATAAAGTGAGGATTCTTGCTAAAGTAAAGTGAGACAAAACAATCCTCACCCAAATAGAGTGACTCTAAAAAATATGTTGCTCGAAGAGGGTAAGGTTAAAAATTCTCACTCCTTTTAAGCATGGAAAAAGTGTCCTCACCCATTTTGCGTAAGAAATAGGGGTTTTCCGCTGGAAAGAAACTGGAACCTGTACAAGAAAAGCACGACCGACAGATCTGTTTCCTCCTGGGCTCTGATTGGTCAACGGTGACGTCACTATAGCGATCAGCGAATGAGCGCGAAGGAGGAAACAGAGGCGACGGTCGTGCTTTTCTTCTTTAGGTTCCGGTTTCGTTCCAGCGGAATACCCTAATGGATTCTAGGGTTTACGTTGACCGTGTCATTTGGTGATTCGAGATGTTAACGAAACACCATATTCCAGAGGAAAGAGGAAAATAGTAGCAAGCAGAATCTTAAAAACAATAACCCATGTTACGCTTCACTTTTGTCTGTACGTGAGGTAAAAGACATTGCATATAATGAACTTTACGTTAACCTTCCAGTCTTGGGATGATGGAAGTAAAACCAGCTTAGAAATTTTGACTGCGGGACATTTTTTGACAAGCGAAAAGATACGTTAAATTAAAAAAAAACCTCTTCTGCTCGTCACAAATGCCAGCAGGTTTCCGTCCGTTCAAACGGCAAAAAACAAAACCTTCCTTTCCTTCTTATTTCGTAGTTCAGTGTTCTAACGAAAATCATTACTACAAAAGGAGATGGAAAGTAAAAGCTAGCACAATTTTAGAAACAAATACGCACGTTACTCTTTGCTCTGTCTTTACCGAAATCCCAACTGTGAGCATTGCAGGCAGTATATAAAGTGTGTATGATATGCTCACTGTATTTAACGTGTGCAAACACTAAATCCTAGTGCATTTTGTCGTCCAGAAACATGCAAGATTTTAAGCAACCATAAGAAGATGCACATTTTCATGCATACCTATGCGAAATTTGTGCATAGGTATGCACAATTTGTCCATTATTATGCAAAAAACATGTGTATGTTAATGGTTGTTTAAAATCCTGAATGTTTATGCACAACAAATTGCAGAAGGGTTTAGTGTGCATCCCTATGCTCACTGTAGGTTGTGAATTGCCATGCTCCCTGTTCAAAATGTGCGCAAGGATCACTGTTGGTCACGCAGGAAGCCTCTTATTGCACACGTTAACTTAAAAAAATGTATGCAATGATTACTGTTGCCGTTTTAGTAGACAGGTCCATGCACACATTACAAACAGTGAGCATGCCCATGCAGGCGTTTTATACAGTGTGCATATTTTGCACACTTTATATACAGAGTGCATGCCATGCGCGCCTTACATACA
>JAHWGI010000866.1:0-10252 GCA_029379305.1 Frankliniella fusca | reverse complement strand
AAAATTGAGTATTTCGATTAGGAACTACCATGAGACCAGCAAGGCTATCAGTTCAAGCTATCACGTACCGGTGCTAGCCCGTGCGTTTGAACCCGTCTAGACTGTCTAGACGGTCTAGACGGTCCCTCGTTCCCCCCCCCCCACCATTTCTCTCGTTGTTTCTCACTGTTGCGGACAAGTACAGCGACGGTAGGCAGAAACAGAAGCCAAGTAGTCCGCATTCCTCCCTGTTTCCTCGTTTTCTCCACCTACCCTCTCCAATTTGGCAGAAAACGCTAGAAACGCTGGGAAATTAGGGGGACGGACGACCGTCTAGACCGTCTTGCCGGGTCCAGTGCGCCATGGCGAAAACGGAACGTGATAGCCTTGCCCCTGGTCTCATGGTCGGTTGGTGCGAGAGAGATAGCATTCATTTGAATTGTAACAGACTGTCTCTCTCTCGCACCGACCGACCGAATTGTAGTACCGACCATCCATACCGACCGAGAATTCGGACAGGCCCTTAATCCATGCAAAGCTAGATGAAAAATTCATCCAAATATTCCTTATCAACTAAATATATCCTAAGTGCATTTTTGAAGCCCTGTTTCCCGTGTTTGGTCCTTTTAGTTCTTATGTTTTCTGGTAAATTATCAAGTATACTGAGACATTTATTCATAATATGCCCTCGACAGTGAGGTTTAAAGAATAGATTATTTCTGTTTCTAGAGTTATTAGAGTGTTTTACAATACTAAATACATTATTACTACATTCATTTCGAGCTAAGCAAAGCAGAGTGGTAGATGTAAAGAATGGTGAAGGTTAAAATTCAATTTTTTCTAAAAAGTCTTCTAAAGTAATAGTCGAGGGGTGGCCAACTCGATAAAATTGTGTACACCGGATTACCAAAGATCAAAGATTACCAAGGATTACCAAAGATTACCAAAGATTACCGGGGATTACCAAGGATTACGAGGGATTACCACTATTACCAAGGTTGCAAAGATTGCAATTGATTACTTAAGATTACCGGAGATTGCCAAAGATTACCATGGACTACCAAAGATTACCGGAGATTGCCAAAGATTACCATGGATTACCAAAGATTACCATGGATTACCAACGATTACCGAAAATTACCAGCGATTACCAGTTAGTAACAAGGATAAAACAAGAAACTACCGAGAAATTTCGATCCCCGACAGTTGAAGATTACCAGGGATTCCCTACTGATTACCAGATATTACTAGAGATTACCAAGGATTACCAAGGGATTACTGAGTATAACTTGTGATTACTAATGATTACCAAGAGATTACCGGGGATTACCAAGGGATTACCAGGGATTCCCAAAGATTACCAGGGATTACCACGGATTACCAAAGATTACTAGGGATTACCAAAGATTACCAGGGATTACCATTGATTACCAACTCCGCGTACACCGGATTACCTCAGTTGGGCACCCCTCGGTAATAGTGTTATCTTTTATTTCATTTCTAAGGGATTTAAAAAAAAAAATATTTAAAAAAGATTAAAAAGTTTCAGGATAAGTTCTTTTTGTCCTTGTCGAACTCACGGGGCACCGCCACAGGTGCGATAAGGAAGGAGGCACGAGAGCGATCTTCTGAATCAGATGGCAGGACACCAAAGGCCAGAGTTGAAGGGAATACGGGGCGAGGGCGCCGAACCAGCGTACCTCGGCCCTCAGCCTCAGCCCTTGTCAAACCCAAGGTGGTGTTCCATGAGTGCGACAAGGAGGGCGATGAGCGACCCCTCGAGCAAACCCCTGAAGCAGACGGCCGGGCGTGACCTCGCGACCTCCTGGCTTACCTCGGTGTTGAGCTCCGCGCCGGTCCGGGCAGGGGGAAGAGTGAGACGTGTGACCACTTGGTGGTCATGCCACTGTCATACTGACTCTCAGGTGCCGGGGTGCGCGTCGCGCGCGCCGTACGGAGACGGAATAGGAGACAGACGGGTGCCACGTGCTGTTCAGTTCACTGGGCTTCTCGGTCTGCGGTTTCTGGGGCGGGATGGGGCAGGAGCGGGACAAGAGGAGGGAGGATACCCCCCCCCCCCCCCTGTCCTGTCCCCTCCAGCGCCTAGTCCCACAAGCAGCCTGCTGGGTGGGCAACACGTGCTACAATCCGCCTGCATCCAGGCAAGTCCTGGTAACCACACCTCCTTATTCCCCTCCCCACTCCCTACCCCCTCAGCGAACTAAATCCGCTCCCAAAGGGGGGAAGACTGCGACCGCCCCTGTGTACAGGCTAGAACGTACTCCGGGTGTACTCCGGGTACTTCGACATGCAGTACGCCTGGTTCTCACTGAACTCCGCAAACTCCGTACTCCTGCGCACACCGAAACTTCAAGAGTCTTTCCACCCCTCGTCTGCTCCTCACTGAAAATTTACGAGTCATAATTCTAGCTCCTATACGAGTGAGAATTTGAGGGCAATTTTATTACTCTCTAGAGAGTGAGGTGGGTGGGTGGGTAGTTGGTTGGGTGGTTGCTTGTGTGCCACTTGTGAGTGTGTGTGGGGGGGGGGGGAGGGGGGGAGGTCGAAGCGCTGGTCAGCTGGCCCCTGTTGGGATGGCTGCCTGCCGTGCCGTTAAGCTTCGCGCGGCCCGGGTTCATTTGGCTCCATGCGCCGCCCGTGTCCGGGAACCAGCGGGTAGCAGCGGAGCGCTCCGGGTCGGCCCATGCAGTAGCGATCTCTAAACAGCCTTTAAAAGTGTCAATGTTTCTCAGAAGTAGATGAGCCAATCAAAGGGCCAATAGTGTTTTATTGAAGATAAAGGTCTATCAATGAGAATAGGGTAGTTGGATAAGTTGAATTTTGATCACGGTCTTCTCTATTCTGCTGACAATATACTTCATTTTCGTTGAATCTTTGCGATTGCGATTTGCAGGGTTTCTATCACAACAACTGAAGCTGATATTCCAGTTCATAGGATTACAGCATTCTCCAGAACTATCCTATTCATTCCAGAATTTCATGCTGATCACATAGGTATCATCCACCTTTCCTTGTGACTTTTGGTTATCAAGAAACTTTGAGCAACAGAGAAACGTGTCACTTCGCTACCACATGGGCCGGCGCGGAGCGGTCCGCTGCCACCCGCTGCGGGAACGTGCCCCGGGACATGTGAGCGAGTACACGTACCCCTAGAGCGTGTTAAGCGTGGCCGGCCTGGCGGGGCGGGGAGGGGCGGAGGAGGGCGGTGCCGAAGGGTGCGGGCGGCGGGCGGGCTAGGGGAGGGGGAGCAAAAGTGGTGTCTCCCGTCCGGACAGGAGGGGGAGGGGCGATCTGCGATCTACTGTGAGTTGCCTAAATGCAGGAGTTTTGTTGCTCAAATTGCCTTCTTTTATTCAGGCGGCTCACTGAAGACGACCAGCAGGAGGGGGGAGATAGCCCCCTAGCCCCCTGTGGAACCATAGTCACTGCAGTCTACTGCCATAGGTCATGGGATCGTGCGTGAGTCTCGCGACTGGTGGGGTAGTTTGCCTTGTATTTCTTGTGTTTCTAATGTATTTTTCGGTATTTTTCTCGTATTTTTGTTGAGTATTTCTATGTATTTATGTGTTTTGTAGAGTATTTCCTTGTATTTTTAGTGTATTTCTAGAAATACACAGGTGTTTCTGTGTACACGTTGAGTTGGCTGCCCCTCGATGCAGCAGTTACCCGTTTATATGCCTTTTCGACAGCAGTTTAGTCTAGAGATGTTTTGGAACTTGAAACACTTGTGTTTTGAACTATAAACTATTTGAAAATTCTGACTTCATGGGCCAACAACGGGCGATTTGTTCCATTGCGCTATGAAGTTGTCGGAAGGGTCCATCTGCCTCTGTAGACCGGACTGGTCACACGAGTTAAAGCACGCCTTGCCAACAAGGATCAAGCTACTCAGCGTTTATTATGTTATACTCCGTTTTCCTCGTCAGCCCCGGCAGAAAGGAGGTACCTGAGAAGGAAAAAAAACTTGAGGAACAAAATCCCCGTATTTGGGCAACCCAAAGCACACAGCCCTCTCCGGTCGGCCGGACTTAAAACCGCGGCTCCGGGCTCCTCCGGGCTCCTCCGGGCTCCTCCGGGCCGGCTGCACAAGTCGTCACGTGCGCTGGCTGCCGGAGCACACGTGGGGCTGGAGCGGTGCGTCAACGAGGAGAGACGGACGGCTGAGGGGGGCAGAGGCAGTGGGGTGGGGAGGGGAGCGGGGGGGGAGGGGAGGGGAGGGGTGGTGGAGGCCCTCCAGGGGCTTTACTTCATCCAACTCGCATCCTGCTCAGCGAGCGGTCAGCTCTGAGGAGGGTCGGCTAGCTTTCGGAAGCTCTGATCGTAAGCATCAGCGTTCTCACTCTCAGCCTGCGTCATAATTTGGTCATAATGACAATTGCAGACAAACACATCGACATTTTTCGGCAGGGGGGGGGGGGAAGAAACTTAGTCTGGGTTTTCAAGAAGCCATTCCTGTTTACCATGCAGTTTTGGTAAAAGGAAGCAGCCTCTGTTTCGCTGCTTGTGAACCTTAACTGGTAGCGGTACGGCGTCCCGGAATTCCCCGGCTGAGTCGGCTTGGTTTCGAAACAGGCCAACTCAGAATTTTTAGAAACCAAGCAAATCTGACTGAAAACCCCGGAAAATAGGCCAGCAAACCACTTCGCCATTAACTGGTCGCGTACCACGACGACCACGACCCGGACCCGACAGGCGTCAGATTTCGCGTCGGTATGGATACACGGAGAGAAAACACTTGATGTATACTAGCAAAGAGAACGCCTGCAACTTTTTCTTGCAACAACAGCGAACAAATTGCTTTGCTGGATCAGCTATGCTGTTCGCAGTCCCACTCTGGAAACTCAGGTGTGAGACAGTCTCACACCAAATGGTGTGAGGCAAAATACCTCACACCAAACGGTGTGAGGCAAACATACCTCACACCAAATGGTGTGAGACTCGTTGTGCCTCACACTATTTGGTGTGAGACTGTCTCACACCTGAGTTTCCAGAGCACCATTACAATAATTGGCTGTCGCAGCGTCGCAGCTAGTATTATTTTGCTGATGCAGTAGAAAAGCAGTTGCAGGCGCTATATTTACAACGAGGTGATCTGAAACAGCAATTGCCAAGTCTTTTCTCTTCGTGTACGCATACGCATGTCCCGGATTCCACGACGGCCTTCCCTATTCGTCGATTTTTCACGCGATTTTGCTTGGCTTCCACGACGTCCAGGGCGGCCTGCTTGGACACCAGACTGACTCTGCCGGTGGTCCTGATGTCCTGAATACAGGGCCGCCGTGCCTGTCTTGAAAACTGATCGGCAGCGAAATAGCGGTTGCACGGTTTTCCCAAAACTTCCAGGAAAACAGGAATAGTGGGAAGAGCTGCTTGAAAAACCTAAACAAAGCTTTCAGCGTTACTTAAACTACTACTTCTACTACTACTACTACTACCACTACCACTACTACTACTACTACTACTACTACTACTACTACTACTACTACTACTACTACTACTACTACTACTACTACTACTACTACTACTACTACTACTACTACTACTACTACTACTTATAATAATAATAATAATAATAATAATAATAATAATAATAATAATAATAATAATAATAATAATAATAATAATAATAATAATAATAATAATAATAATAATAATAATAATAATAACTGCGCACAAAAGCGCAAGCATCGATCTCAATAACGCCGTGCCGGCGGATTTCTGTCGTCGCCTTTATTCCCCGCGTTGCGGCCGGCGGGCCCCGGGCCGGGCCTGCGTTAGGCAACCACACCACACCCGCGCGCCCGGTGAGGAGCGCGGGCGCAGCGGCGGAGCTACAAAAGGCGATGATCGAGGGAGACAATGGCTGCGGAAATAGCCGGCGCGGTCTATATCCAGTGACTCGGCCTCGCCTGTCCCGTGCAGTCCGCCGGCCGCCGTGCGCTCAGCGCACAATGGGGACGAGACGGGGATAGGACCGCGCGGCCGCCCCCCACGGGACGGTAATTATGCGACCGAACGAGGGGCTAATCCTAGCGCCGCCCCGGGACTTGTTTTAGATGACCTCGGCCGGCACATTGTCCAGAGGCTGCGCCGGGCCGGTTACGTGCGGGCCCTGCAGGCGCGTGTCCCGCGCGAGGCTATCCGGTTGCAGCTGTTCTCGGAATAACCACTGAGGAAGCGACGCGACGGGCTACTTTGGTAGGGAGCGTGGAATCCGATTATTAACAGCGCCGGCCGTATCTGTCTCTCTCGCAACGACTGTCACATAATGTCCCCCGTCGCTATGCTTTGGCGCAGATGCCTCCGGCAGAGCACACTCCTGGACGGACAGAGCGCGGCGCGGCGCGGCGCGGCCGGACAGCGGGGGGAAATGAGATTTACACAGGCTATTCTTAGCGTGAGGCCGCGGGCCTGCCGGAGCTAAACTAAGGGTTCTGACTGACCGCAAGCTGACTCTCGGACACTCACCCTCGCCCCAGCCAGCTCGTGCGTGTTCTGAGCCCTGGAGCTGGGAGCCTTACGCTCGTTGCCTGCCAATACTGCTGAGCGTGGAGTGAGCGTGAGCATCCCACCCCCTACGAGTAGTATCCCTTTCACTCTTTCACTTTACACGTACGCAGCAATTTTTTTTTGACACGGTAAAACTGGCGTCTTGGCTTTTCGTCTTCAAAACAAAATATATGTATAAATCTCTGCTTGTTTTTCAAGCACGGAAAAAATTACTTTGTTGTGAGGATCAATTTTTGTCTATAGGCAAAATTCGATAGCTGAAATCGAGAATACGATACCCACAGACAGGAGCTAGGAGCTGGTTGTCACGACCGGACACTTATACGATGAGAATTAAGCTGGAGTTTGTTCCATTCGTGCAAGTGCCCGGTCGTGACAACCAGCTCCTGGCTGTGGGTATCGGATTCTCGATTTCAGCTATCGAATTTTGTCTGTCGACAAAAATTGATCCTCACCACAAATTATTTTTCTTTTTTTTCGTGAGCTTTGATAAAGCTAAGTGGTCAGTTTTGCCGAGAATACGTGGGTGACCGTCACCGCCGGTCACCGCTGAACACGGTTGTTCTCCGCAGTTTGCACCTCATCTCTGTGCAACGCAACCGCCCCGAGGACAGAAGCAGCGGGGTGGGTTAGGTCACGTTGCCTCACGCTAACCAGAACGGTCCTGCCCCCGCTCCGGCCCTCCCCATTATTCCCCTCCTGGCGATGAGAGGAGAATAACTCTCCCTCTTGGCAAGAGGATATCGGCCCTGCGTCCATCTGGGGTTGAGCAGCGCCTCGCCACGACCCGCCTCGGAGGTGCCACCCCAGCCGAAGATCGCTTTCATACATCTGTCCTCGTCGCACTCATGGAGCACTACCACGGTCAGCACAGGGCACCGCTGTCGGTGCAACAGGGACGGAGGGACGAGAGCGATCTTTTGAGTCAGTCGGCTGCTTGTTTCTCACCGCAGGCTTTTCCACCTTCGCTCTTGCTGAAAGATCCTCCCCCTAGAAAAACCTCCCTCGTCCCGCCGATTGGTTTGTTTTCCCTCCCCGTGTCCCGCGGACGCGTGCTACACGCTAAATCTTATGAACTTTTTTAATACGCAGCTACCGATTTCTGTAAACATGCTCTATTTATGAATAATTTTGTGCCCAATTATGAACAAAATGAGCCGACTATGAACAATTTTCTTCATAATTACGCACAAAATTATGCGGAAATAGAGCATGTTTACAGAAATCGGTAGCTGCGTATAAAAAAAGTTCATAAGAATTTAGTGTGTAAAGGTCAACGTCAGCGCACTTCACCCTTTAGACTCCGGCTCGAGACGCGTGGCCGCGGGGCGGCGTGGACCGGCGGGGCGGGGCGGACCCCGAGCCATTAGTGCAAATCCCCCGGTAGCACCACGGCGTCGCGGCGCTCAGCCCCGTATCAACAGACCGGGTCGGCAACCCAGCGGGTCGGCAACCCCCACCTCGGCATCAGCACAGGGCACGGCGCCGCCCCGTCCCCTCCCCGACCCCGTGCCAGGCACGTCCGAGTGATCCCTGAATCATGCTCCTCCCATGGTTTTTGCTGCCCGCCCCGCCCCGCCGCGCTCCGCACCTCGTCAACATGCGCGGCCCCCGTGCCCGGCCGGGCCGCGGGCACTGCGACCAGAGCTCCGCCGTCTGATTCCGAAGATCGCTCTCGCGCCTCCGTCCTTGTCGCACTCATGGAGCCCTGCCATCCTCCACATAGGGCACCACCATAGGTGCGACAAGGACGGAGGCACGAGAGCGATCTTCGGAATCAGCCTGCAGGGCAGCCCACCCGCGCCCGCCGCGGCCCGCGGCCGGCTGGCAGGGGCGAGGCGCGCGAGGCGCCCGCCAACCACGGGGTAGGCAGACCCGGCGGGCAGCTGTGCGCGCCCAGCGTGCGGAGGCCTACCTCGCGGGCGGGCGGTGCGCGCGCGTGCATAGCGGTGTCGCCTCTCTGCCCTTGTCGCACTCATGGGGTGCGGTAATTAGGGGCAAGAGAGAGAGGACACTACTGGAACGCTGTTCGGAATTAGCCTGCAGGACAGCCTATCCAGAACGCGTACGGAGGCGCTGGTGAAAGCGAGAGGGATGTACTATTCGGTTATCGCATCTCACTCGCACCTACAGTTACGGACGCATTCCGGGTAGCCGGACCCGTTTGAGAACTCTGAGGGCAGGGCAGGGCAGGAGGAAAGAGATCTGAGACAAAGAGGTGGCTTGGTGGCTTTTTATTTGGAGTCGTATTTTTCTAAATTTACATTTCACTTGAAAGAGAAATGGAGACGACGACTGCTGTGAACTCAGTCATACGTGGGTAGAGTGGGCGTGTGGGTGGGGGCTGGGCGGTGTGGGGCGGGGCGCAGCGCGCGGCGTGGCCCGGCTTTGGATTGGCATCGCTGGCTTATCCAGCTTTGCGTGGGGCTGCCGCGGGCCCGGGCCCGGGCCTACCTTTTAACACAGCCTGACAATTATTACGCGGCGCGCGCGGAGGCAGAATTAATGCGGGGGTAGGCATCGACCTCTGCCGCCGAGGCGCGGCTCGGGACGGCAAAGGCCCCCCGCCCGGCTCGGCGCGGCACAGCCCCGCGGGGAATGGCGACACGTAAATCAAAGACCTTTTGGCTCGCAGGAGCTCTTTTCCGCCGCGCGACATTGGATGAGATCTGATCTCCCGCCCCACGCCTCCCCACACTCACCCGCACCGGGCTGGGCTGGGCTGGGCGACAACAGACACGTGTCGTGTTCGGCGCTCCCGGCCGGTAAGGGTCGCGGCCGCAGCGCCGGCACCTGTCAGCTGTGTGTGAGCGCTTGTCTCCCTCCCGCCTCTCTCTCATTCACCCTCGCTCACTCACTCTCTGTCTCCCTCTCTCTCTCTCTCTTTAACTGGGTTCGTGACGGGAAGGATAACGATGGTCACCATTTGTCTACCGTGTAAGGTGAGCTTGGTCTGGCGTACTCTTTGAACCGGACGCGATGGAGTCCACCAGGCTGGACCCCAACACGTGCTCGTGCGCGTGAAGTGCAGCCCGAAAGCTTTTCCTTCACCATTGAATGAATATTATTCTCATTGTTCGTTTCTTGCCCTCAGTGCGGCTTCTTCGTCCTCGGACATTTAGGGGCGAGCTGACTCGAACGTATCCCAGTTTCACCGTCTCCCCACGCCCGCTCTCTCTCTCTCTCTCTCTCTCTCTCTCTCTCTCTCTCTCTCTCTCTCTCTCTCTCTCTCTCTCTCTCTCGTTATTTTTGAGAGCCGGCTATGTACGCTAGTGGGGTCAATAGACCTATTGTAGAAGTCTTCGATAAATTCAAATTATCGCTCTCTTTCTCCCTTTCTCTCTCTCTATCGCTCTATAATTTTTTGCTCGCTCTCTATGAGGAATTGTAACTTGAGCACAAAGTCGCATAGCATGTCAGCGCTTTGTACGGGTACGGTGCGTTCGGAGTGCGGCTACCGCTACCTATGACGACGCCTACGCCGGGTGTGTGCTCAGGCAGGTAGGTACACAACTCACAGTGTACGCTTGCAGGAACTTTGTTATATACGTACACTGTTGGGTTTCACAGTTATAAGAGTTCTCTTTGCTCGACGCCTTGAAAACTCTATGGTGATCATTGCTCGCTTAAGTCGAGGGTACTGAATGCATAAGTGCGAGTATGCACGGGAAGCACGCTTAAATTAGAATGCGATCATCGGGAGTCTCATGCAAGTCCACATCCCAATCATCCTAACAATAAT
>JAHWGI010000865.1:0-45898 GCA_029379305.1 Frankliniella fusca | reverse complement strand
AGAAGCGCGTCTGTCTGCGCATTAAACCAACGAGGCTTGACAAGAAACTTGCAGCCCCGCTTTGATCCGCCAGCTCGCAGACCGCCCCGCCCCACCACTCTTACTATTGAGATGGCTCGGACTGGTCTGTCTGGTCGCTTGGTGTGTCCGGGGGGAAAGGGGGGGGGGTGCAGCTCAGAGGGACCGACCGCAGCGGTAGCTCCTTTTACTTTATTGCATTTTTCTTGTCTTTTCCCCCTTTTCCACCGGTGGCATTTTTGCATTTTCTTCTTCTTCTTTTTCAAGCTTCTTTATTTGTTTTTGTTTGGAGCGCACCGCCTCGCCAATACCAATTACGAGAGGTGTGACGGGTGAAATGAATGGAAAACCGCGCCGAGGGGAACGTTCGGCGCGCAAGCAGATTATTAGCCTGACACATATGACATGATGCCGCGAATGAAATACACGCATGCACCCAGAAAATGGCATCCTTGAAACACGGCGAAAATCCTTGATGCCACTGTTATTCAATTCCTGTGACGTCACGTTCTTTTTCACGTGAAAAGTGTCACATTGTTTAAAATGTAGTGTCACATTCTTTTCAATGTGAATCGGCCAAAATATGGTGGCTAAATTTTATTGACACATTCAAAAGAATGTGACATTAATATTAAAAGGAATGTGACAGTTTTCACATGAAAAAGAATGTGACGTCACAGTAATTGAATAACAGTGGCATTAAGGCTCTTTTCTGCTTGAAAAAGAATTGGGGAGAAAAGAAAAAGGACAAATAAGGAAATTTTCTTTAGTTCACAGCAAATATCCTTAGCGTTGAGTATTAAATTATGTTACGGAAATTTCGCTAGAAAACTGTGGAAGCACCTTCAAATAAGGATAAACTATTTCCTTGTATGTTTTTGATGAATTTGCCATGGCTGAAGGAGCCTACATACTGGGCTTGGGCCTGTGACGGAAGCACGTAAAAGTGTTCAACACTTGGCAGTGTACGCCGGCAGCTGATTACTGCAGATTACAGCCCACGGCGGCGGTAGCAGCGACTGCTCCCGCCTTATAACACGGAATATCAGAGTGGCCTTAGCGGAACCCTTCAGCGCGCGCGGCGGCCGCGACCAGCCGCCCCGCCCCGCCCCGCCCCGCCCCGCCCCGCCCCGCCCGCGAGGCGCGGTGGTTAGCGCTGCGGTCCGCGCGGGAAAGGCGGGCGGGGCGGGTGTTCCAAGAAGAGGTTCGCGCGGAATTACCACGCAGGCTGGCAGCCTCTCCCTAATGTTTTGTACGGAAGACCAGGCGTATAGCTCTTGCACAACCGCTTCCGTGACGCGAACGGTAATTATCTGCTGCGCAAAGCAGCACGGATACGTATTTCAGAAAAAAAGCGACAAAGGCGACGCAAATTAAAGAGAGAATATAAAATACGAAAAGAGGAAATCTCCTGATGGGGCTGTGAGGCGCGCCGGGGCGCAGAGCGACGCAGCCGACACACGGTGAGGGGAAGCGGAAGCGGAAGTTGGCGGAACGGAAACGCCGTGAAACGGATAAGGCGTGAGGAGCGGCGGCAGGGCTCGCAACGTAAGAGGAATATCACTGAAAAAGCCGTAATGACGCAAGTCAATCACCAAGGGATGACGCGCGATGATGTGCGGTCTTTGAATGGAATATTATCTGAGCAGACTCTTGAAATTCATTTTCGATGGAACCGTCAGATTTCTCGTAAAACTGCCGATCGAACGAGCTTACATGTCGCAGGGTTCTGCGACCCATATATTGCGGTAGAACGCGTGCCAGTTAAGTTCTACTCAGAACAATCTTAATTCGAGCTCGGAACCCCATGACATGTATGCTCGTTCGATGGGAAATTTCACGAGGAATCTGATGGTTGCATCGAAAATAAATTTCGAGGACTCTCTTGGATAACACTGAGCAAAAACTAAATTAAAAAGCGCGTTATCGTTTTGTGATACACATGCGTCATTACGGCGTTTTCAGTGATTTCAAGTATGGTTACACACACAGCGAGAACCAGCGAAATTTAGTTCCTGGAACCAACTACTATTTTCAAGTATCCGTTATTTACTGCATACTGTACTGTAAAAGGAGAAGTCGAATTTGTCGCTCTCGGGAGAGCGACTTTTCTGTGCCAAATTTCTAAGCTTCTTGGGAGAGCGAGACAGATAAACATCGCTCTATTCGAGTCATTTATTTGATGACGTTTTCGGCGATGTGCTATCGACAGTGCGATGTGTCGCGCATTTCGTTTCATTTACTTGAATATTTATAAAAGAGATCAAAAATGAGGCAGAACCCCGCGCGCCTACGACGACCAGCAGCCCACAGCTCCCTGCTGCCGGACCGGCTAAAGAATCACCCCCTCCTGCTCCAGAACGCCCCGCCCCGCCCCACCCCGCCCCGCCGGCCTGCCTGACCCGGTTATCACAACCTAACCCGTCTCCATTTTTCAGTGCATGGCGCCGGCTGGCTCGGTGAGGCGAGGCGGGGCGAGGTGGGGCGGGGTGGGGTGTGGTGGGGCGGGGTGGGTCGGAGCGGACGGCGGCGCGAAAGCGTCGTCTCCCCCAACAAAGGGTAGCAGCAGCAGCAGCGTGGCGTGGAGCGCGAGGCGCTATCTCCTTACCCTTCCTACAACACAGCGCTCTCAATCTCCCATCGGATACATTGAAAAAAAAAAAATAATAAAATAAAAAAAAGAAGAAAGGGGCGGAAAAAAAAAGAGAAAAAAAGAGTGGGGGTGAGATTTTCATTTGTTTCCCAGGGTATTGAGGAGGGTGCTGACCGGGAGGAAGCAAGAACCAGCCAGGCGCGGCGGGGGGAAGACCAATTACTTGTTGGCCTCTTTCAGTCCGCGCTGGGGGTGGGGGTGGTGGTGAGCGAGGGCGGGCCGGCGGGCGCACTTGAAACTCAAGAGTGTGAGTGTCAAAGTGTAAAATTTTCATTCTCTATAGACGCAAAGAAGAGGAAGGAAAACGTACAAAAATTAATCCGGCCCTATAGCGCGTGAATTCATTCTATGGATCGCGTGATTTTCGATTCCCCGCCCCAGCACTGCTCGTTTCTTGCTTGGAGTTTGCTATGCCTGAGGGTAGGCAACCCACTAGGCAGGACGGCCGCAGCGCTCTCTGCAGACGGATGAGTAGGCAATGAGCTCTACTGCACCCTCCGCCCGGGCGGCAGGCAACCCATCCGACACATCAACGATCCCGCTCCACTCCCCCGTCCCGTCCCGTCCCTACCCGCTCCCCGCACCGTCTGATTGTCGCAAGGACGCCGCAACAATGATTCCCCACCCCTTCTCTCTCCCACCCACTCTTGTACCTTCAAATTTCCCGCGCGCTCGTGCGGAGGTAGCAGATTTATTTTCAAAGGAAAACTCGGTGTGAATCAGAGCTCACCACGCGCGCAATCGGGTGTCCCAATCAGCTTCGTTTTTAGAAGTCGACTCGTCCTCCGGGGCGCGGGCGGACCTGACTGTGCCCCCCCTCCCCCCTCCCCCTTCGGATTGGCTGCGATCCCACCGACCGGTGTAGATTACCTTTAGCAAAGGTCGCGGCCATCAGGTAGGTACCAGCTCGGCCACGCTCACGCCGGGCACGGCTATTAACAGGAGTGGGTCCGCGCAGTGAACCGTGCGGTCTGAGCTGAACCCTGCCGTGCTCTGCCGTGCCCCGCAAAGCGCAGAATCAATAAGTCCCATCCGATCCTGCTCTCTCTCTCTCTCTCTCTCTCTCTCTCTCTCTCTCTCTCTGTCTCTCTCTCTCTCTCTCTCTCTCTCCCCCCCCCCCTCCCACCTCGCTTCCGCCCGGCAGGTGCGGATCAGGTTTGACGAGGCGAGGATGGCCGGGCGTCACTCTCCGCCCGGAAGCTCCGGCAGCTCGTCGGAACCGGAAGCGGACAGGGGAGGGCCGGAGCCGCCGGAGCCAGGGCCGGAGCCGCCGCCGGCCGAGGGGGCGGAGCGTGCAGGGAGCGGGGCGGAGCAGGCGGGGGCGGCCCGGAGGAGGAGCACCTCATCCCGGAGCCAGCCGGATAAGCAGGAGTCGGCCCACTCGGTCGCCCTGGAGGACATCGGCCCGTTCGACTCGGCGGCCTTCAGCGCGGTGGTGGAGGTGCCGCTCGTCCCCTCCGGGACGCAGCCGGAACCGGAAACGAGGACTGACGCGCCCGGCGAGGGGGAGGCGGTGGCGGCGCAGGGTACGGACGCACGCGGGCCTGAGCCGAGCCGAGCCGAGGGCGCGAGGCCGACCCCCCGGAGCAGCTCCGGCCTCCGGGCTCCGGGTGGGCCGCTGCCGGGCTGACCTCCTTCACTCGGCAGACGCCGGGGCCGAGGCCTCCGTAGCGGCGTCTAAGTCCCAGATGGACCTCAAGGACCTCTGGGTCGCGTCGAGCTACGAGCGCGAGGCCGCGGACGAGTTCGAGGAGGTCGCAGGCGAGGTCGAGGAGGGCGCGGTGATCGAGGAGGTCGCAGACGAGGTCGAGGAGGTCCCGGTCGAGGATGTGACGGCGCCAGGCCCGAGGCCGTCACCCGCGTCTAGCGTCGCCGAGACTGCGCAGCCGGAGCATGGTACGTGCCCGGCCTCGGACTGCACGAGCATGTACGTGCTCGGCCTCGGCCTGCACGAGCATCTACGTGTTTGGCCAAGGCCTGCACGAGCATGTACGTGCTCGGCCTCGGACTGCAGGAGCATGTACGTGCTCGGCCTCGGCCTGCACGAGCATCTACGTGCTCGGCCTCGGCCTGCACAGCATCTACGTGCTCGGCCTCGGCCCGCACAAGAATGTACGTGCCCGGCCTCAACGACCACCACTCACGCGTTGACGCCGGGCCGGCCTCTAGATGACCCGGAGCGCCTGTCGCGCAGCTCCTCGTCGGACATCCTGGAGGTGGACAAGCGGTCCGCGGGCGGGACGGCGGGGCCGCCGCCCGAGCGACGCCGCCCGGACACCCAGGGCATCCTGGCCCAGACGGTGTGGCGTGACCCGGAGGCCCAGGGGCTGCGCGAGGAGCTGCACGGCGGGTACTACTTCCCCGACGAGTCGGAGGACCTAACCCACGAGGGCCCCGGGGCTGACGAGGAGCAGCTACCGCACTGGGACGAGGAGATCGACCCGCCCAAGAACCTGTTCGTCAGGATGTCGGCCTCCTTCATCGTCCTGCCGAGACTCAGGCTGGTGAGGACGCCGGCGATGGCGCGCGCGCGCGCTGGGCGCGATCACGTGAACCCGACTGACCTGCCCAATGCACTTCCGGTAGAGCGCTGAGCAGCCGCAGCACGCGGGGTCCGCGGCCCGCAGCGGCTTCGTGCCCTCCATCGAGGTGGTCGAGGAGCACTCGGACGAGGGCGGCTCCATGCTCGTCATCAAGGACGTGGACAAGGGCTCGACGACACCCAACGTTTTCCTGAGCCCTTTGCTCCCCGGGCCCGAGCTGTCCGCCTCCTCCGAGCGCACCTCCAGGGTCGAGTTCAGCTCCACGCTCGGCGTCGAGTTCGGCGAGGCGCCGGCCGAGGTCCCCGAGGAGGACGCGGACGGGCCTGCGTCGGCTGTCAGTGAGGAGACGACCGAGGCCGAGGAGGAGGCCGAGGAGGGGGCGGGGGCGGCCGCCACGGCCTCGGACACCACGGCCCTGCAGACGCAGCTCGAGATCGAGGAGGAGGTGGCGAGTCTGAGGGCCGAGATCCTGGAGGCCGAGGCCAGCCCGTCGACCACGGCGCCCAGCGCAATGGCTGTGCGGCAGTACGAGGTCGGGAGATGCTTCTACTGATCGGGAGCCCCACCGCGTCAACAGCTCCCCCCCCCCCTCTGACAGTCCTCGACAGTCTAGGTCGCGGTGCGCGCCCCGGCCGACGACGCCGCGGGCGGCGCCAAGGACGACGTTGTGGTGGAGTTCTCCACCTCCACGGGCCGGCTGTTCTCCAAGGTGTACAAGCTGTACGCCAACATGCTGGAGGTCAAGGAGGACCTGGCAGCCTTCTTCTGCTGCCCCGTGGCCGACGTGGCCCTGGAGACGAGCGTGGTCGACATGGACGACAGCCTGCCGCTGGCGGGCGCGGGCGTCGAGTCCCAGGAGGTCCGCCTCCGGATCCGCGTGTCGCGGCGGGCCAAGCCCTTCCTGGGCGGCTACCGGGACTCGCGCTCCGGCACCGAGTTCCACCACGCCGAGTCCCAGACGGGGCCGCCCGCGCCCTCCCGGGACGTCTCCAGGACGTCCCGGGACGCTCAGACAGTCCGCACCAGGCGCCGGCGCGTGCACACGCAGCCCGAAAAGGCCACCCAGGTGACGTCCCAAAGGCAGGCGCGGCTCCCGAAGCAGTTTACGATCTTATCTTATGCACCCACAGTCAGGAAAAGCGCAGGAAAATAAGTAGAAAACTCAAAAACCATGTCTAGGAGATCGAACTAAAATGGGCTGTGAAGCGGAAGAAGGGGATAAGTCCAAAACCCACACTTTTCAGAAAATCAAAAAAAAAAAAAAAAACTATTCACAATTGATTTTTTTAAAATGTTATGATGTAAATGGGATGTGCTTTCATGTAGAATATTACTGCCACTTTGAAGTTTTTCAATATCATGCTCCATTACTGAGATTTAAGACTTGACTCCTGCCAACGTAAACTTGTGGACATAAGTCAACTTAACTCTTTTGACAGGTTAAAAATTTGGAGTCAAGTCATTGGAAAATTGTCAAAAAGAGTTAAGTTGACTTAACTCTAAATGCATTAGTTGCATAAGGAGATTAGTCATATTAATTATTTTAAGCTTTAACATAATATGGGACTCCGAAAGCTTTCCAGAAATTAAAACCATATAAAAACTCCTTCCGTCAACTTGTAATCTAAAACTCAGCCATATAGTACTGCGTTAGAATTCAAAAGAAATTTGCTTGTATTTTTTGTGCAAAAGGGTAAAAGTCAACTAAACTTTTCGGATATCATGCTACATAAGGAGTCAAGTCTACTTAACTCCTTTTGCTTCTGTTGAAATTTTATGAATTTGGGGATAAATCAACTTACCCCCTTTTGGTTCATGATAATTGAAGTACAAAACAAGTTATGTCGACTTATTTGTTTTTACAAACCCCTACATCTCTCATCCTATGAGAGATATCCCCATAATATTTGGTAGACACAAGCAGACTTTAACGTACTATAATATGCCATAAAAATCTCAGTTTGGGGGTAAGTCAACTTATCCCCTTCTTCCGCTTCACAGCCCAAATAAAATGGGGGGAAATTCACATCATTTGAAGAACGCTAGCTGCTTTGCCTCGTGAGCATCCCTGAGACACCTCCAGGACGCCGCGGTCGTGTGACAAGCTCGTCGGCGGCGCGCAGGTACCGCGGCCGGACCTCTACATCCCGGGGCTGGCGGCGGAGGCCGGGCGCACCCTCACGGGGGACGCGGGGCGCTACGTGTCCGCCGACGAGCTGCTGGCGCGGCGGCGGGCGCTGGACGCGGGCGCGCGCGCCATCCAGCGCTGCTACCGCGCCTACCTGCAGCGGCGGCGCGGCCGGCAGGAGCGGCAGGAGGAGGAGCAGCGGGAGCAGGAGGAGGGCGGGGAGGAGGAGGATGACGAGGAGCGGCGCTCGCGGGAGCTCGCCCTGGCCGCGAGCGCGCCCAGCCGCTACCCGCGCTCGCGCAAAGACTTCGACACGCTGCGCGCGCTCGTCGAGCGCTGGCGCCAGGCCGAGACGCGCCGCCTGCGCGCCTCGTACTCCGAGGCCGCGCGCCGCGCCATGCTCGGCGAGGTGCTCGAGCGCGAGATGACGCTGCTCAACGCCATCGAGCGCCACCGGCAGGCCGTGGCCGCGGAGCGGGCGCGCGAGCGCGAGCGCCGCTTCCTCGAGCGCTGCGCCGAGCCGCTCGTGTTCGAGGGCAGCAACGGCGAGCACATCCGCGTCGAGACGCTCGAGGTCGCCCGCGCCAAGGAGCTGCAGGCGGCGTACGCGCGCCTAACCCAGGAGGTACATCACACCACTCTACTCAAACACGGCGACAAGTTTGAAAAAAAGACGCGGGAAAACGAGCCTTCCGCTGCTTTAGGCGCCGCAGGCGGAGCGGCTGCCGTTCCTGCTCGCGCTCATGGAGAGCCTCGCCGAGCTGCCGCTGGAGCGCGCGCAGGAGCTGCGCCGCCTGCTGGGCCGCGAGTGCACCATGATGGCGCGGGGCATGGCCTCGGCGGCCGCGCTGGCGCCGCTGCGTCGGCACATCTCGCTGCTGTTCGCAGAGCTCGTCAAGTGCCCCGAGGTCAACCCGGAGGCCGGCAGGCACCTGCGCGCCAGCCAGGTACGCCCCCGCCACGCCCCATACCGGGCGCCCGCCGCGCGGGGGCCGGCCGATACTGGATCGATAGTTTGCAATATCGATACCGTCGATACCTCACACACGGTATTTCGATAATATAGTATCAAAAACGGGCAGCTCACTCAAAAGAAGAAAAAAAGTTACAGTAACTTGAGTGTAGGTGTTGCATTTTAAGGCATCGACTGCTAAAAAGGACTGGGGAAAAAGTCGAAGGGGGATCGCTCATACAAAATGTGTACAATAACTTTTTTAAAAAAAAAATTGATTCTTTTGAATTTTTGTTTTGATCTTTCTTTTAATTTTTCAAGAAAAAAAAATGAAAACTTCTCTAACTTTTTGATACTTTATTTTCTCTTTATTTCTGACATTTTTTTCATTCGTTTCTCAGTTTTTTGTAAATTATTTCTTGATTTTTATGCTATAACGCTTTTCTTGATTTTAGTTTTTAAACTGGTTTTTAATTTTTAATGATTTTTTGATGGGCTGTACAATGAATTTTCGAAGTGATCTCCCCTCCCCCCGCGGGAAAAGTATCGATATTCTACAACACCGATAGTTTTTATTAATTATCGACACGGCCAGGTGGCCCGCGCGGCGGACAACGCGGCCTGCACCGAGTGCCGCGGCTTCCGGCCGCTCGACGCCTTCCCGCTGCACTCCAACTCGCGGGCCGCGGGGCGGTGCGCGGCCTGCGTCGCGCTGCAGAACGAGGGCTGCGCGCGCGCCGACCTGCGCCCCGTGCTCTACATGATGGCGGCCGTGAGGCGCGCCGAGCAGCGCGCCAGGGCCTACTCGTCCGTCGCCTTCATCATGCAGCCCGCCGACTTCAAGGTGCATCACGTGACCTGCACTGCGCCCGGCCCGGCCCGGGCCATTATCCAAAATAATCGACATCGACCGTTTACAATTAAAAAAAAAAATAGAGTTGGTATCCCCTCGCCCTCGAGACTATCGCGCGGAGCTCCCTAAAGACCCTCCAGGTCCAGGACTGTGCCGGCCGGGCGTGGCAGCACAGAGCGATTCCGATGCACGCACTCCTCGCTCTGTCTCTCTCGCTCTCAAGGAGTCCACCACTAATGGCTCTCTCGCTCGCACCCAAGCAGAACGCCTTCAAGTGCTCGGCTCGGCTCGGCTCGGCAGGTGCTGCTGGACCTGTGGCTGGGCCGGTCGGCGCTGACGGAGGCCGTGGGGGACGAGGGTCATGGTCAGGACCAGGGCCTGTGGGGGCTGCGCCTGCCGCGGTGGCGCGCGCACCTGGACTGGTCGCCGTGGAACTGCGTCCTGCTGACGGCCGCCCAGGCGCGCGCGCACGCCCGCCTCGCCCTGGACCCCGAGGAGGTGTACGCCCCCCGGCTGGTGGCCGCCGTGGTGCGCCGCCACCTCCAGGCCCGCAGGCTGTTCGACCGCCTGCTGCGCTCCGGGCGCGCGCTCCGCGCCGAGGCCGAGAACACCCCGCTCCTGGAGACCGCCGCCTCGGCCGAGCTGGCCCCGCCCGCCCAGTGAACCGCGACCCTACTCGCCGCGTCGTCCACCGTGTCTGAGGGACTAGGCGGCCTTCCGATGGGCCAGCAGGGTGCCAGAGCCCTGCACCGGCCCGGCCGGACATCCTGCCTACTAATTCCGAAGAGCGCCCTCCTCGCTGTCTCTCTCACACCTGTACGGCGAGGCCCATGAGTGCGAGAGAGACAGGGCGAGGAAAGCGCTCTTCGGAATAAGTCGACTGGCGCCCAAGTAGGCATCAATGCCCGCGCGGAGCAGGGCTCTGCAAGTTGCCCCCTCTCAATGTCCACCCAGTTAGATGGACACTACTGAACGGACACCGGATGGACACCAGTCTGGTCCACAGTGAGGCCACCTTACATCAGAGGCTTGAATTCTTACTTCACTCACACTAACTGTTTATACCTTTATTGTGGGTATGAAGCTTTACGGTGAATGTGAGTTCAGCATTTCCTTCAAATAACTGTTTACTTGTATGGTGTATGTGAAACCATTTGGTGGGTGTGATTTACATATACATGAACCAGCTCTTTACCTCCTCCACTCTGTGTGTGTAGGTATTTACTCTACGCTAGAAATGTCCACAAGATGTAATACAGTTTGATTTCACCCAAAGAACGCTTGAAATATTTCCATAAAGGTTCCGTATAATTCTCCAATGTGGAATACCTTTCTTTTAGTCACGACACAATAAAGTATTCTCAGTGACGCAGAATAAAATATTACTATTTTCAAAAATTAAAAAAACCCTCCTCATGTCATCATAAATTATAACCAACCAAATATGAAATGTTGCGCAGTCTCTAATTTTAAAATATTTCCTTTTGTTTTAGGATATGAAACCTGTCGCCTGGACTACAACAACGACAACCACCTCCACTGCCCTTCCAAGCTCAATGCAACAGACTACAACGACACAACCACCAAAACAGGACACTAGCAGTAAGTAGCAATTTTGAATTGCATGTCCTAAAATAAGGAAACTGTGAAGGATCATAGAAAGTGTGCAGGATGGTGTTACACAACAACCTCGCAGTTACATAGGCGAAGAAATCTACTTACATGAGAAGCACGTCGGGCCCAGGAGATGACAGGGGCAGTCAGCTGTGCAGCGCAAGTGAGATGATAGGCAAACTGTGCAGCAGGCACAAAGGGAGAGATTTTCTGAAGGTCTTGGCCTCCCCCTGAAATCGGCCAGGCAGGTCTTCTGCAGCGGTCATAAATCACTCGCGAAGCGAAAACCGTCGCTGAACGCACGGATCACCAATTTTAAGAATCAGGAAAAGTCAACGACAATACAGATACGAAAACTTTGAAATGGAATTCTCCAGAAACTTTTACCCGCGAACCGCCATCTTGCCGCCATTACTGTAAAACGGCACTGACTGGGAATGCTGGGAATGGCGAGTGTGACTGCCAACCATGTATCAGAAAATGTCAACGGCCAAACAATGAAATCCGACGATTTCAACGGATAAATTGCGTAATTTAAAAAAAAAATTACGATTAAAAATATACGCACAAAAATAAAATCGTTCTATAACGAGTTGAAATCACAGGTTTTCACGTGAGGTGCTACCTGTATTCCCGGCCCGGTTGTGGCACCCCTGCATTTTAATACAGTCAGTTCAGTCCGGCGCTTTTGCCGCCTAGAGAACGGCGGATACGTCTCGGTTCGCGAATTAACTTTTTTGAATTAAATTGAAGTGTGCAATCATGTTTTATTGATCGAGTGTGCCTGAAAGAGGAATTATTCTTCTCGCAATATTTACGTACTTCATATTCCCGAGTGGTTTAGGCAGGAGCGACTTCGGGACATTGCCCTGGCCCTCATAGGCCTTTGTTCAGGAGGAATCAGCTGTTTTGCAGGACTGGTGAGTGATGAATCATTTTGTGCCGGTCTCACTGTTGGGTTTGCAGCATGGTTGTTGTCGTGCGTGCAGGCAAGGCATATATACTGGTAAAGTGGGTTGAGACTGATTCAGTGCACAGCCTAACCTAACCATACCCCTATCTTTGGCATTCCCTAGTTGCCATCATCAATCAAATTTACATCAGGTTGATTTCAGCATGACCCTCAAAGTCCTACCCAGTTCATCACTAGAAATTAGTTCTGAATATGTGTCCTACATTTTCTGGAATTTTTTGAGTAGTTTAGTTCACATAAATTTGACGCTGGGAATTGCTCCATTAGGGACACAATATTTTCATGGTGCGTCTCATGTTGTTCCCAGATTGCAACAGGGAAAAATTAAAATCTCTGCAATTTTTAAATCTGATGACAAAGTTTGCATTGGAGTCAGGAAAAAATATTTGTTCACATTCTTTAAGTTCTTGATGTAATTTGGTTTGTGATTCTATCTTAATTATTCATTTACGTCAGTGTGTCACTATTTAATGCAGTAACTTAATTGTGACAAAATTATAATGTCGTTGAGGGACTCACATCTTTGATCAATACTGATTCATTACCTGACTTCAACAATGAATCAGCATTTTGCAATCCCCTTGATGTAACTTTTATTAATGAGTGCAGTGTGGGGTCAATCGTCATTCCACTCTGCCCTTCGCCTCTTGAGAGAGCGTAGCTGATTCCACTTTTCTTAGAGGTACCCGTATCCCTCTCTTCTCCTCTCCCCTAATGTGTATTGAGGCCCTCATTAGACCCACGGCTATTCCGTTCAGTCAGCATCAGACTGATTCAGAAGAGCGCTCTCCTTGCTCTGTCTCTCTCGCACCTATAGGGCGCGCCCCGTGAGTGCGAGAGAGACAGGTCGAGGAGAGCACTCCTCTGAATCGGTCTGCAGCCCCGGAACGGTAAAGGTCGAGTGAGTGGCCGGGGGGGAAGGGGGTGGGGGTGGGGCTGTTGGCTGATTCCGCACATCGGTCAAGGATAGGTAGACGCGGTCCTCTCTCATGAGTGCGACAAGGACGGAGTCACGCAAGTCCCATGGACCGATGTGCGGAGTCAGAATTACACACACAAGGCGTGTATTCTGTGGTAGGGGAGAGAGGCGGGGCGGGTCTCGCTGTCTGCTGCAGGCGACCCCGTGGCGTGGCGTGGCGTGGCGTGGCGTGGCGTGGCGTGGCGTGGCGTGGCGTGGCGTGGCACATACACCTCTGTCCAGACGTATCACCCCGGGGGGCTCGGCGCCGCGCCGCCGCAGCCCTGCCCCACTGCAACCCCGCGCCCCCACCCCGCCCGGCAGCTTGCTCTTCCTGACGGCGGCGCCCCGCCCCGCCCCGCCCTACCCCGCCCCGCCCGCGCCGGACGCCGTGGTGTTCCGTGCTGCTTTTAATTAGCAGAAGCGCGACGGAGACGTAGCCGAGCGGCGAGCTGAGCTGTATGCTCATTGATTAGGACTCGTGGCGCCCTGCAGACTGATTCCGAAGAGCGCTCTCCTCGCCCTGTCTCTCTCGCACTCACGGGGCGCACCGCACAGGTGCGAGAGAGACAGAGCGAGGGGAGCGCTCTTCGGAATCAGACTCCTGAGGAGGTGTATCGAGGGGGCCGAGGTAAAGCTATAGGGCAGGAGGGAAAGAGAAGGCTATGACTGCCGTTCGCATTCCGCAGCCCCGGCTGGGCCGCACGGGCCGTGCGGGCCTCGCTCGGCAAAGGGAAGGTCTTGTTGCTGCGGTGAATCGCCGCGGCCATCTCCGACCCCGCTGTACCGCAACCAGCCCCGCCCCGCCCCGCCCCGCCCCGCCCCGCCCCGCCCCGCCCCGCCCCGCCCCGCCCCGCCCCGTCCCGCCCGCCCCGCCCCGTCCCGCCCCGCCTCGGTCCGATCCCGCCGTGAGTCCTGTGTCCTGCTTCCAGATTGGCGTCGGCGCTTGCGCACCATCATCATAGCCAATCCAACAAGCTATGGCACAGATATATCAGATGTTTAGTTGGAAAATTCAGACTCTGCATGAGTTCGCATTTGTTTGCTTTCTTCCATTGATTTGTCCCCTCTCAAATTTGGAGTGTCATGCAGACTTTTAGACTTCTAGGGATGTGGGCTCTAATTACCAGCCCTACTGATGACCGATGACCCTGGCCTGACAATAAGGTCGGAAAGTCTGTGACTTGATCCGAAATTCTTTGTGATAATGCATTGCCGGGAGTGTTTGCTGGCCGAGCCGAGCGGTGATCAAGACTGTGCGGTGCGCGCACTCCTCGCTGTGTGTCTCTCTCTCGCCCTCAAGGAGTCTGCCAGAGTGCAAGAGCGCTCCGGCTCTGTCGCACTCAAGGAGTCTGTCAAGGGTGCGAGAGCGCTCGCTGGCTCTCTCGCTTTCAAGGACCGCGCCTTCGAGTGCGTGCATCGGAACCGCTCTGCAGGGGGAGATGAAGCTCGTAAGGAACACTGGAAAAACAAAGGTGCTATCTAATGCCTTTTAAAGGCGTTAGTGAAATAGTGCCTTTAGAAAGGCGCTATCGCCTCCCAAAGGTGCTATTTTTGGCCCTATTTGGGACTTTACAGGGCATCCCGGGTGGAAGGATCAGCACTCTAAACCAGTCTAATTGCAGTTAAAATGCAGTGGGCAAATTGAGGTGTCCGGAACTGTACAAAACTACAGTTGTCCGAAATAACTGGTACTTTTTCTACAGTTAAACTATACTTTTGAATAGTATCAATGCAGTTTCAGTACAGTTTTACATTTAAGTTCAAACTGAAGATCCTTCCTCCCAGGATTAGTGCAGTAACACCCCATAAAATTCAATAGCACCCCAAAAAGGGTGCTATATAGCACCTTTTTTTTCCAGTGAAGCTGAACGATTCTCAGAAAATCGCTTCTCTCGTGTCGCCCGTCCCTGTTGCACCTACGGCGGCGGTGCCCGGCAGTGCCCGGGGAGGCCGCGGGCGCGACAAAGACAGAGAGGGACTTGAGCGATCCTCGGGGTCGTGGGGGCGGGGGCCTGCCTCGTGCTGCACTACATGTGCTGCGTGGCGCTCTCTTCCGCCCGGACGGCTCGGGTGCTGGTCTCACGTGTCCTTGTGTGAATGTGGGCGCGCAGCCCCCGCCCCGCCCCGCCATGGCGCGCCCCACCTCACCCCACCCCACCGCACCCCACCTCACCCCGCCCCGCCCCGCGCACGGCCCCGACACGCCACACCCCGCCGCAGCTGCTGCTGCTGCTGCTGCTGGTCGAACCCTTTGGTATGCGCACCCAGCCTGCTCAGCACGGTGTAAATAAATAAAAGCGAATAAATAAATACAAAAGTGCTGCGCGCGGCCGAGCCGCGGAGCTGGTGCTGCTGTGGTACGTGCGCCCCGCCGCACCCCGCCCCGCCCCGCCCCGCCCCGCGCCCCGCACCCCGCACCGCGGGCGCTACGTGCCGCGCCTGACATGTGCGCATTCAACGGCGCGTGTATCGCGGGGGGCGGGGCGGGGCGGGGCGGGGCGTGGTTGAGGCTCCACCTGTTACGACTGCCGCCGCTCGGGTGCTGTGGCGCCGTGCTCTTATCCTCGATCGTACCCGTATACCGGAGCAGCGTCCTGTCGCCCCGCCCCGCCCCGCCCCCGGCTCGTCCCACACGTCGGCGCGACAAACTTCCATTCAGGAGCGAACTATACCGCTGGCGTGCTTGCGTCTGCAGCAGCAGGGTGCAGCAGGGTCGGTCTGTCCCGTCCAGTTCACCGCAGAGGCTTCCGCCGCCTTCCCCCGTCCCCCACCTCACTACCGGCCGCAGAGCGTCTGCACCCCCCCTCCCCTCCCCTACCCCTTTCACCCCCCACCCCCTCCTTTCCCCCTGCCCCGCGGACATACACCCGCCGCCCCCTCATCTCGTAGACGTCGTGGACTCGACGCGACTCTGAGAGCTGCAGCAGCCGGCCCTCCCCCTCCCCTCTCCCCCTCCCCTACCCTCCCCTCTCCTCCCCTCCCCCTCCCTCCCCTCCTGTCCTCAGCGTTTCGCTGCTGCCTGTGGGAACCAACACCGACACCGTTTCGGCCGCGTATCTCTCAACGTCACTACCCCCCTTTTCCCTCTGCTGCAACCCTTCCTCCCCTCTCCCCCCCCCACACCCTTACAACCACCCCTTCACCTCCCCCCCCCACCCCTCCTCTCTCGCGTTTCATCACTTGCCCTCGTATACGAAAGTATTTTTCCAAGAAGCAACAGGGCTGAACCCCTCCCTGTCCTCCCCTAAGTCCCCGCCGCCCTCCCCCAGTGCCCTGCAACGCCAAGTTAGTGACTTCCCCTCTTTCTTGAAGGGGTTATTTTCTTGTGGTGGTGCTACTGCGTTGGTGGCGGGGGTCGTCCGACCTCTCCTACCCTGTCACCATTCCGTACAATTTTTTTTTAAATTATTATTTTATTGTTAATTTGCAATTGTGCCGCCGGAAATTGCGAGTGCAGCGTTTGCGAGAACCTTACCGCGTCAGCTCTGATCGCCTCGTGCGCGGTGGTGTATGCGTCTTACACTGTTAAAAAAATAGCAAATTTACAAGACAATGTCGGAAATCCGGTTCAGAAATTGTATTGTAATTTTACAGAGTATGTCAATGTTTCGGGTAATATGTTGTAAAATTATAAGTTTCGGTAAAATTAAAGAAATTTTGTCATTTTACAGGAAACAGTATAGTACAGTAAATCATATTCTGTCAAATGACACTCCTTTTCTTATAATTTTGCAGAGTTCAGTAAAAATTTTGTAACAATTTTTAACTGTAGCGGGAAACAGGATAAAGTTCCCCAGCCACAGCCAGATACGATGTCGATTCAACAGTCAACTCCGACATTTCGTCGATACAAAATATAAACTCGATTTAATAATCCAATAGATAACAATTCGACTAAAAATAGGAGAATTTTCGATTTTGAGCTCAAATTGATGCCGATTTGCCCACGTTTCGACTCAAAATGCCGACCTCGACTCATCAACATCAATTTGAGGAATCGCGTCTGAGCGGTTGTCCCGTCGCGCGCGATCTAACTCCTCATGAAGTGAAGTGTCTGGGATCGCTCATCAAAGCAAAATAGCGCATCATGGAGATGATGTTTCACGATGGGTTTGACGAACAGTGTACTCCGGCACGGCGGCGTCGGGTGGCCTTCGCAGGCTGATTTAATTACCATCGTTTTGTGAGTGATTTACGATCCAAAGTTTGTGAGGGGCTGAATACATAAGCCGCACCCTTGGACACGGGGCACTGCCGAAAACAGTGCAGAGTCACCTGCGTCAAATACTTGCTTAAAAATATTCCCGTAATTTGTGATTTGCGATGGATGTCGTAAAGTTGCGGCGAGGGGGCAACCTTTCGTGAAATCTTTTGTGCAAACCCAGGGGAGAAGGTCGCCAGCTTTCTGCTCTGCCCACTCTGAAAAACTTTCTTGTAGATTTACGAGAAATTTTTGCACTGTGAAAAAAAGTTGTGAGGGTTACTGAAAAAGTTTCCGTGATAAATGTCGTAAAGTTACGACATCAAATTTTGAAGTTACAAGTATTTTTTTGACACTTAGTCGACACTTGTCGACTAATTCGTGTCGTAATCGGAATTTATGTAAAAAGTCGTAACTTTACGAGTATATTTTTCACAGTGTGCAAATTACGATATGCAGTGGTTGTAATTTTACGATGCACAATTTTAATTTTACAACTGACTTGCGTGGGAAATTTTCCCGCGTGAACCTATATGAGTATTCTTCACAGTGCCCTTCCTGGCCTGGCCGGCTCCGGCTGGCGCGGCACCTCAAACACTTTGCGGCCTTTTAACTGTCCACGCATCAAGTATTCAGGGTGGCCAACCGCGCGGCCGGCCGGCCTGTGTGCGGGAGCGAGTGTGCGCGCTCAGTGTTTGTCACAGGTTGGTAGCCCTGGTCAATAATTAAGCCAGGCGTTGGTGGCCAGCCTGCGCGCACAACAGCCCGGCCGCCCGGCCACCGGTCAGCCTCCTGCTCTTGTGGCGAGCTGCAGCGGAAGGGGTCGGCCGGGTCGCTCTCTTTGCTCGCTCGCTCTCTTTGCTCGCTCGCTCGCTCCCACGGTGCGCCTGCGGTGCTCTCTCTCCCTCTGCTGGTGGTCGTGACCCCCTCCCTCACGGCCTCTTCTGAGGTCCATCACGGCTAGCGACCGCAACGGCCCTCGTGGTTATAGAGGGTGGAGGCGTAGGGCCAACAGGTGCAAAAGTGCGCCCTCTGAGAGCGAACAAGGGGGTTATGAGTGAGTGCGCGAGCAAGTTAGAAAGAGGGAGAGAGGGAGAGAGAGAGAGAGAGAGAGAGAGAGAGAGAGAGAGACTGTTGCGTGGCCGACCACTCTGCAGCAGTAGCCGCAGCAAGGGGGAAACAACTCTGAATTTTCGCGAGTTTCTATAGAATTTTTTAGCAGAGTTTTTGTGGATTTTCTTGATTTTTTCTGAATTTCTGTGAATTTTTCAATTTTTTTTTCTCTGAATTTTTCCGAAATTTCCTAAAGTACGAGGTGTACCGGGTGTTTCTTTGAATGCGTAACAGAGTTGCGGGTTTGTCTACACCGTTCGCCCGCAAGGCGCCATGGCCCCTGCAGCGCTGGTGGGTATGCAATCCCGCAACACTGTTACGCATTTAAAGAAGCACCCGGTACAAACATTTCAGACACTGTTAAAAATTCCGTACCCCCATGCCCAAGATACTACGGTAAAACCGTTTTGTTTGGTGACGAGACGACCGTATCTGAAAAATTACGGTGTTTTCCGTGACCAATTCCATAGTTTCAGCTTCTTGAAACTTCGAAAAGAGTTGAAATACAGGCTTATGTGAAATGTACTGTCATAGGTAGTACGGACGAACCGTACCCAATAAAAACGGTCCGGACCAGGTAAAAAATTAACGGGGAAAACCGTACTAATCACCGTGGAAATTTTTGACAGTGGATTTGTTTCCCCCTCGCTCTGGAAACGCAAGTGTGTACTTGAATGCAGTATTTCCTGCATACCTCCATGTATTCAGGAAATAATGTGTACTTAGTCAAGTATGCAGGAAATAATGTGTACCTGGTCAGGTATGCAGGAAATCCTGTGTACTTGACCAGGTACACACTAAATCTCCCCCATAAATGAATGGAGGTTTTCGTGTGTACCTGGTCAAGTACACAGGATTTCCTGCATACTTGACCAGGTACACATTATTTCCTGCATACTTGACTAAGTACACATTATTTCCTGAATACATGTAGGTATGCAGGAAATACTGCATTCAAGTATACACACTTGCGTTTCCAGAGCGAGCCGCAGGCGGTTTTGTGCAGCGCGTCGCGTTGAACGGCGCGGCACTCTCGCACTGTATAGTCTCAGCGGCCATATTGCTCCTCTTCAGTGGCCGCTCTGTTGTTGTTTTTCTTTTTTTTTCTCCTTTTGTTGCGCAGTCTTTTTCTGCCGCCCCTGCCTGCAGCCCTGTAAGGGCCGTGAAGCGGAAGAGGCGCCCCATTGCGGGCTGCAGTATACACCTGACAAACGGTTCCCGTCTCCTCTCATTGCACCTCCCCCCTCTCTCTCTCTCTCTCTCTCTCTCTCTCTCTCTCTCTCTCTCTCTCTCTCTCTCTCTCTCTCTCTCTCTCTCTCTCTCACACACACACACACACACACATGCGCGCGCACTCACACACACACACACCCTGCGCGTTGAAGCGGAGTGTATAACGGTGCAGTGGGGCTGCAAGCAGACAAACGTATGGGGGATGCACCGTCCTGCTGCACTCTAAACCTCTTACCGAGAAACCTCATTGTATTAGTACAAAGGATTTTGTGCTGTCATCGTTTTATGCAAATAAAAAAATTCTTTGTAAAACAAAGACTGATCTGTGTAATACTGGTAGAACAAAGAATTTTCTTTTGTAATACAAGGAAATTTCCTGTATCCTACGACAGCACAAAATTCTTTGTAATACAGGGGGTGTATACAAAGAAATTCTTTGTAAAGAGTTTAAAGTGTTGGCTCTGCAGGTCGAGGGGGGAGTGACTTCGAAACAATTCATCGTAGCATGAGACCTTCTCTCATGATCGTACACATTTTGAATGAGTGATACTCCAACGCTGCAGGTGCCCGCAAGAGAATGAATTTCGATGCATTGAAGGTGTGTGAAGTTTTATTCGTCAACTTTGCCCCTGCTGGTAGAAAATGCAATAAAAGAAAACAAAAACACTGTAAATGGGGGAATGATGCATGTCGATCACGAGAGGATAACGCACGTTATTATGTGATTTTTGTGAAGTATTATTTAAGTGAACTTCGGAAATTTATTTTCGATGACACCATTAGATTCCTCGTAAAATTTCCTTTTAAACGAGCATACGTGTCATGGGGCTCCAACCCATGGTTTCGTGGCACGTCATTCTTATAAGTGTCTTTTTCCGGGCTCGAAACCCCATGACACGTATACTCGTTTGAACGGAAATTTTACGAGGAATCCGATGGTGTCATCGAAAATAAATTTCGAAAGTTTGCTTAAATGATATTCCACAAAAACCGCACAATAACGCGTGTTATCGTCTCGTGATCGACATGCATCATTCCCCCGTTTCCAATGAAGATTCAACACCTTAAGAAGAATTGCCGAATTTCGACGCAACCTCGCAGTTCGTTTTTGTTGAAATGGTTTTCTTGAAGGAAATTCGGCTTCCTGCGATTTTGTTTTCTGTCGGATTGTATTAAAACAATCAGCCTGAAACCGACAGTTTTCATAGCCCTTTGTTTCTCAGCCATTTATATATGGTGCTGTGAACAAAAGCGGACCCTATGTAGCGTCAAAAAACCAGTTTCGTTTATTCAGTATAAATGGCGACGCACTATCTCAGAAAAAAAAATTGTAAAGAGAATTAAGTTCCAACTATCATCTTGCGTTTAGATAAGTTAACATGGTATGCTGTACGCAGATTTTTTTTTCTGGGATTAAATGCTCGGAGAAAAGGGGGGGGGGGGGGGGAGAGGGTGCGAAGCAGTTGCGGAATGAGGATTGTGCGCTTGCGGGCCTTGCGAGAGCCGCATCAACTTCTTGCCCGCCCCGCCCGCCGGTCCCAGCGTCCCCTTGACCACTTGTATTACATGCTGACCGCTGCTCCGCGCGCTCCTCACTTCCGGTCTTTCCTCCCGCACTGATCAAAACAGTTGTCAGTTGACGACACTCACTGTTGCATAATAGTAATAGAAACTTATCAGTTTTCCACGATTATTTTTTTCTGCTTTCTCGTCAGGACGTTGCTCCTTGTCTTTTTTTTCCTTCTCAGTTTTATTTGGCTTCGGGCTTTTACCGTCGCTAAAACATCATTTCATTTTCTGGCCGTTTAAAAGGCGGATTGTTTACGAGACCCCTGGCCCCCCGGGCTGGCCCCCGCGCCACCTCCCTTTAAATCAACCCTCTCCCCCCCCCCTTCCCGTCTCCTCATCACTCGCACCGCTAATGACCACTCTGCAAAAATTAAATTAAGAATAAAATCGCCGTTTATTTCCCTTTTTGTAGTCTTTTATTCCTTGCCGCATTTCTATACAGGCTTTCTGCCTTGCGCGCTCGGATGGCCTTCTTCCGCTGTAAAAACCCTCCGCACCAACAGCATGGTGTTTCGAGGCTCTGGAGAGGGGGGGGGGAGGCATTTTTGGACGACGAAGGAAATTAAGATGCTCCCCACCCCGCCGCGCTACGCACGCTAAGCCCCGCTGGCGGGCAAGAGGCACTCTTTGGCCGTGTCTTTGAGGTCTTGCAAGACTCGCAATGTCCGTAGCCGCCGGTAGGTGTTTGTCAAGGGTCCACCACTTCGATGATCCTCGTACACCTCGGTAATTATTTCTTAATGATCATCTGATAATGATAATAATTAGATTGTCGAGATAATCACAAATAGTCACGATAATCAGTGGTGATTACGAATGAGTCATAATTATGATTAATCACGGATAATTTTTCAATAATCACGATAAACATTTATTATAATGAGCAATAATCATTGATAATCAGTAATAATCTTGTGATCACAAAAAAAAAAATCTATAATAGTCAGTACAAATCCCAATAATCACCAGTAATTACCAGTGATTATAATTTTCGCACGGCCTTTTTTGAAGTGGTAGACCCTCGTCGCGCGTTGTGGATCAGCCTAGGAGAGAAGTTTAGGGAAAGTGGAAAAGGTAAAGCGGTGAGAGGGGAATAGGAACCCTTTGGAGCTGGCGGCTGCTCACCTGCCGCTGGATTTTAGAAGAGCGCTTCCATTTCGTACCTCCGTCCTTGTCACACGCATGGGTCTCGGCCACTAGGAGTGAGTGAGAGGGCAACTACAAAACGATCTTTTGAATCTGGGTGCTGGGGGAATGGCACAACTGCATCAACTCGGAGTCGGCAGCGCAGGGGAAGTGCCCCCCCCCCTCCACCCCGCCCTCTCCCGCCCGCGCCCGCGTCGCGCGCTGCTATTTGTATTGCACTGCCACTCTCAAATGGCATTTCGCTTACGACCAAGTTTGGAAACGAATCACGGGTACTCTGCGAAGAAACGGTAAGGACTTACTCTGCCTTTGTAGAGTTACGAAAATGTCCAATGACTACGGAATTGAAATTTAGCACCGCTAGGGTATTAGATATAATGCATTCCCAGGAGTGCTGTAGTTTTTAATGCCTTGTGCAATGGTATTTAAGTGCTGCGTCCGTTCTAATTTTTTTCATCAGTGTTTTCCCAGTTTCCGGTTAACACGGTAAAAACGATGTCTGATTTTTTGAGGAAAAAGGGAAAACTTTCAGGGCCTTGGATACTTTAAGGAAAACGCCTTAGATTTTTAGGAATTCTCCT
Organism: Frankliniella fusca; assembly: GCA_029379305.1. Lineage (NCBI taxonomy): Eukaryota > Metazoa > Arthropoda > Insecta > Thysanoptera > Thripidae > Frankliniella > Frankliniella fusca. The sequence continues at coordinate 23,360 of JAHWGI010000865.1, read as the reverse complement.
CAAAATTTGTGGAGATTTCCCTTATTTTTTGAGGAGCCTTCCTCAAAATCTAAGGCGTTTTCCTCAAAGTGTCCAAGGTCCTCAGAGTTTACAGTTTTTCCTCAAAAAATCAGACATTGTTTTTACGGTGAAACGCTGCGGTATGAGCCAGTTATAGAGAATCCCTCTGTGAAATGCACTCCTTTCAATTTGGTCTATGAATCGATATCCACACTCCTGCAAGTGCCCGCGTACTCATTCACGCGGGCTCTGCTTTCCCCCAGAGCTGCTGCTGTTACACGTTTATTGCGGTAATACAGTGTGAAAGCACGGCTCCACCCGTTGGGTACGTCGCGTCGAGTTTTTCCTCCCTCTCTCTCTCTCCTGCTCGATTAATTAAAAAAGGCTTGTTCGCTCCGCCCCGCCGGGCTGTGTGTGTGTGTGTGTGTGTGTGTGTGTGTGTGTGTGTGTGTGTGTGTGTGTGTGTGTGTGTGTGTGTGTGTTGCCTGCGGCCGCGGCGCGCTCTCGTAGTCCGCGAGCGTGGAGCGTGTGCCCCCCTCTCGGCCCCCGTGGGCCCCCGTAGGGCGCCCCATATGCATTGTGAGCCTGTGTCGCGGTCTGATTGGCCAGGACCGCCCCCCCTCCCTTCCCCCTCCCCACTTGCCCCCCGCGCGCCCGCGAGTCTCTCATCTCAATCAAAGGCTGTGTTTGTCAAATGTCGTCGTGTTGATGCGGTGTGGTTGTGGTGGGGGGAGGGGGGGGGGAGTGGCGGCAGTGAGGGCACCCAGCAGGGCTGCAGTACTAGTGCGGACGGCTCAAACCGTTTCTTTTCACTCTTTTCCTCCTACTTTTCCTTTTTATTATTATTTTTTATCCAAACGGAGGTTTTACTTTAGATTTGCAAGGATGTTGGCGAGATCGCTGCGCTCCTCACGAGGATCTCGCAGGGCTGCGGGCGTGATGGTGGGGAGGGGGGAGGAAGGCGAGGTGCACATTTCTCTAATGGCGTACCTTTGTACATCTTTCCCGGAGGCGGGGCGGGGCGGGGCGGGGCGGGGCGGGGTGGGGCGGGGCGGGGCGGGGTGGCCCTGCCCGCCTGCCTGCAGGGCGCTTAGCGTGGCGCGGTGCCCGCGGGGGCGCGCGTGGCGCGGCGGGGCGGGCGCGGGGCTTCCCCTGGGCAGGGCGGCCAACACGGCAGCCCCATCCCGCCTGCAGGGCTGCCAACTGCGTGTATTTCCCCTGTGTTCATTTTGATTGATGTGGTCCGCTGTATATATCTCAACCTCAAGTCCTCTGCAGTGAAGCGCCGCGGCGCTGTGTCGCATGGACATGTTCTTGATCTTTTTCTCACGCACCACACACACACACACACACAAGCGATGTCGTTTCACAAGCGTCGCCCTGCCTCCTATCTCTCTCCTCTTTTATCCGTAAAAAAAGACAAAACATCATCAACAATCAGCAGCAACAACAACGAAAGGTTCGTTTAGATGAAAATAAAACGAAAACAAACAACGAGGGCGCGGCCCTCTGGCCCTGTGTGTGTGTGTGTGTGTGTGTGTGTGTGTGTGATAGATAAAGAGAGGTGAGGGAGGGAGTCTAGGTCGGGTGATTCGATTTTCCTCTCCCTTATTTCGAATTATGTCCGGCCAAACCCGCCCGCGACAGGTGTGTCGTCTTTCAGCCCTCCCCCTCCCGCGCAGACACCCAGGGGAGGGGGGGGGGGGTAGGGGGTAGTATATCGCGTCGGCGTCCTCCACCGGCCGTACATCAAGGAGTCTCCCCTGGACTCTTTATCTTTCCATCACCCCCCCCCCCCCACCCCTATCCTCTCCCCGCGAGGATCCTAGCTCATCCCGCTGACCAGAGATAAATTAGGGCACTTACTTTCTCCCCGAGTGACGAGCTGGCCGCCGGCCGGGCAGGCGGAGCTGGCGGGCAGCAGGGGTCCGGGCCCGGGGCCCGGGGCCCGGGGCGCCAACGTGTCTTGTTGCGAGGAGCTGCCAGCAACCCCCTCCCCCCTCTCCCCCTTACGTATTTAGGCAGGCAACACTGACTGCGTGAGAAGCGCGCGCTGAAACTTTTAAGTCTCGTCCGGATTTTTGCGGTTGTCCAAAGTTTGCTCGAGTGAAAAAGACACCGCAGCTCGGCAGCAGGAGGGGGTCGCCGCGGGCCGCCGCCGCCGAGCAGTGTATGTACGTCATCTCCCGCGGGAAAATTCAAGTGCGCGGTAACGTCACTCACTAGTTGATGGGTCAATTTTTTTTTCGTCACACATTTGGAAAAGTGTGATGTGTCGGTGTTCAGGGTGGCCACAAGTCAATGAAGTCAGGGAAATGTCAGGCATTTTTGTTTTCTATCGACTGCATTCGCCAATCATCCGCACAATGCAGATTTTACCTTTTTTTTTAAAAAAAAACAGTTTTCTACCCCTTAAATTCCTGCGTTCATATCGGGGAAAAATACAAATTTTTCTAGGAATTGTCACGGACTTTGACTTCTAGATTGTGTGACCACCCTAACACGATACTTGCAGCGTGGAAAGGACCTCGTAACTGTCAGCGTACCGGGAAGAACAACGTATTGGCTTGGTAGGCACTAGGCACTCCTGAAGTTAACCAGGCTAGTGTAACCAGAGTCGTGTAAAATTACGAGAAAATTTTCTCCAGTGTGTGTGTGTGTCACTGTGAAAAATACTCGTAAGGGTGACGGGAACATTTTCCATGATAAAAGTCGTAAAATTACAATTTGAAATAGTAAATTTACAAGCACTCCCTATCGACTTGGGATTGACCGACGAGCAAGAATGGGCAGTCGTAAATTTACGACATATTTTGTAAATCAAAATTACAAAAAATGTCGTAAATTTACGAGGATATATTTCACAGTGGTGTGTGTGTGTGCAGGGTTTCTGCCGGCGCTTGATGCTTCTAGCGCTCTGAGCTGTAAGCAGGTCTGCCGTATAATGGAGGGCTGATCTGCGTCAGCAACATGTGGACGCTCCCCTCGCCTGGTCCCTGAGAGCGTCTCCAGGTGCCGACCCAAGGCCCCCTTTATCCGCTCTAACCCGTCCCTCTGTCTGACTATCCGGTCTTACCAGCTGAAACGAGCCATCGCCCCCCCCTCCCCTCGTCTCTCTCTCTCTCTCTCTCTCTCTCTCTCTCTCTCTCTCTCTCTCTCTCTCTCTCTCTCTCTCTCTCTCTCTCCTCTCTTCCTCCCTCCCCCTCTCACCCCTTTGATGTTCCATGCTCTCTTCACTGCGGGGTGTGCGGTGTCTGTACGGTCGGCTCACGCAATCTCAGATCTGAACTGTTTTTTTTTTTTTTGTGTTTTGTTTTCTTACTCTTTATTTTGGCAGATGATACATTTACACTGGTGGAACCAAGGCGCGTGACCTAGGTCACGCACACCGTCAGCATTCCTGTAGGGGAGACTGGGACGCGGGGTGGGGTGTGGTGGGGTGGGGCGGGGCGGGGCGGGGCGAGGCGTTCCTGTTGCGACAAACAGATGGACTGCGCTGCGCTGCGGTCCGTCTAAAGTACATCCAAGTGTCCCGCCTTTTGTCCTTTTTCAACCCACTCTTCACTCACTCCTCACTCACTCCTCACTTACTCCTCACTCACTCCTCACTCACTCCTCACTCACTCCTCACTCACTCCTCATTCACTCCTCACTCACTCCTCACTTACTCCTCACTCACTCCTCACTCACTTTTCACTCACTCCTCACTCACTCCTCACTCACCACTCCTGCAGGCGGCCGTCGCGTGGCTCAAGCCATCAGCGCACAAACTTTATTTTTGGAAATGTGCGAGGAGTTTTCATCCACGGAGACGTTACAATTGAAAAGTTGTAGCATCTGCGCGTGATGTTGGCGCTGGCGCAGCCACTGTCGAAGCGCGTACAATACCGTGTTGGAAATACAGATGAGTCAGCTGAGTGAAAAATATTCTCTCACTTGTATAGGTGTGCGAATAAAATTTGACTCCCTTAAGGTGTGCGAGTATCATTTCGCTCACTTGTAGATGAGCGAAGAAAATTCGCACATCTGCAGGCAAGCGAACTTAAGTAACGCTCTAGTATATACTTATTCGCACATCTGCAAGTGTGCGAATATTTTTCTCTCAACTACGAATGAGCGAATAAGTTCACTCTTCTGTAGGTGAGTGACACTCTAAATGACCATGGACTTTTATTGTTACCAGCTCCTGGACTTTTTTAAGCATGCCTAAGCCGGATACATTATTGTGTGTAGTTAGTTAAATTTTTGAAAATTTTGTAACTAGCTAGTAACAAAATTTTCATGAATGTAACTAACTATACACAATGATGTATCCGGCTTAGGCATGCTTAAAAAAGTCCAGGAGCTGGTAACAATAAAAGTCCATGGTCATTTAGAGTGGACATTCGTACACTTGGAATTTCCGTGCATTGTTGAAATCCGCGCGGACTCCAGACGTTAAAACCACACGGCCAAAAAAATATTTGTTGCTTCAACTCATGTTTGAGTTGATTTGGAGCAAACTAAAATAATTCGTTGTGCGAACGAAGTATTTGTTGTTTTAATGAAGAGTTTGCTAGTGAAACAAACACTTCGTTGTACCGGAGCGAATAGATCGTTTAGTAAGCGAATAAATCTGATTGCTGAAACGAAAGCCGTTTAAGTTGAATCAACGATCGCCTTCGCTCTTCCAGCGATGTGTTTGCTGCAACGAATTTTGCGTTTCATTAACGAACACTTACAGTTTACACAATGAATTTTTCGTTCTCACAACCCAACAGGAGTTTGTTCTTCCTATATATCAAACTGTTTGTGAGTTGGATCTACTAGTGACTTTTCTCCGTGCATGTAATTTTGCCGCCTCATGATTTTACACGGCACCCTGAGCCAACCCTCGAACAACTGCCACTGCCTTACTTTCTCTATTTAAAAGTGTGTGTTGTTGTTGGCATGTGTGTTGGCTCTGGTTGTGCCCCTGCTTGCTGTTCGCGCGCCGTACGCGCACTCCAGCAGCCCGCTTCCAGGATGAGCCTGGAGAGCCCTGGAGGAGCCTGGAGCGGCCTGCCCTGCTCAGCTCGTTGTTTGTTAATGAATCCTAACCCAAACACCTGGTGCTGCCGCGCGCGGGGCCGGGGTAGAACCAGACCGCAGGACCGCAGGACCGCAGGACCGCAGGGCCGCAAAGAAATTAAAAAGGAGCAAAAATAGCAAGATTCCCGCTGCGCGTGCGCCACCATCCGTGCTGGAGCGAGTCACACAGTTTTTATTATTCTCTATGATTCGATCCTATGGGAGAACGACGAACTCCTCAGTCTCAGAATGAGGTTATCACATGTATTTTTCTGGTTTGTAACTTTTCTTTTCCCCCTTTTCCCTTTGAATGTGAACAGCGGTAGTGGCAAAGAGCTTGTCCGGAGAGAGGCGGGGCGGGGCGGGGTGGGGTGGGGTGGGGTGTTCTCTCTCGCGGGGTGGGGTACTACGGGCTCGTCCATATTTGATGCTCGCAGTGCGAAGGCGCCTCCGATGAGATTTTACTTTATCTGTCCGACATGAAATATTGAGACGCCTTGTTCCCCGCCGCTGCTCCTCCTTCCTCTGCGCACTCTCTCACTCTCTCTCTCTCTCTCTCTCTCTCTCTCTCTCTCTCTCTCTCTCTCTCTAACACACGTACACACAACCCGCCGTAGGTTCCCGCTCTAATGTTAAGGTCCGCCGAGGTCATATTGTATTTATGACCGCCTGGTATGCAATACATCACCAGAACATCATCCTAAAATATCAATTAGACCACGGAGGGAAGAGAGAGAGAGAGGGAAATAGAGATCCCCTGAGCCTACGTGTAGGAAAGAAAATTACACATTTTTTTGATTAATTTGTGAAAAATGATATTAGTAAGAATGCAAAGTATTTCATTTCCAAACAAGGATTTTCCTTTATATCGACATATTTAGAATTAAGTAAGTGGTGACGGGAGAAAATTGCTTACACTGATAAACCAAGTGTTCAACCCTTCAACACTTTTGAGTGTTCAAATACCATTTAAACAAATAAAAGTGTTCAACACCGCCGGAAAAAAATAGCGGTAACTTTTCCGTACCTTGGCACCGTACCCAAATTTTTTTTACATGGGCTCTTACGGAAAGAGGGTACGGAACCGAATGTACGGAGACACCGTAATCTAAATAAACGGTATATTTCCGTATGGGCGACCGTGACTTTTTTTTTTTGCAGTGTGGATTATCAGTGTACTCGGAAGAGAGGAAAAAAAAAGCAAAAAAAGGAACTAAACCACTGGTGAACTGGACTGTACAGGAACGCCAGCCCGCGCGCGCCCTTCCTTCAACATCTCCTTTTTCTTCCCATCGTTTACGAGATTTCGCTTTACAATTAAATAATGAACGAAAGGCCTTTGCTGTTTTCATCTCTCTCTCTTTCTCTTTTCACAAGACAAGTTTCAGTTGTGCCGCGAGGCCCCGCCCCTCACCTCCTCGCGCCCGCCCCGCCCCGCCCCGCCCCGCCCCGCCCCGCCCCGCCAGCTCCCCTGTTGTGTTGAAGTTCATTTTCGTTGTGCAGCCGCCGGGCGCCACCGCCTCCTCCTTGTTTTTGACGTAAACAATCCCTATTGCGGTGGAGCCGCACACCGGCGTACCTTATTCTGCCAATTCTCTTCCGCGAAGCAGAGCGTTTTTGTTGTTTTCCAGACCATTTTCTTTATTCTCTCCCTGCATCCCTCTCTCTCTCTCTTTGTCTTTCCCCCACCCTCTCTCTCTCTCTCTCTCTCTCTCTCTCTCTCCCTTTCTCTCCCTTCCTCCTCCTCCTCGCTCATCCCTGCGGGCGTATAACGGAAGGAAAGCATTTGATCAGGGGCCGAATCTATTACCTGTTGTCCCGCGGGGGGGAAAACGGAGGTGTGCGCTCGCCCGACCTGGCAGATGCAACTGTCTGAAAGAGGCAAGCGTTGCGGTATGATGCTCTCCTGTTTCTCTCTGTCTCTCTCTGTCTCTCTCTCTCTCTCTCTCTCTCTCTCTCTCTCTCTCTCTCTCTCTCTCTCTCTCTCTCTCTCTCTCTCTCTCTCTCTCTCTCCCCTATGTCTATCTCTCTCTCACACAGCGCGCGCGTGAACGTCGCGTTGGCCAGGAGGACAGGGGAAAAAGAACGAGTGGAGCGCGTGGAATTAATTTAAGGCTGGTCCGACACGCGTGTGACCCTCGCCCCGCCTCGCCCCGACCCGCCCCGCCTCGCCCCGCCCCGCTCGGGCGGCTAATGGCGGCCCGTCCTGTACAGCCTCATCAGCCCAGCGGCCTCGTTTAGCTTTGTTTCATCTGTCAGCCGGAGGACTACGGATGCGATACATGTGTGTTTGTGTGTGTGTGTGTGTGTGTGTGTGTGTGTGTGTGTGTGTGTGTGTGTGTGTGTGTGTGTGTGTTTTACACGACGGGGGAAAAAAACGAGGGTGGATTTTCAGTCATTTGGTAATACCACGGCGGCCAGTGATACGGACGTGATATTGCCGAAATATCGTTCTAAGTCTGTGTAATATACCATAAAAAGTCCAAAGTAAACACCATACAGGGCTGCCACAAGTTGGAAAAATCAGGAAAATGGCAGTTTTTTTATGTTTTTTAATTTATTTTTTTTTAAGTTGTCATGAAAATCAGAGGAAATATTCGGAAAAATGGGCTCACTCTGCAAATCTAAGTGTGATACTACATGTCAGTTTAAACTGCGAAACTTTAGTTTCGCAGTTATAACTGCAAAACTCATGAGTTCGTCAGTTTAAACTGCAGAACTCCCGAGTTCGTCAGTTTAAACTGCAAAACTCCCGAGTTCGTCAGTTTAAACCGTGAAACTGTTCTGCAGTTTAAACTGACGAACTCGGGAGTTTTGCAGTTTAAACTGACGAACTCGGGAGTTCTGCAGTTTAAACTGACGAACTCATGAGTTTTGCAGTTGTAAGTGCGAAACTAAAGTTTCGCAGTTTAAACTGACATGTAGTATCACACTTAGATTTGCAGAGCAGGCCTAAGTTTTTGCCTGTGGGCTGCGAACGGGTCAGTGCATCTATTTCATTTTCTGATGAAATTTGTTAGACAGCAATAGAAAAAAATGGGATTTAAAAAAAATTAAAAGGACACCCTACGACGACTTTTTACCGTTATTTTACTGGGTATGTGGTCTGAAAATGCCAGTAAAAACCCTCATTTTGGTCAGGACTTTGTCAGGAAAATCTCAGGAGAATCGACAATTCCAATTCTGTGGTAACCCTGCATGATGTATAAAACCTAAACATTTGCTTTAATGTCGGACAATACGATCTATACAGATAGAAGCACGCACACGGGCTTAAAGCCCTGTGCGCCCCGCAATAACGCATGACACACTGTGGTGTCACACACACACACACTCACACACACACACGCACGCACACACTAGCAGTGTAACCCTTTTGGTTTGATGTGCGGACATGATGGCACCGCCTGCTCGCATTGACGAGCGCAGTGCCGCTGGTTGATTTGCTGCCGGGGCTCATGCCTATGGACGAGCAGGGCCCGCGGGATAAGCCCCCGGGCGGGGTGGGGTGAGGTGGGGCGGGGCGGGGTGGGGTGGGGCGGGGCGAACAGGTGGGGAGCCAGCGGCCAGCCCGCGCGGCCCGATCCGGCCCGGGGATATTATGCGAAAATACTATGAGCTCATGGATGACGATGGTGATGAGGGACGCGAGCAGGCGGCCTGGAGTGCGCGTGCGCACCGCTGCAGCACCTCATGCAGTCGAGAGTTGAATTTTGTGTGTGTGTGTGTGTGTGTGTGTGTGTGCGCGCGCGCGCTCGTGTTGCGCGGCGACGATGGCCTGTAGTTGTTCTTGCTCGGAATTGTATGGGCAGAGTACCCATAGGTCTATGGCAGCGGTTCTCAACCTTGGGGTCGCCAAATTTTATTTTAGGGTCGCGTCGAGGGACCTGGGGTCGCCGGGGGTCGCGGTTTGTCCGCCGGCTGGCCCCCAATCCCGATATGTCATCACCTGTGCGGAAATACGGAAAACCGCCGGAGAAGCCATTAACAATTAAGAAAAAATCCAAAAACATCACTTTAATTTTTATGTTTTAGGGAGGAGATGGGGGTAGTTGATGTGGGGTCGCGAAAAACCTTCTGTGGGGTCGCGAAAATTTTGGCCAGTCATTTTGGGGTCGCGAGCCTAAAAAGGTTGAGAACCGCTGGTCTATGGCGAGGGGGAAAGCCGTCTCGAAAATGGTGTACGAGTGATTACGCGATTACGCCCGTTATTACGCATGTTTACTCCTTATTTTATGTTATTTTGGTTATTTTACTGGATAACATACATAATAAGGTTATTACAATTGATATTTTATCAATAATAACCCTTAAATTAGGTTATTACGCCTAGATTACACGTGATTACGTATTGATTACGGGCCAGGGTGTACGAGTGATTACGCGAGTGCTTTCCCCCTCGGTCTATGGAAAATCTGGAAAGTCAGGAAAATTCATGGAAATTGCAGAGACGGTCGTGGAAAAATTCTGGTGACGGGGACTCTTTGTAGCTGACCCGTCAGACGCTTCGCCGAGAATTTTAAAATGTAAACTAGTCTACTATTTTAAAAAAAAGTTGCAGACGAAAGAGTCATGGGAATATCAATAATTTGGTCTGGAAAGTCATGAAAATGGAAAAGTCATGGAAAATGCCAGGAGCAAACCCTGCCCTGCGATTATCTCATCCTCCTGCGACCATCGTAACGCCCTGCGATCACTTTATCCCCCTGGGATCACTTTATCCCTGCGATCATCTTATCCCCCCACGATCATTTTATCCCCCCGCAATCATCCTATCCCCCTGCGATTATCTTATCCCTCTGCGATCATCTTATCCCCCTGCGATCATCTTAGCCCCCTGTGATCATCTTAGCCCCGGGTGATCATTTTATCCCCTTGCGATCATCTTATCCTCCTGCAATCATCTTGTCCCCTCGCGATTACCTTATCCCCTTGCAAGATTCCCAAAAGCCCGGAAAACATGGAAAGTTATGGAAAGTCATGGAAAAAAAAGGTATCATGGAAATTTAGGGAAAGTCTTGGAAATTGCAGGGACGGTCAACTGAAAAATTCGGGTCACGGGGACTCTTTGTTGGAAATACTTCTGACGCTTCGCCGAAAATTCTAAAATGTTTATTTGTCGACTATTGTAAAAATTGCGTCAGCGAAAATTATGGAAATGTCAAACATCTTGATAAAAGTCATGGTAAGTGCCAGGAGCCAAAATGTGACAACCGTGATAGGGTGCACACGAGGGGAAATCAACTCTGAAAGTTTTGTACACCTCGTAATTAAGAAAAGTTAAGGAACATTCAGAAAAAAATAGAAAAATTCAGAAAATATGTGGTGAATTCAGACAAATTAAAAAACTTCGGGTAAATTAAAGCAAAATTGTTAAAAAAATCATGAAAATTCAAAAAAACAAAAAATTAAGAAAAAAATCACAAAAGTTTACTCTAATTCAGAGTTGTCCCCGCTTGGGTGTACATACATGTCAGTGGCGCAGCAGTTTCGTTCCACTCTCTGGCACCAACCTCCCCCTCCCCTCCCCCCTCTTCTCTCTCTCTCTCTCTCCCCCTCCCTCTCTCTCGTGTCCCCGCAGACCCCCGCCCGGACGGTTCCGTTAGGTTGATTAGGACGTTAATATTTGCTCTGTTTCCGCAGCCACGGCTCGGCCCGGGGCCCCGCTCCGCACCGCCGCCATGGTCCTCACGGTCCTGGTGCTCACCCCGTCCCGTCCCGTTGTGTCTGCGGAGTAATGGAAAGTAAATACCCCGGATGACCCGATGTAACCGCTGGGAATATCATGCGGGGGCGGAGATAGGGGAGAGAGAGAGAAAGAGAGAGAGGAATAGGGGGGGGGGGGAGATGAGACCAAATACAAAACCTCCGCCCGGCATTCAGTCGAGCGCGCGTCGTGCAGTTGATTTAAAACCCTTCAATTGTACCTCGGTGAAGTAGACGCGTTTGTGTTCATTTTCTGCTGTTATCGCGCAATGAGGAGATACTTCATGCTTATGTATCCTTTTTTTCCCCCATCCCTGCCCGTTGTGAAATAAGCCTCTTGTTCCCTTTCCCTCTTATTTCTCGGTCTGTCTCTTTCTGTCTCTTCCTCTCCTTCTTTTGCCGCGGCGCCTCGAAGAAGAAGAAATCTCGTGATTGCCGCTCACTTTACAGGCAGCTGGCTGCTGCAGGTGGTACAAAGACGCGCGGGAGAGGGAGCGCGAGTGGGTGAGAGAGAAAGAGAGAGAGAGAGTCGCTGCGCTATTTCCGCACCACTTAACGAGTCCCTCCACCCTGCAAGGTTTTCCTCTCTCTCTTTCTCTCTCTCTCTCTCTCTCTCTCTCTCTCTCTCTCTCTCTCTCTCTCTCTCTCTCTCTCTCTGTCCCTCCCTCTCTCTCTCTCTCTCTGTCTTCCTTTCCCCCTCTCCCTCGCACTGCCTCTCCCTTTCTCTTCTCCTCTCTGTCTCCCTCAGCATGTGTTTCGCCATACACACACACACACATATGCGGACTGTAATTTTTTCGCCCTTTTCCTTGTGTTTCCTCACACATTTCATTACTGTTTGCGCGCTCCGCTAGGCCCGCGCTGGCCTAGCCAGACGCCTTCCTCTAATTGGACAAATTCGGATGAGATAAGGCTGTAATGTACGACCCCCCCCCCCTCTCTCTCTCTCTCTCTCTCTCTCTCTCTCTCTCTCTCTCTCTCTCTCTCTCTCTCTCTCTTCCCCATGGACCCACTCTCTCTTTACTTTATTTGTTCTGGTGCAATTCTTTTTTTGTGTGTCCGAATGCGACCGCGAACAGATGGAAGCTCGTCGAGCTAGGGGTAGGAGGGGGGAGGGGGCAAGGCTGCGATCCCTGCAGGCCCAAGGCGGGGATGGGGTGACTGCTGGACGGGGTAGATACGCGAGCAAGGGGGGTGGGGGTGAAAGAGGGGCAAGTTAATCTCGCTAATATATCGTGCCGGTCTGTACGCGCCGCTGCCGTTAGTGTTTGTGTGGCCGCATATATTTCTTCCTGGTTGGTGACTGACTGACTAGCTGTCGGGAGGCGTTCCATTGTTATTACTACTATTATTATTATTTTTACTACTATTATTATTATTGTTATTGTGAAAAAACGTTTCTCTACACTGTGAGAAAAAACTACAATTTAACTACAATTTTTTACCGTTATTTCGAAGTACAATTAAATATTGTACTAAAATTGTACCTGGTATAGGGTAAATTAGTGATGTACGGCAACGAAAACCGTAAACCGTTAATTCAAAACCGTTGTTTAGTTGTATGAGGTACGGTTTTTCTCACAGTGTATGTTACCTGCGTCAGCGATGAGTAGGATAAATCCGCTTGTATTTTACCGTTCTTTTTGCCGCGCACCTGCACGGGTGCGACATTCTTGCGTTTCCAGTGCATCCGAACCAACCTAAGTGCTTAATGGACCATCCGGCCGGGCCGTCGCCGTCCCGCCAAAGTGATAAGCACACAGGGCAGAAGTGGCTGCTTGACGGGGCGGGGCGGGGCGGGTCCGCCGCCACTCCGACAAGCTGGTCTCATCCCTTAAGAGGCGACGCCGACGGGCCGCTGGCCTCAGGAGGACCGGGAGGGTCGGAGTGGTGCGGCCGAGGTTGCGCCAAGGACAGCAGCCCCGAGTGCCCCGCCCGCCCGCCCTCGCCAAATCCGCTCCTCCCGGGAGGAAACGGTACTTTTTGACATGTACTGTACAGTACACTCTAAATACAAAAGGTATTCTGTGTGGCACACGCTCTTATTTATAGATTTCCATTCGTGTCTAAGAGTGCATTGTAAAGGGGGAAAAAACATGGTCTAGCATTCGAAAAAAACAAAAAACAAAACAACAACAACAACCACTGTGAAAACTATCTTTGTAGATTTACGATAAATTTTGTAAATCGTGATTTACGAAATATGTTGTAAATTTACGACGGACCTATTTTGCTCGTGAATGAATTTCAAGCCGATATGTAGTGCTTGTAATTTTACGATTTGCAATTGTAATTTTACAACTGCACTTCGTGGAAAATTTTCCCGTAAACTTACGACTATTTTTCACAGTGAACAACAACGTTAGTGCGCAGTGTGGCCGTGGTAACTCTGTACTCGGCCTCCGTTAGCCTTTCCCTCGCATAAAATCACATTATGTTAAGAATACTAAATTCACGGAAGTAGTCCCGTTCATTTCATACGGGTAAGCTGCCAGTTTTAGGTAAGGTACCCGTCACGGCCTTCCGCACCCTTAGTCCTTTAGTAGGCCATGCAGTGTACGGAACAAGATGCGGTGATAAAACATAATTCATCGAAAGAACTAGTAATTTTAAGGGGGAATACGGTGTTCGTAAACAAGAAGCACCGTATGGCAAGGATTTCCTTTTTAAAGTTTGTGAAATGCCTATTGGGTGAATTAACAAATCACGCAGCTTTGTCGTGAGCGCAAGCAAATTCACACACCTGTTTGAGTTTAACTCATTGCACTCAATCGTTAGTCAGTCGAGGTAGAAGGGCAAGGGCAGGGCAGGGTAGGGGGGTCAATGGCGACACCATTCAGGAGCACCTTAAAATCACACAAAAAAAAAATCTTTCTTTTTATAAATACTGACTTAATTTGATTGTGTTGTGCGGCCACGCGACTTGTCCTCCTCCAGCACTTTTTATAGTAGAGTAAAAACTCAAGATTAAAGAATAATAAAATAATAAAAAACTGCGTCAATTTTCCTTGGTGTTGCATACGCCGTAGATCAAGTTTACTGACGCGATTGCTTGTTGCGTATGCAGGCTGCCGCCCCACCCCGCCCCACCCCGCCCCACCCCGCCCCACCCCGCCCCACCCCGCCCCACCCCCGCCCCACCCCGCCCCACCCCGCCACGCCCGGCGCCTAACCGCCTCATAGCCTCCTTGTGCCGACATGAGCGAACATTCATGGCCCCCTGCGAGGTATTTCCCCCGGGGCTTCGTGCTCTCGAGTAATTCCCCTGCAAAACTCTCGTTTTTCCGCGTGTGAGCGCGCGCGCGTGTACCCACAGACACCCCCTCCCACACACACAGACATGCCAGTTTGATCTACCTCTTGTGCCATTTATCGTTCTCAGACTCTCTGTGGTAACGTCGCGCTTTTGTCGACGCGTGAAAATTTTTATGCTCTCACTGGAAACGGAGTGCGATCTTATTTGCCTCTAAATGTTTTTTTCCTGTTTCCAAACACTATGAAAACAAAACGGGTGTTTTCCCGGAGAGCTCCGAAACTTGGCGGCGTAGAACGCCAAAATTGTTGCATCTTGCCGTGGATGAAAAATTTTCGAGTTCTCAGTCGCCAAAATTTGGCGTCTTTCGATGCCAAAAGGTTAGTGTCTCAAATCAGAAACCGATTTGCAGTGTTTACCCACTCTGTAAACTCAAGTGTCTTACAATACTGCACTAAAATGTGCAGGACCAGTGGTGCCGGCAGCGTAGAAAGTGTAGGACCCGGTGTGTCTTGCAGTAAAAAGTGTGAGACCCGGTGTGTCCTGCAGTTGTATGTGTAGGACGCACCACATGTCGGACACACAGTGTCCCTCACTCTTTACTGTAGGACGCACCGGGTCTGACATTTTTTACTGCAGGACACGCCGGGTCCTACAACTTTTCCTGCAGGACACACCGGGTCCTACTCCTTTTACTGCAGGACCACTGGTCCTGCGCACCCTGTAGCGCAGTACTGTTCGACTTTGGAGTTTGCAGAGCAGGGTGGCTGGTCGCGCTGCTCTAAGGCTGACCGAGGAGATCGTGCCCCCTTCCGCAAGGCGGCGGTGTGACCGTCGTGGCGAGGAAGCGTGACGAACGCCTGCCTCTCGCCCCTCGGACCGTTACGTGTCGGCGTCGGCCACCCCGCCCCGGCCGTTAACGAGGATCCTATAACGCTATACGCGACGAACTTTGAACGGCCCTCGGTGGTCGCGCCTCGGCCGCCCCGCCCGAGGACTGGGCAGTGGCGCCCTCTGTGGGCGGCGGGCGCAGGTGCGGCGCCTGGAGCGCGGGGGTGGGGCGGGGCGGGGCGGGGCGGGGCGGGGCGGCGGCGCGCGCCGCGCCAGACCCAGTGCTGCTGGCCCAAGCGTCGGTTGTGCCCGTTGAGCGTCCCCCGTTGCGCCTCCGCCGCCGCCGCGGAGCCGAGCTCGTACGCCCGACAACACCCCCACCCCCTTCTTGTTCACCGACCGGATCCGAAAAAGGCCCGCGCGCCGCCGCCGCCCGTGCCGCCCCCGGTGCCGCCCCCGCGCGCGCCGCCGCCGCCTCCCGTGCGTGGTCGAGTGGACGCCCGCCCCCGGACGTCCAGCGACCCCCCTGACCGCCTCCACGACGGCCGGTCTTGTGCCCACGACGTACGTCACGGCCAGGATCAACGTCGCCACCCTGGAAGCGTCCCTCAAGTGCGGCGCGCTGAGCAGCCCGGAGCAGCGGTACGGCCTGCTTCTCGCGCCCCCGCTCGCGGCCCCGCTGGCGCCCCCGCCGCAGCCCCTGGCGCCGGCGCCCCCGCCACAGCTGGCGGCCCCGCACCTCCCCGCCGCCGCCGGCGCGCACCCCGCCGGCCTGCAGGCCGCGCCGCTGCTGCACGCCGCCGACCTCTCGCACATGCTCACCATGTCCACCCTGATGCTGCCCGCCGGCCCGCACCCCGTGCACATCCCCAAGGACAACGGGGTCAAGTACGTGGCGAGCAACGGCGTCGCGACCAAGTCCGGTGAGTGTCCGAAAGGGAGGACCAGTCGGAGATCTCGCACCCGAACCCGCGACGTGCGAGTGAGAGCGCGCGTCCTCCCTCTCGCACTGTCAAAAATTACAACGGGAATTTTGACGGGATGGCCCGGAAATTTGTTAGCCGGTTTTGAACCGTTTTTTTAAATTTACGGGACGACCGTACCAGAAAAATACGGACCTTCCCGTACTTTGAAATTGCGGACCGTCCCGTACAGCAAAATCACGTATTTTGTGTTGAAGGACCCCCGGAGCACCTCTGACCCTTTGCATTAAAGTGTAGGTACGGAAGTGCCCGTAACTTCCACTACGGATTCCTCCCGTATTTTAGAAATGCAGGCCGCCGTAAAAAAAAATTACGATGCGTCCCTTATCACTTCCGTAATATGTTACTTGATTTTTAACAGTGTCTCTCTCGCACACTGCGGCTGGCTGAGCCTACCGGCCGGGTCGGGTCGGGTTTGCTGCCCGTGGTTCGTAATACTGGGGAGAAACCGAGCGGGACGTACCCGCACACAGGAGTACGGAGTACGCGGAGAGCCGGGTGTTTCTTTGAATGCGTAACAGTGTTGCAGGTTTGCCTACCCCATTCACCCGTAAGGCGCCATGGCCCCCGAAGCCCTGGCGAGTATGCAATCCCGTAACACTGTTACACATTCAAAGAAACACCCGGTACGCCCGGAGTGCAGCTCCTAGTACAGCCGGAGTACGTGAGGTACTTGGATCCAGAACAGTCGGAGTACACCCGGAGTAGGTTCCGTCCAGTCGTCCACCCCTTGCTCGCGGGACGCGCCCGACGATGAACGACCTTTGTTTACATAGAAGTTTCCTGGATTTTCCTGTGGTAGCATAATGGTTTTTTTTTTTCTCAATGCGGAAAAAAATATTGCGCTAAGTAGATTTATAAATTTTATCTAGTTCGGAGACATTTCGACCGTCTGTCTCCAAGATGGATTTTTTAAGGCACGCTGGTCAAATTTAAATCAGCGCAGCCGGCGAGCGTAATTTTATGTTTCCCGAGTTGTCAGTCATTTTTTTCCGGTGTACGTTTGGGGCCAAGCGGTGGAGGCGGCGGCTTTCAGGCCCTAGGCGCTTTAAGCAACATATGGCTCTCTCTCGCCAGCTGGCGCTGGTGGTTGACCCTCGGTAGGCATAGCCGGCACGGCTCGCCCGCGGCCTGCCCCCGGCCCGCCCCCGGCCCGCCCACGGCCAGGGGAGAGAAAAATCCTACGCTGATTAATAATGGAATATACAGTGGAAAAAAAAGTCAGCCGCCCCTGTGTCACATTTTATTTTCCTTTCTTTTGTTCTGTAATCCCACGTGTGCGTCGTGCTGGGGTGCGCCCGCCCCGCCCCGCCCCGCCCCGCCCCGCCCCGCCCCGCCGCTGATACGGCCGTGGACTGTTGCGTGTTTATGTTTTTGAGCCGCGGCTCCGCGGCCCCCCTAGCGTGCGCGGCATAAATGTGGCACTGCAGTGCCCTAAGCGCCCCCTCTCCCTCCCCCGCCACTTCCCTCCCCCCTCTCTCTCTCTCCCTTACGGCCTCGGCCTGAACCCGCCCCTGCACCGCGTCCCCTCTCACCCCCCCCCCTCCCCCCACGGCCTCGCCCTGCTTCACCTGAACCAGCCCCTTAACCATCCCGTCACCCTATTTAAATTGGGCCGCAGTGGTACAGAGGTACTGCTACTCGTGGGTTGGGGTTGGGGTTGCAGGGCGGGTCCCTCCGAGGCGGGGGTGGAGAGGTGATCACTTCGAAAAATAATCGCATGACAGTGTTGCGGATTTGCGTACCCCCATTCTCCCGTTAGGCGCAATGGCCTCTGCAGCGCTGGTGCGAATGCAATCCCGCAACACTGTTTCGCATTCAAAGAAACGCCCGGTACACATTTTGTATGAGTGACTCCCCGGCTCGGAGGCGGGTTTGAAACGGGCGTGCGCGAGTTTACCAAGCTCAGACAGCCGTCCGCCGCTGTATTGCTACTCGTGCGTTTCATGCAAGCGATTTTATTTTTTCCTCTCTGAAGCCGCCGCCATGCCCATCTGCCCATCTGCCCATCTGCCACGTGAACCCCATCCGCCACTCAGGTGGCTGATGTAGCTGCAGCAGGTCAAACACATTGTGAGCCCTGAGCCCCGGCCGGTGGGGACGGACCATCTGTCAGCCCGAGTTTCATCAAAAGAGCCGACAATAAGAAAGGGGTTGGGGGAGGTGGGGGGGGGGTGACGCCTGGGGGTGTCATTACTCATGTGTAGAGAGGGGGTAGGGGGTGGGAGGCGGAAGAGAGAGGGGGGGGAGAGACATTTCCCACACCTCTGCTGCTACCCCCACGTCTCTGTCTCTCTCTGCCTCTCATCTTTCGCGGACACCTCATTCAGAAAGAAGATGGAGGAAGAGGAGGACGAAGATGAAGGAGGAAAAAAAAGTTGGGTCCGTCCCGGCCCCGGCCCGGCCCCGGCCCCCGCAGTGGTGCTTGGCGGCGTCCTTGGTGTCGTTGGGAGTATAGCGCCCTCCCCCCCCCCACCCGACCCCCTTCCCGTCCTAACCCACTTCTCTCCCCCCCAACCCCCCTCCCACATCAACCCTTACCCGCCCCGACAACGCCAACCTCCTTCTGATCGGCTGCACAGCTCCGCCGCCGATACAAGTACGGTGCATTAGGTGACCACCGCCATAGCCTCGAGGTGGGGGCGCCGCGCCGCGGCCGGGTGGACTGCCCCCCTCCCCCACCCCCCACCCCCGGCCCGCGCCGAGCAGACGAAACTAATCAGGATAAATTGAAGGGGCGGGGGTGTGTAGGCGGTCTGGTGTGTGTGCTTGCATCACGATTATTTCCTGTTGGATGGGACCCCTTTTTTCTTGCCGCGGGGGTGTGGGGGAGGGGGTCTCCGCGGGGGTAGGGGTCGTGGGTGGGAGTATAGTTTGTGGGGGTGGAGGGGGTAATAGGGCGCGGCAGTACAAGCAGCTCTGTACAATAGCCCGGTGGCCCTGCAACCCCCTACCCCCTGCGCCAGCGGTGCCCAGGGACATGCGATGACTAACTGAGGCGAGGCTGCACTGGGCGGGGCGGGGCGGGGCGGGGCGGGGCGGGGCGTGCCAAGCGTGGGGTTCCGTGACTCGTCATCCCAACGCTAGGTCGGCCGGAGCCGGAAGCCTGGCTGGCTCGGGCTCGACCCGCAGCAGGGTGGGGTATGGGGTGTGGCGGGGCGGGGCGGGGCGGGGCGGGGCTGAATGGGAGGCGGCCGGGGCCTTTCTTCTCTTTCACTGAGAGAAATTCATACCCGACCTCGGCCTGCTGCCCGCTACCAAACACCCCGTCCGTCCGTGACCCTCCCCCCTCTCTCTGTCTCTCCCTGTCGTTCCCACTTGCTCTCTCTCTCTCCACTCTCCTGCCCCCTCTCTCTCTCTCTCTCTCTCTCTCTCTCTCTCTCTCTCTCTCTCTCTCTCTCTCTCTCTCTCTCTCTCTCTCTTCTTTTCTGATGCAAATGCAAGGGGTCAAATGTCTAGGCTAAATAAAAAGGCGAGATTTTTTTGCCTCTTGCCCCTTTTAAGTGATAGTTGGCGAACTTTCGCTCTTAGAGAATCTTAAATATCACACGAAATAAGTTAGATTAAGGATATGATTCATCTCTCACAAAACACGAGATTAACCAACTATCACTCGCGGGCGCGAGGGGGATATTTTGAGCCTCTTTCTCCTATGGAGCGAGCAGAAATAAACCAGACATTGCTCTCTGAAGAGCGGGTACATTTCTCTCTCCCTCTAGAATTTACAGTGTCTACACCGTCAATCATTTACATTGAGTTAATATTTTCCCATCCATGCCTCCGCCGCCGCCGACCGCGCAGCGTCCGGAAGTAGGGCAGAGAGGAGAGAAAACGCAGTGGCGAAAAGGGGTGTTAGGGGGGGAAAAAATGGGAAAAAAAATCCTTCCCTACCCGGCCGGGGCCCGGCAGCGAGGCTAGCAACAACAGCGGCTGGTCTTGTTTTGCTGTCCTTTTCCCGTTTCGTCGTCCCCGTTGTTAAATAAATCAACTTTACGACGCGCCAAAATAACCCTCTCCCTCGTCGTGCTCTTCCACCCGCCGCCGCGCCACCTCCGGGGCCGTATCGTGAAAAACTGTAATATCCGTAATGAGCGAAAATAAACTCGCACCGTAAATCGAGCACCGCACACCGCCTCCTCCTCGTTCTCACAGTATTCCTCCCGCTCCCCCCCCCCTCTCTCTCTCTTTCTCTCTCCCTCTCTCTCTCTCTCCCTCTCTCTCTCGTCCCCTCTCTCCACAAACTCGTTTTGCCCCTTCTTCCTCTTATATTTTAATTATTTCTCTCTCTTTCATTTGTTTTTTATTTGCACCCAGCAGCGCAGCCTCGCGGCTCCCCCCAATAAATAAATATACCAGTCTAGCCGTGTTGATATCTTGGCAGTGTACGGCATATCCGCGTCCAATAACCCATTTCATTCCAGAGCTCAGCCCCTGGCTAGTTTATGGCCCGGCCCGGGGGCGCGGTGGTGGGGCGGGGCGGGGCGGGGAGCGACGGGGCGCGGTAGCGGCGGCCAGCTCTCCTTGGCCAGGCCAGTGCTGGACCCCCCCCCCTCCCCCCCGCCCCACCACGCTTCACCCCACCCCGCCCCGCCCCGCCCCGCCCCGCCCCGCCCCGCCCCGCCCCGCCCCGCCCCGCCCGCTCAGCCTCACTCTGCGGTCCGCCAGCCGCCGCGCTACTGTGGTCAGGATTGAGATAAACGGTGGGTCGAAATTAATCCAAGTTTGTGACATGGTTCCCGTGCAGCTCGGTGCGGGGCGGGGCGGGGCGGGACGGGGCGGGGCGGGGCGGGTCGGGCCCCTACCGCTGTCCCACCGCCAGGCCTGTCCGGGGCTGCTGGCCGCACAAGAGTATTCGCTGCTTATCAACTCATGTTTCAGTTGATTTGGAGCAAACAACAATAATTCGTTGTAGGAACGAAATATTTGTCGTCCCAATGACGAGTATCCTGGTAGAACGATTGCGCCAGCGAATATCACAACAAAAACAATGTCAGATATTTTGTGGAAATTAAACACTCCCAGAATTTGAGGAAAATCTCCTCGGTTTTGAGAAAGTTTCCTCAGAAAATAAGGCGAATTTCCTTAATTTTCCTCTAAACGTCAGACATCGTTTTACCGTGTAGAACGTTGAGGAAGCGAATACATCTGATTGCTGAAACGAAAGCCGCATTTTAGTTGAATCCACGATTGCCTTTCTCTATGTCAGCTACATGTTCATGTTCGCTGCTCCAACGAATTTTGCGTTGCATGAACGAACTCTCAGTTATGAGACAATGGAATAATTCGTTCTCACAGCCCAGCAGGAGTAAGTTCTTCCTCTATCAATCTATGTGTGAGTTGAATCAACTTATGATTTTATTGTTTTCCGTGCGCGTCCGGCTGGGGCTGGCCGGGGCTGGCCGGGGCTGGCCGGGGCCAGAGACCAGATCAGACGAACCGCTGTCAGTAGCAATGGACCCCTGCCGGACCCGCAATCCGGGCCGGGCCGGGCCGGGCCGGGCGACGCAAACTAAATTCAGATTCCTCGTCTGTCTGTCAATTTCAGGTTTGGAATGCGGCTCGGCTCTCCTGCCCCACCACGCCCCACCACGCCCCACCACGCCCCACCCCGCCCCAATCCAGCCCCACCACGCCCCACCACTTTACGCCACCCACCGTCGTGGTGCGGCAATAGTTTTAACGGTTGGCTCGCTACTGAGTCGTGACATATTTCATGTATACCGAGTTTGAAAACACTTTTGTGTGCCGTTGATTTCGCTTCCCTATACGATAACTTTTTAACACGAAAAGTTTTGAGGTGAGTTTTGCAAAATCGCAAAATTCACCTCTGTAATACGCTGTACATCTGACTGGGTATTACGCGTAATGTACCAAAAAATATCAAAATATGCTCTAAAATTGCAAAATTTTATTTGTGATACCGGTGTAATACCGCGAGCGTAATACAGTGTAATACGGGGTTCTCTGTACAAATTTTCTAGGAGAAAATACCCTCTCGAGTCTCATACGTGATTTATTGTGTTTCGACTACGGGGTCGCCGTTTTGTTTTTTCGTTGTTATTTCCCTTTGTTTTCATCCCTTATAATTTTCGTTCCTGTTCTAAAATAGCCTCTTTACGCCGTACGAGGAGGTGTTGTAGGGGCGCATATCGGGGGGGTGGGGGAGGGGGGGGAGGCGTGGTCCCCCGCGTTGTGTGGCCCCGCCCCGAGGTAGGACAGGTCTGGGGCGGGGCGGGGTGGAGGGCGGGGCGGGGAGGAGGGCGGGGCGGGGAGGAGGGCGGGGCGGGGAGGAGGGCGGGGCGGGGAGGAGGGCGGGGCGGGGCGGGGAGGAGGGCGGGGCGGGGAGGAGGGCGGGGCGGGGCGGGGAGGAGGGCGGGGCGGGGTGGAGGGCGGGGCGGGGCGGGGAGGAGGGCGGGGCGGGGTGGAGGGCGGGGCAGGCCCTGGGGGAGCGCGCCGTGCTTGGCTGGCGTCGAGATGAACGCCATCAACACGTTTCGGCTATAAGCCTGAAAACAAAGACTGGAGGGCGGCGGCGCCGCCGTGGAGGTGCAGGAAAAAAAAGTAAGAGAGAGAGAAGGGGAAGGGAGGAGAGAGAGAGAGAGAGAGAGAGAGAGAGAGAGAGAGAGAGAGAGAGAGAGAGAGAGAGAGAGAGAGAGAGGCAGCGAGGCAGGGAGCTCAGCGAGGAAATGTGAAGCGCGGATAGAAAAAAAACAAGCGAGAGAGACGGAGAATATTGGAGAATGTGGAATAGATACAGCGAGGCGAACAGAGAGAGAGGGAGTGTGGGAGAGAGGGGGTTGGCAGATGGAAGAGGGCAGGCGGGCGTCATGTTGGCCGTGTTAACGCGATACACTACCGCCTTTGTGCCACCTGTGAAAGGGAGTGGGGTGGGGGTGGGGGGAGATGATTGCAATAAGGCGGCGCGACGATATCAAACCAGCCGAAATAGAGCGGGAAATTTTTTGGAGCAGTGAGCGTGAGTCGTCTGGTATTGGAGCTTGCAGAGCGCGCGCGGGGGAGGGGAAGGGAAGCAGCCGCGACGGGGAATAGAGAGAGAGAGAGAGAGAGAGAGAAGAGAGAGAGAGAAGGAGAGGAGAGAAGAGAGAGAAGAGGGGGGGGGGGGAAGGGATGAAGACCGGGGGGTTGGGTGTGCATGAATTGGATTTGAGTATAGGTTATGGGTGATTGATGAAGGGTGGGGTGGGGTGGGTGGGGGGGGGGGGGGGGGGGGGGGGAGGGGGGGGGTGGGGGGGGGGGGGGGGGGGGGGGGGGGGGGGGGGGGAGGGGGGGGGGGGGGGGGGAGGGGGGGGGGGGGGGGGGGGGGGTGGGGGGGGGGGGGGGGGGGGGGGGGGGGGGGGGGGGGGGGGGGGGGGGGGGGGGGGGGGGGAGGGGGGGGGGGGGGGAGGGGGTAGGGGGGGGGGGGGGGGGTCGTATCAGGATTTGGATATTAGCTAGTGTGGTCCAGAGAACCGCGGGGGGTGTGTGTTGGTCGGACTCGTGTTGGGAGGGAAGGTGGTTGGGAGAGATTCGGGGGGTGA
>JAHWGI010000864.1:0-17024 GCA_029379305.1 Frankliniella fusca | reverse complement strand
CCCATTGAAATATTATGTACTATTTTGTGCATAGCTATGTATGTCTGTAAGCAATCGTAGAATACGCTTTTTTTTTGTTCATAAAATGTTATTTGTACACATCTTTGTACAAATTTCTACATTTTATAGACAATAATAATGCATAAGCTACGCATGCTGAATATACATACCTTTGCACAAAGTAGTACATATTATTTTAGTGTGTTCGTGACTGCGTGACACAGCGCCGCCGCTCGTTGCATAGATTTAGCAGAGCATGCTAAGTTATTTTCTTAAATAACAGAAATTATGATACAGGCGCAATCAATTTACGTTTTACCACTGCGTTTCAAAGCAGAAGGGTGGGCTGCCGTAACGGTGATACACCGCTACCTCAAATATTTTCCTGCCTCAAATACTGTGCGTTTCAAACTAATTTATAGTGCTTTTTCTAGTTTACAACAGCTTTGTATGTCGTTCAAATGGTTCACACTTACTGGAAATGACTCTTTTGTTTTTACTCATGATAAATGAACACATTAACAAACGGTTTTGTTAATATGTTCGTTTATCATTAGTATAAACGTGAACAAAAGAGTACATTTCCAGTAAATGTGTACCATTTGAACGACACTCAAAGCTTTGGTAAAAAGAACTATAAATTAGTTTGAAACGCACAGTATTTGAGGCGGGAAAATATTTGAGGTAGCGGTGTATTACCGTGACTGCAGCCCACCCTTCTGCTTTGGAACGGAGTGGTTTATTTTTATTGGTTGCGCGTGTATCATAATTTATGTGATTAAAAAAATTACAGGATACCCAACATTACGATTTCGGATATTTGGCTCTCCAATGTGGCTGTAGCGCTGAAATGGTAAGAGTTGTTGCGAAACGGACGAATTTTTGGTCTTTACGATCGCAAAATAACGCAAAACACATGAAACGATACATGATGTTTTTTTAAATATTTGGGTCGTCGAAACTCTGCGCCAAAACGGTAAGAGATAAAGCAAATCAGACGAAATTTCGGCTTAAAGGGCCGCAAAATTACGCAAAATCAATGCTACTACACCCAACATGATGTTTTATGATATTTGGGTCTTTGATGTGGCTGTAGCGTCGAAACAGTTAGAGATAGAGCGAAACTGACAAAATTTTGGTTCCGAGGAAACCAAAATTACTGCTTTGTGGACTATGCAGTTTTAGTCCGCCCTTCTGCTTTGAAACAGCTAAAGAGCGTTCTTATGCAATCGATATGGTGTCTGTTTGTCTGTTCCACTCGAAGGAGTTGAGCTTGAGAGTTGACATTTTCAGGGGATCAAAGGAGTCACTCCTGGGCTACGAAACCCCTGGTGCAAATCCTGCTAACCCTCATTAAGGCACTGAAACAAAATGATGAAAGTTTTCACGGAAAAAAGAAATTAAATTTGTCACGTAAAAATGTATGGTCTCCTAAGGGGTATTTCGACGAATTAGCACTCTTTGGACCAAAATTTCGTGCGTTTTGCTCTATATGAAACCGTTTCGGCGCTACAGACACAGCAAAGACCCCAATATCACAAAACATCATATTGGGTGTCGTGGCATGGGTTTCGCGTAATTATGCGATCCTATAGACCAAAATTTCGTCCGTTTCGCTCTATCTCCTTAGGGATGTATTTTTACCGTAAAATTAAAAGCTAGCGGTAAAGTACGGTAAAATACGGTAAAATACGGTAATTTTGGGTAAAATTGGTAAAATTCAATTTTGGCCGTTCTTTATAAAATTTAGTGTTCTTTATAAGAAAATATGGCGTTTTAAGTTGATTTAAACGCAACATAAAACACTTATAAATTGAAAATAATAACTAATCGTTATTTGAATAGACAAATTAAATGCTTTAGGACAAAACATGGTACAAGGTCACTTATTCACACAGAGATAGGAGGACAATAAGGGTGAAAGAGCAATTAAAAAATTCAACTTATTTCCGAAGACGCTTTGGTCGTCCACCAGTTTGAGTTGCTTCGGCAGATGCGGGACGTGCGAAATTCAATGAAACGCAACCGCTGACAGCGCAAATGATGAAATGAGTAGTGAAAAGTCAATAAATCGAATTTTACCAAAATTACCAATTTTACCGGGGCCGGGTAAATTACCGTATTTTACCGGTATAATACCGTTACTTACCGGTAACGTTACTGACGTGTACATCCCTAATCTCCTACCGCTTCGGCGCTACAGCCACATCGGAGTCCCAAATATCCGAAATCGTCATGTTGGGTATCCTGTCATTTTTTTCGTCACAGAAATTATGATGCAGGCGCAACCAATAGACATATAACCACTACGTTTCAAAGCAGAAGCAGGGTGGGCTGCAGTCACGGTGATACACCGCTACCTCAAATATTTTCCCGCCTCAAATACTGTGCCTTTCAAATTCATTTATAGTACTTTTTCTCCGCTTACCAAAGCTTTGCATGTCGTTCAAATGGTGCACACTTACTGGAAATGTACTCTTTTGTTCATGTATATACTCATAAAGTAATATTCTTATAACCTGTGATTCCATGACGCCGCCGGCAGGGCAGGCTAGGCCGCCCCCGGCCGAACGGAGTTGCCAGCGCAGCGGAGCTTCTCAGCCTTCCTGCCAGTTACCAGAAAGAGTTTCTTTTGGGGAAACATTGCCAGCTACAGCATGAAACCGTAGTGCAGAAAACACGGCTGACACTACAAGACTGCATTGACGGCAACAAGAGAGCAATCATTTCACATTCACAGGCCTGTACTCTCACATCCAACAGATCAGGCAACCGGGCAGTGGAGTATTCTGGGCAGCGAGAATTTCTGAGTCCGACAGACTATGAAAGGCTTCAAGGTAGGAGGGATTTTCTTGCTTGTTCCACCCATACCTGCCCACAGTCTACAACAGGTGCATCTTGTCATCCAGGTTTAGACCGACATTACACCGATGCCAATTTAAGCATTACAGCACACGCTAAATCTTATGAACTTTTTTAATACGCAGCTACCGATTTCTGTAAACATGCTCTATTTATGAATAATTTTGTGCCCAATTATGAACAAAATGAGCCGACTATGAACAATTTTCTTCATAATTACGCACAAAATTATGCGTAAATAGAGCATGTTTACAGAAATCGGTAGCTGCGTATAAAAAAAGTTCATAAGAATTTAGTGTGCACGCATCGGACTTTTGGCAAAAGCGTGGCGCATTTCAGTTGTAACTGATTATCTGTCAAGCCTCGTTCCCTTCTTCTCTGACAGCTAAGTGTGAACTGGTCACTTCGAATGATTTAAACATGTATCGTAATCAAAGGAGAAGGTAAATTGAAAATTGTAATCTATACCAGCAAATGGTGTTCAAGTATCATAGTTCTCAACAAAAGGGTATTCGTGGTAAGAATATCTACCTTAACTATGGTTCAATGAACATCAAAGTTCTTTAAATAGGGCACATCTGTCGATTCTTACCCACCAATTCGTTGCGTTCTTCAGTGTATCACACGTATTTATTATGAAAAAATAATAAAACACACCTTCAGATACAACGGTATTACAAAAAAATTCTTCAAACTCATTGCCACTTTGTACCTTGAGAACAATGAAGATGAATAACAATTAATAATTAACACTGCATTTAAGTAGTATGAACTTGAAAAGTATGTAGGAAGTACTGTGTACTTGGACATATTTCCCAAGTGGGTACAAATTACTCCCTACCTGCAAGTATGGTTCTAGAAATTTTCAAGCA
This sequence comes from Frankliniella fusca, assembly GCA_029379305.1. Classification (NCBI taxonomy): domain Eukaryota; kingdom Metazoa; phylum Arthropoda; class Insecta; order Thysanoptera; family Thripidae; genus Frankliniella; species Frankliniella fusca. Next base: position 13,290 of record JAHWGI010000864.1, on the reverse strand, counting down.
GGACTTCGTCATACATATATACATATAGATATAGTTTTATAATGAGTCTCGAACTCGAACCATTGAGTGTCTACCCGGAAGTTGGCCGTTCGAAACTATAGCGGGGAGCTCTCCCTAATGACACTCCAGACGGACTCTCGACTTAAAATAGAGAAGAAGATGATGTCTGCACACGCATAAATATTGATCGGAAATTCAGACTAAAAGAAAAACTCAAACAAGAGGTTACACTTCTTACTCATCAATCGAGATAGACACGAAGATGAAGATGGACCAGCTTTGGCTTGGACACAGCGCCAACAGCTCGCCCGCTCCTTCACGTTCCGTGCACACAATTTCTCATAATGTAGACTTTGTAGCCTCGTCCACAGTTCCATGACGATCCGTGATCCGCAATACTCCTACTCTGCCGGGTTCACGCAGTTCACGCCATTCCTGTACCTGCCACTCCCTGCCCCCGTGATTTTTTTTAAATTTTTATTTTATTTCAGTGCTGTGCATCATTAGGCAATCCGATTATTTCTTTTTTCTTATTTCATTTAATAACAGACCTTGCCTTTAGGCAATTCAAAGAGTTGTGAAAAATTTTCTTTTGTGCTGACAGCAAAGTACAGCTCTGCACACAACGCTGAAACATCCAAATCAGTCTCATATCTCTCTTGGACAATCTGAGAGATGTGCTTGTGCAATTTGACATCCTTTAAGCGTTTCAAGTTATCATACAAAGAAATCCTATACTCTTCCACATGCGCGGGGTTCGTCAAATCATTCCTGCCCAGCTTCATAAGTACCTTGACTATATCTGGTATAAAAACAAACTGATCACCCTCGTTAAAGATAAATTTGAAACAAAACGAAAGTGTTTCGAAGGTGAGAACTTTCACCTCAAGATTGAAAAGGGTTGCATAAGCCCTGGATAAGTCCTTATGAAAGTGTGTGGGAGCCAGGATAAAACTGTCGTCACCAACAAAACCGACGTGGGATTCCTCATTCATAAGCAAGTCGTCAGCTCTATAACAAACCAAATCGTGAAGTGGGAAAACCGAAGCCATAACGCTCATGTTTACAATGGTGTTACCTGCCAGAGACCAGGCTACGCCGCTCTTCATCTGGGTGTCAACAAAAATCTTAACACCCAAATTCCTTGAAGTGAGCACGGTGTTTCTGTGGCTCTTATACATGGCCTCACAAATATGTTCAGGCACCCCCAACCTGCGAAAAACGCCTACAATAACCAAAATAGCCAAAACCCCTTGGCTCTTATCATATTTGGATATGTCCAATTCTGTCTTTGCAGCATATTTCAACTTGGAAGCGGGAAACCTAGAACTCAAGAGCTTCTCATAATCTGAGGGTGATTGATCAATGAATATAGAGAAAGTAGGATCCAACACTGAAGTGAAACGGTCCACTGCAGCACGGACATAGGGGCCGAATAGAGCATTACATCTTTTACTCTGAGCAGCAATAACCTGCGGGGCTGGGTAAGTTTTGCTGCAACTCTGAGTCAATAATGGCTTACAGGTGTCCTTATTGCTCAGATCGTACCTCTTGAACTCCTCGTAAGTGAAGGGGGTATCCTCCGTCATCAAACCCAACTTGAAGTCTTCCTTCGATTCAGCCCACCCATCGAAACTTCCATCGTCAATCGTTATTGGATTAACTTCAAAGGCTGCATTCAGGGTTTCATATTCTCTAGCCACATAAGTGTTGAAGAATATGTTGACCATCTCCTCAGCGATGATGGGTTCATCTGACAGAGCTCTCAACTTAGACACACTGCAGTTTCGTTGTGATCCAGCTTAACACAAGTCGAACTTTGTCTTTTCTCGAAGTTTTGGCACAGCTGTCCTCAACTTGGGAACCATCTCTTCATACATAGGGATCTTAATGTCTTCCTTTCCCGGGATGATTATCGCATTGTCTAGTTTGGGCTCGTATCCAGACTGAGAAAACATTACTTGGTCAAGGTCATAACTGAGCATAGAAGACATGGGGAATAGTATGTCATACTGTTGCTGGAGAAGACCAAGATCAACAACTGCGTTTCCAACATCGACTTCATCTGCACTGGCGGTTTCCACCTCGTCGGCCTCGACCTCATTCACATCAAATGAATGTCCCTGAGGTCCGCTGAAAAGACAATTCAAGTTTTCCCTTATATTTTCAGTTAATTGTTGTCTTTTTTCTGATACATTTGTATTCACCTTATGTGAACTCGCGGCCAAGAATTTCTTAGGCATCAAACGAATGGGACCACCGGCGACAAAAGGGGCTGCACACCACTTTTCTTCCGGGAAAGGCAAGTTGATGGAACGCGGTTTCAATTCCAAGAAACCATCTGTTTTCTGAGTCCGATATTTGAGAATCTCATCGTCTGTTTTTTGTTTTGCATGTTCTATCTTTCGGGCAGTGAGATCTCTGGTGTAACAAACATAAGTGAAGCTTTGAGTATGCCTTCAAATGAGAACGTTGATGTGGTTTGCAGAGTCGTACAATGCAAGTTTGGACGGATCTGAACGATATCCCACAACATGATCATGCTGATTGCCTTGATACTCTTGAATAGTATTTGGGTGAAGATTTTTAATCGCCGGATAGGTTAGCTAACACGTTTTCAATATTCAGCCGTGTCTCAGTCGATAATCTGTGTTGGTTAAACTGAAGGAACTGAAGTTGCTCCTCTTCAAGTCGAATCGCTGCTTGAATAACATACTCCAAAAAAAGTCTTCGTCCCCAAAAAAGTGGGTTGAAACTATCCCTTATCATTAAGCGATAGTTGTAGATCCGATTGAAGCGTGCTGTCTTGTTCTGAAACAATGGTAAGACATCATCAGTTTCAACATCAAGTATTGCTTCTGCGCGATTATTAATAGGAGTATGGAAGTAAGGATCCTCGCCATGGAGGTGAAGTAAAGGATACGCAAGAACATCAAGGAGTGCTCTGTCTTTCCTCATTATGTGTAGTTCTTGATTCATTTCGAACTCCTCTGACATTCTGAAGACATAATCATAAGCAATGTCTGGTGCCACATCCCTTTACAGTGCGACAAGTCTTGATCCGGTTGGCACAGCCACAACAGTTCCATCAACTGTCAGGTGGTTAACAAACTGACGATCAGTCCCTAATAAATTTTGGGAAGGGCGGGGGTTAAAGACAACGCAAATATCATTTGGATTAGTATTTTGTTGTTGTGCTTGGCGTATTTCTTGGTCATACAGAGCCTTTGCAGTCATCAGAATGCGCATGTACTCATTGTGTTGCCTGAGATAAGCCTCTAATTTGATAAGTGTTTCTGGCACCAAGTTGCGGAAGTGCGCAATCAACTCTCTGCGCTTTTGAGCTGCTACATTTAAATCGTCAATAAAGTATATGGCAGCACTGCTGCGACGGTATCTGCTTCCCATAGGATATACAATGTTCAGGAAACTTAGAACACCATCAAAATAAACCGTTTGCATGCCAGTGGCTCCCTTGTAATTACGTTTTACAATTGGGTGGACAAGGGCCAAAGCGGAATTATACTGTTTTGGAATTCTTTTGCCTCTGTTGAATTGCCAGTGTACAAGTGTTTGATTTCGGCATCTGGTTCACGAATGTGAGCATGCGCATCCATAGTGTGATGCAGGACGCCATCCTTACCACAACAAATCTCATATGTTAATCGATCGCTGTCTCTGTAATTTTTCCCCTTTCCAAAACCGTGCTCCACAGTGCTGACATACTACGTCCATATGACCAAAATTAAGTGGCCGTGCTTCGGTCGGATCTTCATCGCTGCATGTTGCCGCCCACATGTAGGAGTTAGTCAAATTTATCACATTGAGTTTGTATGTCCCTCGTTCCGTTATTTCATCTGAAAAATAGATTACAAATTTTACTGCGTGTTTCACAGATGTGTTTCACAGATGTGTTTCACATATATAGAAGTTTTCTTACTTGGCGGTTGGCGAGTATTTCCAATGCGTCGGGGCAGATCAACGCCACCGTCCGTCTCGTATGGAAAGTAAACGTCCTGCAGCGGGTTTTCATAATCTATATGAAGAAAAACGTTCATATTTTTGTAGACAGTATGTTCATTCAAATAAGGTATTGAAATAGTTACCATCTGAAATGTTTTCATTAGGATCTTCTTCTGATGTTGTGGAGGCTGACGAATCGTTCCAATCTGGGTCATTATTGTCGTCATCCAACATAACCCAGTCGCCATCATCGAATATGTCCGGTGGCATCTGTGTGCCTGAGGGGGTTTTCGATCCGTCAATCTGGGTGCCTGGAATCCTGTTAATGTTAACCTCGGGTAGAAGGTGTGTTAGGTTTGGGTCGTGGAGTTTGTCGACAGTCACTTGTGGTATGAGTTTAGTCAGTTTTGGATCGTCGAAGTTTGGTAAGTTATTGGAAGTAATGACGTGAGTCAATGATACTCGTGGGATCAGTGTCGTCAATTTTACGTCACCTAGGTCTTTTAAGATTATTTTCGTATGCAGGTCTGAAATTTTTGGGTCGGTGTCAAAAAGAACAAAGCTGAGGTATGTAGGGTAGGAAACATAGTACAGTTCTATAATTGGGTGATATGCACCAGCACATTGGATAACACCTTTGTTTGCTGGCACGTTTCGCAGTGTTAGATGGATTGGTGCGATTGATAGGAAGTTTTTGCCTGCACTGTAGGCCAACTCCCCGTCAAAAATGATGATGATGAGTATTTTGAAGAGTTTTGAAGCAGTTTCTATTTCTACTTGTGATGGGAAAAAGGCTTTGCTTGTGTAGTATTTTTTGTATTCGTTTATTGATTTGAACTTTTTGTCATGGAAATGTGTTAGCAAAGAATAAAGGTTGTCATAATTGTTTCGTATGTAGTCGTTGACGGATGTCCGTATGTGTTTCGTCGTTGTTTTTTGTCCCTGTCGCTGCAAATGAAATTTAAGTGATTGGTAAAAGCTGTCGGCGTCGTGTTTGTCGGTGAGATATGTTAAACATCGGTAGGATCCTGCCGGTATCTGGAAAGTAAAATTGATGGGCGGTGGAACATCCTGCAAAACAAATAAGATATTTTTGAGATTTCATATATGATTTTTAATCGTGTTGCAGAAAGAGGTTTTGTACTACATGCATTGATCCTCCGTCACAAAGTTGGACAATGGGGGTGTAGTAATAGTTTCCGTTGATCATTGATGTGCGTATGTGGAGCTGGTCGGGGTCACTTGAATTCCGTGCCTCGTGAAGCAGACTACTTTGCGCGGGGTCAATAATCAAACGGATGTTTTTGTTCTCCATTTGTGCAAGTGCAAACATTTCCATTCTTGTAGGGAATGATGTGTCCTTTATTACATGGAGTATGTGTAATGTTGTGTTGAGAGTTTTCTTTGTTTTTTGTTTGTATAGTTTTGCACACTGTGCCCAGTTGTTGTTCATGTACACAATGAGATCTTCTTTGAGCTTTTGTGGGTCTTTATCCAAAAACCGACCAAGTGACTCGTAGAAACTAAACGGTGTTTGTGGCGTGTGGATGTACTGGCTGCCTTCGAAAGGCCCTGGTCCAAGATGGGACACGATTTTTACTTTGGTCGTAGTTTGTTCGTTTTGTGAGAATGGACTGTCAATGTGCATTTGTATGTTCTGGCTGTTGACCGTATCGGAAACTGTTTCCTGTGGACTTTGTATTGGTTGTGGTGGAGAAAATACGCCATCAATCTGTAGGTGAATATTCTGGCTGTTATCCTGTGATGTAGAGGTGCAGGGGTCGTTATTGTCGAAAGTCATTGTTTGGCTGTCGTCGTCGGAGAAAGGTGTAGGAACGTGGTACCGGTGTTTTGTAGTTTCGTCGTCGGTGAGTTCGTATATTAATTCGTTTGAAGTGTCAGACATGTCACTGTCGCTTTGTGAATCGTCCTCTTGTATTTCTAGTACTGGGCTGGAAGTTCTGTCTTTTTTGGATGAAGGTGGTGTGAGGGGGATGAATGGGGAACTGTGCTTTCCCGGGCTTTTCGGTGTTTTTTGTGGGGTTTTGTTGGGCGTTGGTGGTGGAGTGTTATGAATTGCGTTTGGTGGTGTACGTGGTCGTGTTTGTTTTGGCTGGTGTGGAGTTGTAGGAGTTCTGTTATCTTGAGATTGTTGCGGTTGCGTGGGCTGGTTTGGTTTGGGTGTTTGGGTAATAATCGTGGTGTAAGGCTCGTAATGGCCAGCTCCAGGATTTCCTGAATATCGGAGGGTGTGTGTAGGGGAATTGGGGTTTGTCTTTATTGATAACTGTATGGCATTATACTGCACGGAAATGTCTTCAACATTTAAGTTGTGTATTGCCGATAAGGCACATATTTCTGCTGGTCCACCATACGTTGACCGTTTGTCTCTCATTTCCTGCAGGTAGACAGACTTTTCGTAAGGGAAACCACGGCTGTCTTCGGTCAGGTGGCCGTAGAAAATGCCGCTTGCAGTTTCGTCATCCAAGGGAGCAAATACGTAATTTGCAGCAAGGTAGCGCAATTGTGGTGCAGGGATTTGTAACCAGTGACTAAAGCTGTGAAACAAGCAAGAACCATCTGGTGGCATACCGACATATGTGCGACCCGCCATCAGTCCTGCTCTCTCGGTGATCTTCTGTCCTGGCCTGGCGGTTGACATCGTCCTCTGAAAGTCGTAAAGCCGGCCCGCTGCGGGCGCCTGGCTTTTCTGCAGCATTTTGGGCCACACATATCCCAGATTTTCGCAATATTTGTATTTAATTGTGGTTGTGTGCAGTAAACGGACGACAGATTTAAGTGTTTTTGTCCTTTGTCGGCGATTCAGCGCGATAGTTCCTCAGAAAATGCCTGGCAAAAGAAGCCAATGAGGAACTATCGCGCTGGGTCGCCGACAAAGGAAAAAAAACTCTTACATCTGTCGTCCGTATAATATATATATATATATATATATATATATATATATATATATATATATATATATATATATATATAATATAATATATATATATATATATATATATATATTATACGGACGACAGATGTAAGAGTTTTTATATATATATATATACAGGGTATATATATATATATAAAGGATGGGGATAATAAGATTAGAAATCAGAAGATTAGATGTAAATAGATTAAAATAATATAATGTAAATAATTCAATAACAGAACACCTAGCACAAAGTCAGTCAAAACATCACAAAAATTAGATGTGTGTAGATTAAAATGATATAAGAGTGATTCCATGTCAAAGGTACACTGAAAAAAAAAGTTGTCTCCGAAATCGACCATTTTTTTTTGTCGGCTCTCCTATGGTACAAGACTCTACCCTGTAAATGGCAGCTCTCTAGGTGCACCCAGTCTGGAGATATAAAATACTACCATTTTGGTACTATGTAGAAATGAGCTATAGGTAAAAGTAGTGAAGGAGTCATGGTAGCGACTTTCCACTTGGTATGCAGCTTGTTAGGAGTCAGTAGATGAAAAAAATTTTTTTTTTGAAAAAAAACATTTTTTAATTTTTTTTTGTTGATTTTTTGAAGTGTACTTTTGGAAATATCTCAAATGATGTCATAAAATTTTTCGACGCAAAAAATACTGAAAGTAGCTCATATCACCCATGATTTATCCTGAAAGACTCATCACACGTAGACTTTTAGTTTCAGAGTTATGGGGATTGCGCTTTCCAGCTTTCTCAACGTAAACCCATAGAACCTGTATGGAATGACTAGAAGCTACTTGAGACTGTTGCAGAGTTCTACACTGGGTGAGTATGAACTAATTACACCAAAATTGACTTCCTCTTAACATTGGACACCCTTTTCTGTAATAATATTTTAAATACTAAGGATACAGGGAAGGTTCGAACAAGGTAACGGTAACTGTTCATCTCATTCTTGGTTTACCATCACATTTGGTGTTCTCAGGCTAGTCAGATATTTTAGAATAAACTAAAACTAAAATCTTCTTTGACAGCAAAAATCACATTAGTTCAATTATTCATCAATTTTATTAATCTAAGGACTATTAAATTAATGTGATTTTTGCTGTCAAAGAAGATTTTAGTTTTAGTTTATTCTAAAATATCTGACTAGCCTGAGAACACCAAATGTGATGGTAAACCAAGAATGAGATGAACAGTTACCGTTACCTTGTTCGAACCTTCCCTGTATCCTTAGTATTTAAAATATTATTACAGAAAAGGGTGTCCAATGTTAAGAGGAAGTCAATTTTGGTGTAATTAGTTCATACTCACCCAGTGTAGAACTCTGCAACAGTCTCAAGTAGCTTCCAGTCGTTCCATAGAGGTTCTATGGGTTTACGTTGAGAAAGCTGGAAAGCGCAATCCCCATAACTCTGAAACTAAAAGTCTACGTGTGATGAGTCTTTCAGGATAAATCATGGGTGATATGAGCTACTTTCAGTATTTTTTGCGTCGAAAAATTTTATGACATCATTTGAGATATTTCCAAAAGTACACTTCAAAAAATCAACAAAAATTTTTTTTTTTTCATCTACTGACTCCTAACAAGCTGCATACCAAGTCGAAAGTCGCTACCATGACTCCTTCACTACTTTTACCTATAGTTCATTTCTACATAGTACCAAAATGGTAGTATTTTATATCTCCAGACTGGGTGCACCTAGAGAGCTGCCATTTACAGGGTAGAGTCTTGTACCATAGGAGAGCCGACAAAAAAAAATGGTCGATTTCGGAGACAACTTTTTTTTTTTTCAGTGTACCTTTGACATGGAATCACTCATAATGTAAATACTTTCATCACAGAACAGTTATCACAAATTCAGCCAAAACATAACAAAAACTAGATGTGTATGGATTAAAATGATACAATGTAGATACATACTATCATCACAGTACAGTTAGCACCAAGACGGTCAAAACATCACAGATAATATGACCAAGGAAAAAAAAGCAAAGCACTCTTCATCACATGAACTTTTTGTCAGTATAAGATTTAAACTAATTGATTGATATTAATAAAATAAATAGGGTATTCCACTGGAGGAAAACATGAACCTAAGGAAGAAATGGAGGGACTGTCTTGAGGGCTGCTTCGATGGCGTTCATCCCCTTGTCATTGATATGCATTCTGTCAATGCGCCTCCTTGAATCCTGTCCCATGAAGCTGAAACATAACAAAACAAACACGATGAGAAATGAACACTCTACTCCTATTTATTGCTTACATTTGAACACTTCAATTTACCTCTCAAACAGATCCTCCTGTACAACTCCATCTTTCTGAGAACTGCTCCACATTCAGCACAAAGAAACGGGGCATACTGAGCTCCAACAGGATGTTGTTGTAAGATGTCCAGAGATGGCGATTTAACTCCACATCTCCATCCCTGGGTGATAGCAGCTTAGGAAGAGGCGGAACTGTGGTGATGATAGCCCTTGCATGAGACTTGCACTTTTTGGATAAGACAGTCCGTAGAATGGAGAGTGTCTGACGCATCTTCCTCAGGGATTTATGCTGCAATAGAAAAAAAAAAGAAAAAAAAAGTTCATATCTCCCCTATGAGTTTCATCACCATCGAAAAGACTAATTTGCATGTTCTTACCTGTCCTGACTCCATTGCTGCCAATGCAAGAAGATCATTGGTGCCGATGAAAACACGTGCATCTCCAAGAGAGTTGTTCGGAATCTCATCCAAAGTTCTGAGAAGTTCATCAGCGGTGAGTCCTGACACACTGAAGCCGGCATGCTTAGGGAAGGGTCGGGTCTTGAAACCAGCAGGAAGTGTTCCTCGATTCAGCAGCAATCGAAGACCCTGACTATCACCAAGCACTGCCATGCCATTGAATGTAGGTGGAGGAGTAACAATATTGACCTTCACACTACAATCAAAGAATGCAGCATGAATTAAAGGCAACACGTCTTCATATTTTAACAGATCAAGCCCACAGCCAACCCAAAGCATTGAGATTTCTTGAATGCCCAGGGAACCACACAATGCACTCAAGTGGACGAGGCAGCTGAGTACACTATCAAGAGAGATTGATTTATCGTAGTAATACTGCTTGGTGATCAGGTAGAAAATGTAGTGAGAATTGTGTTTGAGGTAAGCCACCTCTCCCACTTTCTTCTTCTGCTGTAGAAGTTCATCGACTCTCCCAAAATACTCCTTAAAGCCGACTGCAATGCCAGCATCCATATGAAGGTCCACACTAACTGCATGGGCTAAAGCAGTGGGCATGATGAAGAGATCACCCCAAAGTTCAACAACCGGAGCCATGGTGTCTGAAATAGAAGAAAACAAGGCATTAAGGAGCCATACGGGACAAGATTAAGGAAAGACTGAAAGAGAAAATATGTATTAGTGAGTGATGGGTGAGAAAGGTAACTTTATTTACTTAACTTGAGAGGTGTAGGTGATTCATGAAGCAAAGTCCTCCAGGGCTGAGTCCTTAGTTGATACCTAACATAAATAACAAACAAAGCATACAAATTATTTCAAACAAACCCACCACCACACACAAGCCAATCACCAAAAGACCTAGACTCAGACCAGACAGGAGTAGCAATGTACTATGTGGTGTTAGAAACATCATTGTCTAGTATACAAGGAAGCTTTACTAAATAGAATTATAACTGTACCAATGGTGATAACATACTAATAAAATAGGGAACTTAACAGTAATATTTTTTTTTCCATTTTCATTTTGTAAGTTTTTTTTTTTTAATTTTTATTTCTCTCTTAAATTTCAACAAGAAAAAGAAAAGACAAAATTTATACAGTATTAATTGGCAAAAGGTTCCAATTAAAAATAATGGCAACACCCCGTATTTGACTGAAATATTTTCTATTACCAGAAAGGCTTTATAGAAAGGCGCTCAGCAAAATCACACTCATAACTGAGAATGATGTATATCAGTCAGTTTGTCAAAGTTATGAGTCCACTTAGGACTGCTACTTAAACATGTAAAATATTCAGAACCAACAAATATAGATTCTCTAATTTCAAATTAGTACAAAACAAATATTATATACAGTATTTACAGGCAAAAGGTGCCGATTAAATGCCAGATTAAATGCCAGTATCTTGCTGAAACACATTTCCCGTTGCAAGAGCATAAGAGAAACATGCTCAGCTTAACTGGAATGAATATAAGGTCAAAATCTGGTAACATTTCTTGTCATATATAGAGTACGTCATAATAATCGAGAGTGTCGACTGGAGAGTCACGGACAGGACCCTTCTGCTGCAGCTTTGTCGGGCCGGCTAAATTTCGAACCTTAGTGTTAGTGAAAAGGGGTCTGGATTTTAATGTTTAGAAAATTGAGTTTTGAGTTGTGGTGCTTATGACAGCGCTGCTGACCCCCATTCATTAACACAGATATACAGACCGTGTATATCTACGCTGGAAGTCTGGATACAGGTACTTCGATCCAATCGGGTCGGTAGCTAGTCGGTAGGAGTCATCTGGGCTTGGCCAGGTGTTGCTGGTGGCGTGTCCAACTGCAACATCCTGGAACAGGTCGCCTTCTCACTGTCGTGGGTTGGAGTCACTGCAGGAAAAAACAAGCTATAATCCCATTTCACTAACGCTACGGTACGAAAATTATGAATTGAATCAGTTTAAAGGGCAGGAGCTTAGAGGTTCCTTTAGCATACACAGAAAATTGAGTTTTGAGTTGTGGTGCTTATGACAGCGTTGCTGACTCATGATTAGGTCGAAAGGAGTGTATGGGCGCTCAGGGGGGAACAATGTCCTTGGTACTACACCTTTAGTAAGCAGCCCTGTAGTAAGCACTTCATGCACAGGTAAGTCAAATCTAGCAATATCGCTTGCCATTGACAATTTATCAATGTGAGGGATAGTGAGAGAGCTCAGTCTACGACCAAAACAGACTAGAGTTGGCAACTAGAAAAACACTGATTCCTTTACTCACAAGGCAGACTAACTTTGGTATGTAACATAAGACTAGCAGTACCAAAACCAAAACAGACTAGAATTGGTAACTAGAAAAACACTGATTCCTTTAATCACAAGGGAGACTAACTTTGGTATGTGACAGAAGTCGAGCAGTACATTTCTAAACAAGCGGCTGGCAAGCCCAAGAGATACGAAACAGGGGACAAAAAGAAAAAATAAATAAAAATTAGACAAAGTGGCCTTGGGCAAGGCTGACATCAACTCTTGCCCAACACCAAACAAACAGGCACTAAGTAAAGGTTATGAAAAAGTAAACAAACATAATGGTTACACAAAGTGGCCTTGGGCAAGGCTGACATCAACTCTTGCCCAACAGCAAACAAACAGGCACTAAGTAAAGGTTATGGAAATGATAACAAACATAATGGTTAGACAAAGTGGCCTTAGGCAAGGCTGACATCAACTCTTGCCCAAAGCCACACAAACAAGCACTTAGAAATTGTTTTAGAAAGGTAAACAAATACATAAAGGTTGAACAGAAACTGCTACAAGGGGGTCCTGAAATAAAATGAGATTAAAATTAAGAAAGCTGTAAAAGGTCAAAAATCATTTTTCATTTCTTCTAATAACTCTGGAGGTAAGCGGTGACTGAATGGGTCGTCAACACTTTCTTCCAGCACCCTATTTACCCTTTAGGATTGACTGCTTTTACTGCTGGTTTTCTGTTTTCTAGATTTTGCAGGTAGGCTGCCAATGCTTTTTGGTTTTGCCAAAATTTAGAAAATTCTCTGTTCAAATAAACTACAAATAAATCACAGGGCTCAAAGTTTGAAAACAAATTGTCATATTTGAAAGAAACTACAAATAAATGTCAGGGTGCAAAGTTTGCAAACAAATTGTCACATTTCAAGTTGTGGACGGCTAGTTGTTGGATGGGGGTTGGAAAGCTGGAACTGTCTTGAGTGCGTCTTCAAGTACATCCATTCCTTTTGAATTCATGTGCATTCTGTCTGGACGTTGACTGGCATCATGACCCATGAACCTTTATCATTCACATACTATTGATAAAAAGAAGCACATTAAAATTTGGAATTTTGGTTCTTACCTCTCAACCAGATCCTCCTAAAAAACTTAATCCTCTGTGAAGAAAGGCACCACATCCAGCACAAAGAATCTGGGTGCACTCAGCTCCAATAATGCCTTGTTGAAAGGTGGACCGCGATGTAGTTAATACGGTGGCGGCTCTTGCCGTCTGAAGGGGGGTCGCGAAATGGCGGCAGGTTCGTAGTTCCAGAGGTGCCGCCAGGGGCGCTCGCGTCGAGCGATTCCGGGCGAGGGGAGAGGAGACGGGTGAGCGGCGCACTGCACTCGCCCCCTCTCCCTTCCCCACACTTCCCCAGAGAAAACAGAACTGAGA
>JAHWGI010000863.1:0-63311 GCA_029379305.1 Frankliniella fusca | reverse complement strand
GACACGTCAGGACGTGTAACCCAACCTAAGTTGCGGGCGCCTCCAGGTTGCGGCCCCCCCCTCCCCCCGGGTGCGAGTGCCGGACACGTCAGGACGTGTAACCCAACCTAAGTTGCGGGAGCCTCCAGGTTGCGGCCCCCCCTCCCCCCGGGTGCGAGTAGGTTGCGGCTCCCCCTCCGCCATGTTAGGGTACCTAGCGGGTACGTCAGGATGGCCGAGTGGTCTAAGGCAGCAGACTTAAGATCAGCGATTCGCGGGTTCGAATCCCGCTCCTGACATTTTACAGCATTTCCATGCGCGCCCAGGAGGCATGCTGTTACGCTCGTTAGAATTTTTTTAACGGAAAATCCTATCCCCAGGAGGCCTATACAAAACCGTATTATTTTTATTTTTTTTAATTTTTTTTATTTTTTTTATTTTTTTTTATTTTTTTATTTTTTTTTATTTTTTTATTTTGAATTTTTTTATTTAGATCTGTACAAATGGAGTAGCCATCATAAACGCATGCCACAATCCAATACGACGTGCATTCAGCGCAGAACAGGTGCACTTGGGAAAAACATGGTGTTCAAGACCATGATATGGCACAAACAACTGGGGTAGAGTTGCGAGTTTAGGACAACCAAGTGCTTCAATATTAATGATACCAGAGTCTCTCTTTAGAATGGTTGTCAACAGTTGTTTTTTCTGTTCTCCTTTCACAAAGATGAATGCATAACACTGTGTCAGTTCATGCAATATTCTGTGACATAATTCATATGGGATGGACCCGCTATGCCACGGTAAACCATGAATGTTACGTGTCACAAATCTGTTTTGCCTCTGATACCGCTCAGGAATACGCGATTCCTCATAGGGTGGGAGGAACGTTGCAGTCTGACAGACATCCCACTGTGTGTGATACACACTAAATTCTTTGACGATGAACTGGCCCTCAGCATTTCTGAGCATTTGAACATCGCAATAGACGTGCGCCATAATGGAGGTCGTGATGTACGATTCAGAATCGGGGGTACACCTAATGGTTTTAGGGGTAGACTAGCTGCTCCACGCCCCCGCCGGCCCTGCCGGCGCACCCCCCAGACGGGCCAAAAGCGCGCCGGGGCAAGGGGTTGAAAAAAATGGTTGAAAAAATGGATAAATACATAAAAATGCGCGAGCCTTGAGCGCCATCAGGCCGTTGGACGGCGGTGGGACGGTCGCGCCGCCCGCCTGGCGCTAACGCGCCAGACTGGGCGTCGACTCCCGTCCACACCGCCGTCACGGCCTACTGGCGCTCAAGGCTTGCACCATTTTTATGTATTTATTCATTTTTTCAACATTTTTTTTAACCCCTTGCCCTCGGCACGCAGGCCCGTCTTGCGGGGGAAGCGCCGGCCGGGCACGGCGGTGGCGGGAGCAGCTAGGCCTGCGGCGCTTACGGGCTCGCTGCGCTCGCCAAAGTTTCTTTTTACCCCCTTGATTAGCTAAAGGTGGTAGAGGGTGAAAATTGTTAAAGTTGTATTTAATACTGGCCTTTTTTTAGTAGTAGAGGGGTAAACTTTCAGCGAAAATGGTAGAAAGCACGGATTTGGGCTTGAAACACGATTCTGGAGACATGCGGGATGGTTTAGGTCGAAAAAGTCGTGTTTTGTTTGAGTTTGACCGATGTTGATGGAGAAATATGAAACTGACGCCACAACAGAGGTTGGAACGGAAATAGTCACGAAAAGACGATTCTAGGAAGGTGCGGGTCGAGTGAAGTCAAAAAAGTCGATAAAAGTTGATCTTTTTTTTCCTCTATAACAGTGTTTATTGAAAATGAGGCCAAATTGGTCGAAAATACTGAAATGGAGACGAAACGACGATTCTGGGGAGGTACGGGTCGGCTGAACTCGAAAAAGTTGAAAAAGTTGATATTTATCACTATTTGACAGCGGAAACTGAAAATAAGGCCAAAATAGTCAATGGTTCTGAAATGGAGACGAAACGACGATTCTGGGAAGGTACGGGTCGGCTGAACACGAAAAAGGTGAAAAAAAGTTCATATTTTTCACTTTTTGACAGTGTACGATCTGTTTTTCACGGAAAATGCTTTGCACCACTGAATTGGGCTCGTCGAGACGCATCTAATGATGTGCGGGTCGACGGGGTGGTCGAAATTTGAAAATTGAGTCGTTTTATCCATTTTTTGACAGTGTACCTTTGGATTTTTCGAAAAACGCTTTGCACCATTGAATCGGGCTCGTCGAGACGCTTCTAATGATGTGCGGGTCGACGGGGTGGTCGAAATTTGAAAATTGAGTCGTTTTTATCCATTTTTTGACAGTGTACCTTTGGATTTTTCGAAAAACGCTTTGCACCATTGAATCGGGCTCGTCGAGACGCTTCTAATGATGTGCGGGTCGACGGGGTGGTCGAAATTTGAAAATTGAGTCGTTTTTTTCCATTTTTTGACAGTGTAAATGTTGATTTTTCGAAAAACGCTTGGCACCATTGAATCGGGCTCGTCGAGACGCTTCTAATGATGTGCGGGTCGACGGGGTGGTCGAAATTTGAAAATTGAGTCATTTTATCCATTTTTTGACAGTGTATCTTTGGATTTTTCGAAAAACGCTTTGCACCATTGAATCGGGCTCGTCGAGACGCTTCTAATGATGTGCGGGTCGACGGGGTAGTCGAAATTTGAAAATTGAGTCATTTTTCCCATTTTTTGACAGTGTACTCTTTGATTTTTCGAAAAACGCTTAGCACCATTGAATCGGGCTCGTCGAGACGCTTCTAATGATGTGCGGGTCGACGGGGTAGTCGAAATTTGAAAATTGAGTCATTTTTTCCATTTTTTGACAGTGTACATTTCGATTTTTCGAAAAACGCTTTGCACCACTGAATCGGGCTCGTCGAGACGGATCCAACGATGTGCGTAACGTCCCGATCGGGTGAAATTGAGAAATTCATGATTTTGGACACATTTTTTTACAGTGTACCCTTTGTCGTTACTCGTACCAGCGCCCCGACCGACGGTAATGGTCATCTGCAACGTTTTTCTCGCCCCCTGGCGGTTTCGGGGAGGTGCCGCATGCCTATATTGGAAAAATGTTGAATTTTGACCCAATTTGGCCCCTTTGAACGGTCCTGGTGCGGCCCCTGAGGAAATTTCGGAAAAACCGCGATATCAGGTCGACGCGTCTCGATGAGATCTACAACTTTGGTTTTATACTTTTTGCGGCGCAAAATCTGGTTTTCGAGCAAATGGGGAAAAACCGTGTTTTTGATGAATTTTTGATGAATTTGATGCTGATAGTGAATTTTGATTGAAAAATGGCTAGTTTTCCCGTGAATTTGAGAAAAAGCCGGATCGAATGGTGGGGTCGATCGACTCGATACGATAAGGCATCTCGGAGATTTACTAAGTGTCTCGAAGACGTCTTGCAAAGTGATCTTAGTAGGGGTAGATAGATTAGCCGCGAGAGCTAGTGTCTCCGCGCACAACACCTCTGTGCGGTGGACGAGGGAATGACGCAACTCCTTTTTCGACCAAACATTCTTTTAAAAAGCTGACGCACTACTTCATCATTTTTAACAGGGTCGGACTTGAAAAGCTTACGAATAAACGAGTGAAGCGAATAACCATGTGCTCTATGAACTAAATAGAGTACGCAGTATTCCCCGCATACACTCGAGTCGACTGCTTGTAAACACGTATGGTTATACGTCCATTTCTTACAGTGTCTCTGTAGAAATTTTTTGTGATGTGAGACAAGTGGCGGCATACCGTACGAGTCCCAATATTCACCCACACCGTGTTTATCGATGTAAAAAGCAACCCAATGAGATCCCGGTTTTGTTATAGGGTCCGTATTGCAAATGAGAAGAGCGGGACATTTTTCGAGTTTTCGGGGTAGGGTATTGGCTGCATATACTCCCTCAAACAGAGGAGCGACGTGCTTATCCCTCCTCATCAATGTGTCGAGCGTTAGTCCATCCATATTCAAATACTAAAGTCCACAATGACGTTCCTATTTTTGTCAATTTCAATAAGATTTTGAAACTCTGCGTAAATGATACAATTTATGGGTTGGGCAAGAGGAGCAGCGAATCGAAGATCCAGTCTTAATGTACCTTGTCTCTGCAGATTCCAGTGAGGCTGGTTAGCAGACCAATCAGGAGAGAGGTCGAACGCAAACAGAGTACTGCCTTTAGGGTAAGCACTCCAACTTATATTGTTTCCCTCGTCTTTCCAATGGATACCTGTTCCACTAAAAAGTGTGTTGTAGCACTCCATGTACAGATCATTTGAAAAGTCTGGCGTGAGAGGCTGTGCTGGTACAGGGTCTCCATCGACATGCATCTGAATATAGTTCAGATTAAAGTGCTGAAAATTAAAGGGGTTACGGGTGTAGTCCCCATTAAAAGCACGATTGTCGACAAAACCGATTATAACTCTTTGAGGTAAACTATTCAGAAACAGGTTATCAATCGTTTTATCTCGTAGGCCCTGTGTGATTGTGACCGTTTTAATGTCAATTCTATTGACAGGATACTTTGCAGGAGATTTTTCTAACGCTTGAGCATGGGCGAGCAAAACGGAGGGTGAAATTGTGACTCTGCGTACAAAGAGTTTTACGTCTAACAGTTTAATCTTTTCGGAAGCTTTCGTACTCATAAGGGCGAAAGAATCTCGGTTGCGGGTCAGTTTGATTCTCAACGAACAGTTATTGAGCAAGAGTTTATCTACATTACACAAATCTAAGTGGAGAGGCCCCATCATCTCAAAAACACGGCTCTGGCGAGTGCGTGAGCGACGCGCAGCGAGCCCAAGGTTTTCTTCCCCATTCAACGAGTCCAAATGTCCCGGGCTGTCTTCATACCACATACGCTGCTGTAGGTGAGTGTCTTTGGCAGCTTTGTCATAATTTAGTTTGGTTTCAATGAACGCGCGATAGGGGTAAGTCAAAGTTGACTGTGAAATGACCGTCCCATTGATGCTCACGTCCACCTGAGACCATTGAGCGTGAAACCCATAATTGACCAATGTTGCGTCGCTGTTATCAGCAGCGGTAATATCTGAGCCGTCGGCGTTCACAATTTTTTGTTTGGTGTACAGCATCATGTGAGGCAGGTCAAGATAGGAATATCCCACCCCGGGGACTTCCAGTTCTATCGTATTTGAGGAATCAAAATTAGCTAGAGGATTGAAAACTTGCACAGTGCTTTTTTCTTGAGCCAACTGTGTGAGATAAGTAATCCAAAGGTCCAGCTCTGTAGGCAGAGCTTCGGACGATGAACTGTGCATGAGAGCCATTAGGAAAGGCAGTCGTGTATCCCTTGACGCTTACGGACAGAATGAGGCTGTCGCGATACGCGTCGTCTTTTTATAGCACCGGATCCCTTCATTTTACTTTCCAGCTTTCGTTTTAGGTTTTCTACGGCTTCACCGCCATGTCTCTTAGCACTCGCCCGGATATTGTCTCCACTCGCCACATCAGCAAGGACGTGGGCACCGGCCCGGGCAGCCTCCTTCCCTACCGCGACAGCGCCGCTTTTGAGAAGGGGTAGAACCGACCGGAAGAGCCCACCTAACCACGAGCCGACGCCATAACCCTTTTGGTACGTGGTACCGGAATAGTACTGACCACCCCCGGCCTGCCGGAGGTAGTACTGCGTCACGTGGTCTTGATACTTCATGACAGCCGCCGAAAGTGAACCAGCAAGGTCGACGTTCCGAATTCAAATGGTACATATCGCCCCGCGTGGTCCCTTATATCTATTTGGACCGTGTCGAACGATTTGGTTTTCAGATCAAAGTAAATGGGGGGATCGAAGTGCACGACGGTCATGCTGCCGAACTGTGCCTTTGTGTCGACGGAGACGGTGCGGAGCAGCGGGGCGCGTGAATGACCAACGATTTGTTCCTCTAGCACATCCATGTAAATAAACATTTGTGAGGGAATTCCCAAACTTATATCCACAGGCTTTACACCCAAAATTTCCTCATTGGCAGGGTACGGACCAGCGTGGGCGAGACCGAGCTGGAGGGCAAGGCGGGGGGAGAAATGAACTTTCGTGTTGTCATGTGCAGTAAGTGGCATGAACTTACAACGCTGGTCGGGGAGGAGTGAGAAATACTGTATCTCATTACTTTCTTTCATGACTTTCAAAGCGTCCTCTATGCCTATGACAAAGGCGTTTGTTGTACTAAATGAACCAGGGCGTACGGAAACGGTATCAACAAATGTATCCGACATTATTGTAATTTCGTTATCACCCTGCACTACGGGTTCTATAGTGTTGGGGTAGTGCATCTCGATCAGTGCTACCTGCCAACGACCGTAAAGTTCCATGCGCTGAGCCAATTCTGTCTTAAAGTGGGACGTCGTGTTGTCTGGATACACTTCAGGACTAGCATTACTAGGCAGGAAGACGTAAAAATCCATGGTTTATACGATGTCTTTCTCGAAGATCCAAGAGCGACTCTTTACAGGATAACCTCTCCAGTGGACGAGATGTTGTCGTTTGCCCTTTGTTCCTTTAGACCGCACTATATATGCGATTTTGAAGGCCTCGGGCTTGGTGACCTTCTGCAGCTCTGGCTCGTAAAACGTGCCCTCAATCGGATCCTTATCCAAGTCCCGAATCCGGTACACCGGCACCGTATGTGGAATGACCTGAACGATCTCAAAAATCTCCTCGCTCCAGTTCCAGGTGTAACCTTTTTCGAAGGTCTGTTTTTCTCTACTGATTCTGACATAATCGCCCACTTGAAACTTTGCTTTCTTACTTGTGTGTTTCATATTGTGGTACAGGTTATTATATACCTCCAGGACTCTATCGGGTGTCACATCTACAGGACGCATTTTAATGGAGCGGTGATATGTACGGTTATAGGCATCCACAATATCATCAAGCAGTCCATCTACATATCTGTATTTTTCAGTGTAGGTGAATCTCTTAAATAATTTTGATTTAATGGTGCGCTGCCATCTCTCTACCACTGAACATTTGATGTCGGGATTGTGTGTGTGAACGTAGGTGATGCTATTGTCTTTAAGAAATTTCTGAAATGTTTTGTTCATGTATTCTTTTCCCTTGTCAGAAAACAGACGAGTCGGCCTGCGATCCGTTTTTTCAAATATCGCTTCAAAACCCTTCACAATAGAAGTCCCGCTCTTATCTTTCATAGGGACAGCCCATCCATATTTTGAGAAAACATCTATGACGCACAAAATAAATGAATACCCATCATTATCTTTTTTCAGAGACTGAAAATCGGTCAAATCCGTCTGCCAGCTCTCATCGATATTATCCGCATAAGTCACATTACGAGGAAATCGACGGCGTGCCGGTTTGTGAAGTGTGAAAGCATCCTCACCCTGTAGGTAACGGTGTGTCTTTTCTTTCGATACTCCCGTAGCGTTCCAAAGTTTCCATGCTGTACCGTATGCAGCTGGGTGTGCAGGATCATGGAAAACGTCCCCAAGATTTCCAGGCATGTTTTTTTGTTACACGCGTAGTCAGTCGCTTGGGTGTTTTAGAGACGCGACGTTTAGTGATCGGCACCACAGCGCCACCACCACCCTGGTTCCGTGCAAGAATAATGGCGTTTCTTCGTTTCTCGTTGGGAATGAGTTCTAATGGAATATTAGTCAGGGACAAAGCCTTCACAAAATTTTCTTTACCTATAGGCTCAAAATTTTTACGTGACCGTGTGAGATCAGAAATCAAATCAATGATGTTGGAGTGGGGCACAGGCTGGTTGTTGAGGGACACGACACCCGAGGAATCCCAAGTCACCTTTGAGTCAGCACGAGACAGATAATCGTAAAGTCGTAATGCAGCGGCTTTATACGTTTTAGGAAGGGCTTCAGCCAGTTGTTCCCGTATTGACGTCGTCTCGTTTTCCTCACCATTCACGCTCGAGATCGAAATCTCAACCGGTTTGGTCTGCTCACCCTTGAAGTGAAGGTAACGCTGAAGGGCCTCGTTATACAGTTTCCATTTCAGAGAATCGTCAGCATATTTTTTACGCATAATGTTTTCCATCTCACTGTCCAGAGTATTGAGTTGTGTTACTGTTGTGGACGGTGTTGGGTCATTTAGTCTAGCCACACTTTCGTGTGGAACGAGAATCATCTTTTTAACATGATTCATTTTAGAAGACTAGGAAGAATCGACGCTGCTATGCTTAGGAGAAGAGGGAGGAACGCACCTCCCTTCTGCAGAACAACGGCTTTCTTTGCCTTTAACCCCTGGCCCCTTTGAGCGAGAGATCTAATTTGATCGCGGTATCGTTTCAGTTTTTTTCTTTGACTCTCCGAGAGTGGAATATTTCCGCTCAACAGGTTGTCGCAAATTTCGCAAATCGAGTAAATGAGAGCTCTGTCAGACTCCTTGATAATAGCTTTGCGCAGGTTCGGCTTAGCTGTCTGAAGGACTTGGAGGATGGCCTTGTGATTCTTTACCACTGGAGCCATCGTCAACGAATGATTCAGAGTGCTGCACTCATCTCTCTTTTATACTTTCCCTTGGGGATGTACACCACTGTGGCCTCCTCGGGAAAAATGAGAGTACGCAGACGAAGGTGATCAAGCTGTTTCGGTTTGAAATCAAAAAGAATATACGTGTGCCCGTCCCTCGTGGCATCCTCGTAAGACTCTAACAGGGCCCGCCAGTGAGTAGGGTCTACCTGAAGACAAAAGGTGCGTATTTGGGCCAAGTCTCTACTCGTTTTAAAGAGAACTATGTAATGGGCGTTCAAACTTATTTGTCTGAGTCCCTCAGGGTAAAGACACTGACTGAGGAAAAATATGCTCAGATTTCTATGGTGAGAACCCTTGATGAAAAATTTAAGAATTTCTTTATGATGCGCCTTTATTTCATCCATAAAATCGTCAATAACGACAAGTTTAGGACCCTGACCAGAGGGGTGATCCTCGAGCATAGGTAACTCCTGTCTAAAGTCGACGGAATTTTTCAAGTCCTCATACAGAGGTTGCCATTCTGAGTAATAAAAGATGATGGTTTCAAAAGACGTGTTGAACATGTCGCATCTCTGCTCAATCAATCGTTTCATAAAGAATGTCTTCCCCGCTCCCGTTCCTCCTACCACGAGGGCAGTACATGGGTGCTGGAATCGAAGATCCATCTTGATGATCATGTGTGTTTGCGTGTGTCTCTTATATAGGGCCAGCCTGCTTCTCCCTAAGCGCCATGGGGCCTGCCTGCTCCTCCCCCGCGCACTGCCTAATTTTTAGACGTCCATAAGAAGATCCAGGGCCTCGAGTATCTCCTGATCCTCCTCGTCCTCCATTTCCCAGGCGTTGTAGCCGTGGGGTACCGTGCGTTCAGCGTCTACTCGACGTCGCTTACTGTTCACCGCTTGCCACTTCTTTGTCCCCGACCTAGTGACGATCTGCCAGGTGGGCAGTCGGGCAATCATGCGGGGTATGGGAACAGTGGTCTTCTTCTGTTCTCCCATCACCATGGCCTTCAGCTGTTCAAAAGTGACCAACTGGTCACACGAGGCGTTGATGCTGATGCCTCTGACTTTGATGCAGACCTTGATCTGTTTTACATCACCACCCACTGCGACCTTGAAGGCGTAGTTCTTTGGCCCCCCAGCCACGAACTCTGTAATGAAAGATCCGGGACCGTAGTCCTCCTCGATCTGGTCGGTCAAATCACCCAGATGCGTACCGAGGGGCAACTCTGGCTCGCCGGGGCGACTGATATAGCATATGCTGTCAGTATCGTGATAAAGTGCTCGCTCCTTGACGACATCTAAGTAGTGGTAGAGCTGCAGGCGCCCGTGACATGTCGTGAAAGCCGCATGGATAAGCGAGGAGGTCGGGAGAGAGCGGTCCGTCTCCTGAATGGGCTGCCAAACAATTTGGAGGCAATCGTCTCCTCTGGGAATCAGTCCCGTGACTTTTTTGAGAGGGTCGCTCACAATTTTGATGAGGGCAGCGTAGTCAAAGACGATATCCGTCTTGGATCTCACTGTCTTTTCGCCAAACTTGCCCCAGAAGCTATTGAGCATTAATTTACTGAGCTGTCTGAGGGCCGGGTTTTTCTCCACTTTGGCTGGATCGATAGTGATGCCGTCGTATTTTTTGACATCGTCCATGTATTTTTGTTTGGCCTCATCCGACGTGCAATCAGCCGGCCACCCACTGGCCTGAGCCTTGAGGGCCATGAAGCACCGCACATAGGCCGACAGCAGCCCTTCCCTCCCAGTTTCCCCATTCCACTTCATGGTTCGTGGATACTGATACACTTCGTGGACGGTCTCAATTTTGTACCCCTTCTCCATGGCCAGATGGATTTCAGGTGCACACCATACACTGCAGAGTTGACGCTGCTTTGGATCCGCGTGGGTGCAAATCTCTTGATTCTGCATCTCGACACATGTACGGCAGAGGGGAAACATGAGTCGTCCATTCGCTTTGTAAGGGAGGACAGGCAGATACAAGTCACGAGGGGGCACCACCGTGCATTTGACAGCCCCGTTCCACTCCTCAACCGGTGTCATTTTTGGGTCACCTGCAAGGAAAATCTCGGGGTGGCCGACGGGGTACTTGGCCCGGAGATTCGCATTGGGATATTCCGAAACCACGTCTACCATTTTTATTTTCTCTCCCTTGTCAAGGTCCGCCTTGTGGTACCATCGCAGGGCACTTGTCCGGCCACCCATCAGGGCATCCCTCAAGTTGAGAGGGGTCACACGGTTGCTAGGGTGATTCTCAAAGAATGCCATGGTGTCTGGGTCAGTCTTCAGTTCGAGGTTAAATTCACACTCCCACTTTTCAATGACGGTGAAGCCATTCCTTCGGAACAGGGCAGTTAGTCTGACTGTGTTCTCGTAGCGGTTGTCATTGTCATCTTCGGTGGGTGGAAAATGTGTGGGGCACTGGTGCCAAAAGCAACCATGAAATTGGTAGATCCGTTTCTCCACCGTACCGTCAGGGTGTGGTAGCTCTACATAACCATCCACTTTTCTACCCATGACTGAAACTTCTCTGTCTGTGAGAACGGTTTTAATGACTTTGCCCAGTTTGTGGGACTCGTAATCAAGCCATTTGAGAGCAATCTCACTCTGTTTTCCCCGCCCGTGGTATCCACCCTGAGGCACGATCCCGATCGTTTCTTTGGGAAGGAAATTGCGCCTGAAGGCGGCCATGCATGCCGCACTTAGTGTGATGCAGTTGAACATGGGATCGAATCCTGCCTTTTCCTCAAACAACTTCCGGAAGGCAGTGCACGCCTGGCGTAAGATGGTGACGTCCGATATACAATACTCGATCAGTTCCCGTCTGAAATTAAAGACGTAACCGCTGGCTACCATCTCTTCGTACCACTTGGAAAAGTCAGTTGCTGCTTTGGACTTCATATCGGAAAAACAATAAAATTCCTTGTCCAGCATAGGCCCCTCATACGTGTAGAATTCTGGTTTGTTCGCCAGGAAAGGCATGTACCCCTTCTTGAGTTCATGGAGTCCGAAGGACCGTGGCATGGCGCTCAGGGGCATGGGGAGGAACATGAGGCTGTCTATGAATTTCCAGTTTCCCACCTTCATGCAGAGTATTTTTGCGCCCTGGAGAATCAGCTCATTTTTGAGTTTGCGCTCAATCACCTCCTGCAGGGCGAACACGGCGTCAAAGGCCTTGGCGTTATGCGCTACCAGTAATATTTCTGTTTTTGCGGGGAAGGACTGGAGATAATCGAAAAATTGTCCCATGACACATACGTTGGGATCATCTAAATTGTGGAAGACATGTTGTCGTGTTTTACACGCTGCACAAAAGTGGTCGTTTTGAGCCACATTGACGCACTTGTCGCATACAGCTTGTGATACGAGCAGGTTTGGTTTGTGCTCAAACGTGTCTGGCTTCCCCTCTACTGGTTTACACTGAGTCGTCTCAATGTCGTAGTAAATGGTAACGTACGTCCACTTATCTTTTTTCTCTCTTTCAGTCCATCGTTGCATGTAGCACAGATGATCATTCTCATCAACCATCTTTTTACAGTAGGAGCAGTAAACGGTATGACACTTATGTTCACGACCCCTCATGAGAGAGTAGCTTCTCTCACATTTGAAACAAAACCTGAATTTCTGACATTTTGTCACATCAGAGCGTGCCAGTTTGAGCGTCTTGTGGTTGGAAAAGCATTCATCCCCCGCAAATTGATGCCCACAGTCTGCGCAGCGCCTCAAGGGGTCGTCATGTAAACCGGGGCCGAAGCAGCGCCAGCACGATCCCTCACACCTGTGTTCCCCTTTCTGATGGAAGAAGGTAATGCATTTCTCGCACATAAAATGGTATCCAAATGCCTGACAGGGGAATAATATGCCGTAGAAGTGGCCCTGGTAGTGTAAAAGGCAGATATTTGTCCTCCCTGCTCCGTACGGACCTTTGAACACGCACTCCTTCCCCTCTTTGTCTGAGAAAATACAGAGGCGGTAGTCGGGTAAGACTGCCTGAAGCTTCTGAACCTCGTCAATGCCACAGGGTTGTTGAGGATCGATCCCCGCCAGTTCACATAACTTGAGTGCCTCACCCCTCTGGACGCCTGACTTTGGATTTTTCATCCTATAGTAAGCATACTTACTCATCTTTCCCCTGGCTTTTACCACAGCCACACTACGGGCAAGACACATGTGGTCTTCTTCGTTTTCCGGTGCGAAAATCTGTTTTGCATCCAGTTTGCGCTTAAGCCACGCCTCTGTGGTTTCGTTGGCTACATTATTCTTGTTTCTTCCTCCCGCCTCGGGTGTGGGGATGTGGATATAGCTCAGCTTGAATTGGCCATGTGCCATAAACGCCTGATTTGAATTAAGAATGCGCCCCAATTTGTCCAAAAGAACCTGTCCACTGAGTTGGTCTGCCCTGCGGAGACTTAACCATAGAGGGTTGTCCGCATTCTCGGCATTCTCAATTTCGAGAATAACTCGATCATCATCCTTCGCACCCACTGCGTCGCGTTGACGCTGCAATGCACTGTCAAACAGCCCAACCATGACCTCCTCGGAAGGCAAGCCGTCGCCCAACCCGCTGATCTGCATGACTTCCTCGCGGAACACAGTATTGAAGCGTCGGAGATGACGTTCACGTGTTTGCAATACTTCTAAAGTGGGCTTGAGTTCCACTTCCTCCCTGCGTCTCTTGGACGGACCAGGTTGGGGAGAGGGGGGTCTCGACGGACCGGGTTGGGGAGAGGGGGGTCTCGACGGACCGGGTTGGGGCTCTTCTTGTGGTGGTGTGAGCGGAAGCTCGTCCACGGACCCCCCAACCATAGCTAACGCCATGCGGTACGTCAGCAAAGCCTGTCGGTCGTCACGGTGTTGACGCCTGTAGGCCAAGTATCCCGCCAGGAGGAACGGGATTAACCTGGGATCACGACGATCTTCGTCGGAAGCCTTCAAGAGGGCAAGGAGCATCTCCGTATACGCCATAGCGAGGTACTCGTCCGTGTAGAACGCACCCATCTCCCACTCCAACAGGATCTCCTTGATCAACGACTCCATGATAACTTCTCACTTCTCTATAATCGCAATATAACGCCTTTCACTTCTCACTGGGACAATGGACCAGCGGCGCAGGCGTCTCTACTATATTTGGTGGTTGTATATCAGCCGCGAGAGCTAACTCGTCAAGATAGAGCGACTCCTATCGGCGACATGTTAAAACTCGTTAAAATAGAATAATATGAAATGGTACAACAACGCCACCTAGCGGCGACATGTTAAAACTCGTTAAAATAGAATAATATGAAATGGTACAACAACGCCACCTAGCGGCGACATGTTAAAACTCGTTAAAATAGAATAACATGAAACGGTACAACAACGCCCCCTAGCGGCGACATGTTAAAACTCGTTAAAATAGAATATGAAATGGTACAACAACGCCACCTAGCGGCGACATGTTAAAACTCTTTAAAATGGAATAACATGAAACGGTACAACAACGCCACCTAGCGGCGACATGTTAAAACTCGTTAAAATAGAATATGAAATGGTACAACAACGCCCCCTAGCGGCGACATGTTAAAACTCGTCATGACCCTTCCCCGGCCCCATCGAGATAATTCCCGAAGGACCACAAAAAATTAATTGAATCGGTCCCGTCGAAATAAACCCGAAGGACCACAAAAATTGCGTGGGGCGGCCCAGGAGAGACGTACGCCCCTCCCGGTGAAGGCCGAGTCCCGCGCGAGACTCACCATCCGCACCGCATGTACCGTGGCCGGGTCCCCCGCCTATACCTTTGGCGGTTTAAGATCGTTTCGGGCAGAATCGTAACGTATGGCGCCATCTAGCGGGTGAAACCCAAAACTCGTTGCCCCGCGCGCAACGCGCTCTGACGGGAGCTTCTGTCGACAGACTCCGCGGTAACGCCCGCTGGTACACGACATGCGAAAACATAGTAGTGCCTTGATTCAAATTTTTAACCCTATCAGTGCCGTTGTAGAGAGAAAGTTGTGTCATAATGGAAAATCAATCTGCCACTGTTCAGGGCAACTGGGGCGTAAAGCCCACATCCGAGTCTATGTGTCGAGATTTCCCTGTGGTGAAAAATGCTTCAAAGTATTGGAGAGTTGGAATAGATATCGAAGAATTCAACCCTTTCATTGCTTTAGTGAAGCAGCCATACAAGGAATGTATCACCTTTACTGTATCTGAGTTCAAACAACTGATTTCAGATCAAATGAATAATATGATTCACTTTAATGGACAAACCATCAACGATCCATTTAAGATTGGAACTATTACTTTGTCGCTCAAGAAGATTGGTAATGCAACAGTGATGTGTCTTGAGAAAAACAACTGTCGAATTTATTTTGCACAGTCAACGTGGAAGTTTGTTCAAAGAATGAAATATTTAATATTCTCTTACCTATCTGACTGTGAAACATGGTGTGTGAGAGCCAATGCAAACTTTTTTGCACTCATGAATCATGCTAAGTATTTCTGTTTACCGAAGTGGGGTGGTGACTTTACTCGGAGTCCTGACTTAAGTGAGGAAGAATGGTATGAAATGCTTTACAATGCTCTCAATGTATCCACTTCTTTTCCGGAGTCCCTTAAACAAGAATTGCTGTGCTACCACATAGACTACCTTAAAAAGACATTGATCTCTATGATTAACCAGTAAAATGTCATAAAAAAATAATCAAAAAAACAAAAAAAAATATATATAAAATAAGAAAAAGAAAAAAAAAATGTATACCAAGATTGGCTTGGAAGTAAAAACCAATCTTATTCGTTTTGAATATCAATATGAATAGTGCACTTCATGAATTATCCATAAACTTTAGTAAAACAAGACATGAACCAAAGCCGCTCATCAGGCGAAGAAATTGTGAACTTTACTTTTCCAGATAAAGTTGTGCATGCCAATAAAAACTTTGTGATTCTCATTTCTTTCTATTCTCTGAATGTGTGTGCAACTTTTCCACTCATAAAATTTAATTCAGAAGTTGAAACTCTAGTGAAACAAGACTTGAACCAAAGCCGCTCATCAGGCGAAAAAATTGTGAACTTTACTTTTCCAGATAAAGTTGTGCATGCCAATAAAAACTTTGTGATTCTCATTTCTTTCTATTCTCTGAATGTGTGTGCAACTTTTCCACTCATAAAATTTAATTCAGAAGTTGAAACTCTAGTGAAACAAGACTTGAACCAAAGCCGCTCATCAGGCGAAAAAATTGTGAACTTTACTTTTCCAGATAAAGTTGTGCATGCCAATAAAAACTTTGTGATTCTCATTTCTTTCTATTCTCTGAATGTGTGTGCAACTTTTCCACTCATAAAATTTAATTCAGATGTTGAAACATTAGTGAAACAAGACTGGAACCAAAGCCGCTCATCAGGCGAAAAAATTGTGAACTTTACTTTTCCAGATAAAGTTGTGCATGCCAATAAAAACTTTGTGATTCTCATTTCTTTCTATTCTCTGAATGTGTGTGCAACTTTTCCACTCATAAAATTTAATTCAGAAGTTGAAACTCTAGTGAAACAAGACTTGAACCAAAGCCGCTCATCAGGCGAAAAAATTGTGAACTTTACTTTTCCAGATAAAGTTGTGCATGCCAATAAAAACTTTGTGATTCTCATTTCTTTCTATTCTCTGAATGTGTGTGCAACTTTTCCACTCATAAAATTTAATTCAGATGTTGAAACATTAGTGAAACAAGACTGGAACCAAAGTCGCAGTCCAACTTCGATAAAGTCTGAATATACAGAAATATACTTCTTCTCACTAAACAATTCTTGCTCTAAATCATTCAGATTCGTTTCTCCCTTGTGATTTTAATTCATATGATGATAAGAAATCAAATTGAGTATAAAATTTATGCAAAGTTAACTTTGTAAGAAATACATCCTATCTTTTGCTTTAAAACCAAACTTTTTTCACTTCAATAAAAAATTTTTGCTGGAATAGATTCAGTTTAATGTACTCTTTGATTTTGAAAAGGATTTGCAAGTCAGAATGCATCAGAGCTGTTTGCTGTTCTCTAATACTATGATCTAGATACAATGTTGAGAGTTCCGTCGGTCCTACTTCGGAAAAGAGTCAAAGGCAGTTTCAAATGAGACCCGAGTATAGAACTAAAAAATAAATTTATTATTTTATATTTAAAAAAATAAATAATCCTCTATAAAGAAACGAGTAAAAAAGGGAATCAAACCCTTCGGGGGGCTGGGTTCTGAAAAGAGGAAAGGGTAAAGAATTAGATGGTGAAAGGTGCAACAGATGGACTGGGGACTTGTCAAATACTTACTGCAGGGGCGGTCCTCCGCCTCTCCCATGGGGCGGCGGGGTGGCCGGGGGCGGCGGGCTGGCCGGGGGCGGCGGGCTGGCCTGGGGCGCGGCGGGCTGCGGCGGCGGCCTGGGCGGGGGCGGCGGGCTGGCCGGGGGCGGCGGTGGCTGCGGCGGGGGCGGCGGTGGCTGCGGCGGGGGCGGCGGTGGCCGGCGGGCGGAGCCGCGCCTCCAGGGGCCTCACGAGTGCAGTCTACAACAAAAAGACCCTGAGTGGGAAGTCACAGCATAAGTTTAATCTCGTGGAAGTGTACTCACGGGACGGGCGGCCGCCTGGCGCACGGCCTCCGAAGCCGCCGCTGCTCGGCGCGCTGCCTCTCGGCGGGCCGCCGGCGTGAGGGCCGGTGCTGGAGGAGCTGCGGGAGGGTCCTGCAGCGCTCGGCGGGGGCGGGGCGCCACCACGCCGATGTAGCGCCGGCCGCGCCAGGCCCTCCGGGGCCCTGGCCCCAGTCGCTCAAAGACAGACTGTAAGTAACGCCAGGGATTAGGACAGGTTCTGACAGGTTGAGACAGGTCACACGTAGTCATACTAACGCGACGGCCGGAGGGGCCGGGGGCGGCGTCCTCAGGCGCGGCGTCCTCAGGCGCGGCGGCCTGGGCGGGGGCGGCGGTGGCTGCGGCGGCCTGGCCGGGGGCGGCGGGGGCGGCGGGCGGGGCAGGACGGCGGGGCGCCACCACGCCGATGTAGCGCCGCCCTCTCCATTGCCCGCGGCGCGGGGCTCTGTTGAGCGCAGACTGTAAGAAACGACAAAGTTTAGGACAAAGTCGAGCAAGTTGAGACGAATCACCTACATTCATACACTTACGCGGCAGCTGGCCGGGGGCGGCGGTGGCTGCGGGTCGCCCTGGGCCTGGGCGGCGGGGGCGGCGGGCTGGCCGGGGGCTGGCTGGCCGGGGGCGGGCTGGCCGGGGGCTGGCTGGCCGGGGGCGGGCTGGCCGGGGACGGCGTCGTCAGGCGCGGCGGGGGCGGCGGTGGCTGCGGCGGCCTGGGCGGGGGCGGCGTCGTCAGGCGCGGCGGCCTGGCCGGGGGCGGCGTCGTCAGGCGCGGCGGGGGCGGCGGTGGCTGCGGCGGCCTGGGCGGGGGCGGCGGGGGCGGCGGGCGGGGCCGGGCCCGGGAGCCACCCTGGCCATTGCGGCCAGGGGGCAGGATCAGAGATGGTCTGCAATAGACATCGCGATCAGCTCAACAGCAGGGCGATTCCGCGCGCCGACTTTGTCTCTCTGTCCTTGTTGCACTCACGGGGTTGACCCATAAGGAGTGAGAGAGAAGACACTACTGAACGATACCCTGAATCCGCCTGCAGGTTCCCGGCACACTCTCGCGGTTTCAAAAGATGGCGGCCATTAACCTCCCATTTCAACCCCTTCCGATTTTAAGCACATTTTAACCGATTCCATATCTCACAGAATTCAGCTGCAAGAGACATCGCGATCAGCTCAACAGGTTCCCGGCACTCTCTCGCGGTTTCAAAGATGGCGGCCATTAACCTCCCTCCCATTTCAACCCCTTCCGATTTTAAGCACATTAAAACCGATTCCATATCACAGCACACTTTAACATCATACAATACTCACCATGGCTTCAAATGACGAGTCGCTGCTGACGTCAAGCCTTAAAATGTCTTCGTCAGATGAGGACATGGCGAAAACAATTAATTTCGATTGACGCACACACAAGACACAACACCCGCACTCTCCAAAGTCACGATGACAAGTGACGTTCCAGCGCGCGTCAATCACTTCGCCCGGAGCGGTAACCAATCATAGGGCTTGGCGAATTCAAACGGTTAACGGTTCAAAATTATAAATAAGTATTCTTCATGATGCGTGTACGGAGATGAATTGTGGATGTCGGAAACACTTTCGGCGTATTTTTTAATGTTTTATTTTACACATATTGGTGTTATTTTGTGTGAATTATCACCTGGTCTACATTTTACATGGTGAGCGGTTGGATTCAAACCTGGCCGATAGATGGCGGCGGCGGTTCACCACGGCCCGGCTCGCGGCAAAATCGTTTTAGTTATTTCAAACGTTTTTAATACATGTTTAAGTGTTGAAAAATTGTTATTTTTATTTCATGACATGTGGTGACTTTGAATTTCTTCCAGGGTGTGTCGTATGGCGTTGGGAGTAAATCAAAGATTTTACCAGATCGGCTTTGGGTTGGAGGCTAATTGTGGCGCGAAATCGTCAGCAACCAATGAGCACCCCCCA
Organism: Frankliniella fusca; assembly: GCA_029379305.1. NCBI lineage: Eukaryota > Metazoa > Arthropoda > Insecta > Thysanoptera > Thripidae > Frankliniella > Frankliniella fusca. The sequence continues at coordinate 44,292 of JAHWGI010000863.1, read as the reverse complement.
CCCTTGGCGGGCGGCAACGGCGCGAGTTTTTGAAAATATCCGTGCATAATGTCAGGGTGGGATTCGAACCCACACACCAGGTATACCCGGGACTGTTTCAAGACCGGCGCCAGGCCCGAAACAGACGCCTTAACCCACTTGGCTATCCTGACACCAAATAAATAGCATTGCTGTAAAATGTCAGGAGCGGGATTCGAACCCGCGATTCGCTGATCTTAAGTCTGCTGCCTTAGACCACTCGGCCATCCTGACGTACCCGCTAGGTACCCTAACATGGCGGAGGGGGAGCCGCAACCGACTCACACCCGGGAGGAGGGGGAGCCGCAACCTGGAGGCTCCCGCAACTTAGGTTGGGTTACACGTCCTGACGTGTCCGGCACTCGCACCCGGGGGGAGGGGGGCCGCAACCTGGAGGCTCCCGCAACTTAGGTTGGGTTACACGTCCTGACGTGTCCGGCACTCGCACCCGGGGGGAGGGGGGCCGCAACCTGGAGGCTCCCGCAACTTAGGTTGGGTTACACGTCCTGACGTGTCCGGCACTCGCACCCGGGGGGAGGGGGGCCGCAACCTGGAGGCTCCCGCCACCTGACCGCCACTTAGAGGCCTTCTTACTACTCTCGCTGATGTTTCTCACTTCTCGCGCGGCAGGCGGGCGCTCCCTCCCGGTGCGCGGACGGGCGCCTCCCCGGGCGGCGCGGTCCCGGTGCGCGGGGAGGAGGGCTGCCCTCCTCGTCGGCCACCCTGGCGGATCCAGGACCAACCTCCCCTCCGGGCGGGAGACCTGTCTTTTAACACGTCCTGACCTGTCTAGCTGATCCATCGATAGATGGATGGGGGCAGCGGTGTAGATAGATGGATGGGGACTATGGGGGACAGCGGTGTAGATAGATGGATGAAACTATGGGGTACACCTGTGTGGATAGATGGATGGGGACAGCGGTGTAAATAGATGGATGAGACCAAGATGGCGGAGGGGGACTATGGGTAACAAAGATGGCGACTATGAGTAACACTTACTACTAGCGCATATTTAATACACCGTCATAAGCCTGGCCAACAAGGCTGTTTCGCCAGTCAAGATTAAGTTCCTCAAATCTCAAATACTTCTTGATGAACTTTAAAAAGTTCCTCTCCGCTTGTGTTCGTGCTCACTTTCAACGCTACTAGCCGTTCATTTACTACACCTGTCTCTTCAGACACATAGCGGATAACGCAGATAACTTGTTCCTTGCGTGCATCAAAGGTCTCATCCATTGACACATAAAATGTATTGGTTCTGTCGCCGCCAGGATTGAAAGTTCCTCGTTTTTGTCTTCTTAGAACTGTTTAATTTTGCCATGTAAGCTGACATGGCGGGTGAGTATTTTCCCAAGAGGTGTGCCAAGTCGCGAAAATTGCCTCGTAAAATTTCAGATTTTCCTTCCTGGTGGCCTCCAAAGGCAAGACAATGTCTGGCTAAGTAAAGGGTAATGTCAATGAGATGTCTTACTATTTCTCTGTTTTCAGCATTCGCCGTTAAACGACGTTGTTCTTCACCAACATTAATAGGTAAGGTGAGTTTCCGCACGTTTGCCTGTAAAATAGCAGTAATATGATCAGTACTTGTTTCGTGTTCAATTAATGAGGTTGTAGCTGTTTGCCAGCGGTTGAAGCCACGAGATGTGAATGCTGGGTTACATTTGGCTATTCTGAAAAGAATGCAATGCAAGCAGTAAACTTTGTCAATTTTTACAGAGTTTGAGAGCCAGTCGCGTTTGTGTGAATTTCCATCAGTGAGCTGCCTGAGGTACCAGGCAGACCGAAAACTGCGATGATATTTATTTTTGTGAAACTCTCTATTTGGAAGATCGGCCTCTTTTGACTGGTTCGCACCCCTACCCACACGGTAAGGAAAGTTTCTTGGATTTTAAGGTACAATCGTGAAATTCAAGGACAACTGGATGATTCCAAGAGTCTCTCCTTGTAGTGGTGTAAATATCCAAGGTTCAATCTGGGAAGTCTCGTTTTGCAAGGAGAGGCCTTGAAATTTTCGTCGGATATTCGAGACGTTGCCTTGGAGTAAAGAGTTGCCTCTGATTCCAAGGGAAATGGGCCCGGCCTAGTACCGTTGTGAATTTTGCATGTGAATATCAAGTTCTGAATTATCCCATTAGTGCGTTTACTTCATCTTGAGGCGCTACGCGAGCACCCTTAAAATCTGGCGCCCCTCTACTCAAATATTCATTTCTCATATTGTGAACGGAGGAACGGGACAGGCAAATATGATAAACTAACACTCGATGGCTCTCGTCAAAGTTAACACTACGGAAATTAATCGTTTAGTGCCCAAGTGCAAACTTGCAGCCTCTTTCAGTGTTATTGTTGTGATTTTGGAAGCGTAAGTTTCTTTCTTGTTCGGGCAAACCTTCAGTTCTGCTGTTTGCGTGCTTTGCCCAAACTCCTGACGTCTGCCGCTCTGTTGGCCTCTTTCACCTCCAAGCTTATGTACAGCTTGCTTCGATTTATACACTGTGACCTCTCTTTTGAGTCGTTGTCTGTTGCGAATGACAGTTCAAACACACCGGTTTTTCTTGACGCTGCACTTGTTTTTTCCGTGGCTTGGCCTTTCAATAACCTCAAAGTCGAATCATAATAAATTTGCTTTTGTATTGAGTAATGTCTATGTTTGGCCTCATGATCTCACTTCGCTTTAATGTGCGAATGTGTATATTGTGCACTTGGTTCTGCCACCTTGGCCTGCTTATGTAGGAAGGACATGTGAGAGATTTGACCTTTCATTGCACTAATAATAGTTTTGTCTATGTTCAGGTACGTTGGGGCATTGCTGCCAAGCAGTCACTTTCCCACATAGTTCAAAAGTGCTGCTGACATTCATTCAAGCGGCATCAAGAGGGAAGAGCTTCCCACTATGTCTTCACTGGAAATGTACTAGTCACATTTCTCGCCCGTAATGAGCGGAGTATTTTTCCATCACTCAGTAAAAGTGACTTTCGCTAAAACGACTCAAATCGAGTCTTTTCTAGAATTTTTTAAATCGCTCCAAAAAACTGACTTTCGATGATTTGACTCAAAAAGAGTCACCAAAGTGACTCTAATAGAGTGATGTTCATCCATGTCACTCTCCCAGGAGAATCCAAATTTGGTACAGAAAAGTCGCTCTCCAAAGTGTTGTGAGCGCTGTGCTGTGAAAACTGGAGAAATGTTGAATCTTCTGTAGTATGTCATTCTCCACATAGGTGAGTACATTCTCAACATCTTACATTAACCTTTCTAGGTCTCCAGTAATACAACAACTGTGGTTCACATTGTAGGCTGACTTCTGCTGGATTGCAAGAGAAGGGGTGGGCGTAAAGTGGAGTCAATTATTTATCGAATGTTTTCCAACTCAATTCCTGGAGCTGGTATGACGAGGCTACACTGCTAATGTAAGTAGTGTTGCAAGTGTAAGGAACTATCATTTTAGTGTTTGTTTTTCTCACAATTATGTCTGTTTTTGATGTTGTTCCACAGAAAAGATTGTCATCACCTGTTCAAGACCACAACCAGCAAGCATGGGCTTCCAACGATCAACCAAGCTGTGCTGTAAATTTCCATGCTATACATTCCGCTACATCCAGTGAAGTGTGTGAATTTTAATAAAAGAAGTATTCTCTCAAAATTGTTGAACTTTTTAAGTGGTAACTTTGCCCAATCTCATTAGAAAATATTCTAATGCCTAAATACTGTACCGTCAAAGAGAAACAGGTGAGGGGGATTCTGTTTGCAGTGAACTAGGAATTAGGAAGGAACTAGGAAGCCGGGTACTAACCACTTTTCCCTCATCAGCCAAAAGGTTTGTTTCATCAGGGAAATTAATTCAAAGATGACAAAGACATCTAAAGAGGGACAGAAACAGGCCCGCTTTATTTTTATATTTGGCAAAGAAGGATCACAGATAGTTATTTGTGCTTTAAATTTCCCCCTTAGCTGTTTTATTAATATATAAGATATAAACAGTCAGGATTGCTTTCATTAACCATTGATATTTTTAGAAGTTCTTTAATAAGTCTGTGTTAACCACTGTGGCACAAAAATAGAAATAGAAGGAGATACATTTGCTACAGAAATATGAAAACTTATTACATTAAGAATATATGAAAATATACAAATAGTTCATTTGGTCAAATAAATCACAGACAAATAGATTATATATAAAAAAATTATATTCCAGTACTCCGTTAGTTCATTTAGGAGAGAAAAAGGGACAGAATCTCATGTCTTATTGTGTTAAATAATATATAGATGTCAGACGAATCAACTAACACGTTAAAATTGATTGTAGGAAAAGGAATAGGAAAAAAAAATAACTCCTTTGGTTTACTAGTCTACCTATCCCATAAAGTTGCTGACAATCACATTGCAAGAAGAAAATATAAAAATTAGTTCATTAGAATTAGTTCATTAATGGAAAGAGACAGTTATTCTTTCAATTAGATTAGTTTGTTGGGATGTTATTGTAATTGTGAAAAGCGATTAAGGAAATGAATAAAATAAACACAAGAAAAGAATTACGCCCGGAGTTTACAATGGTTTACCTAACTTATGCAGCTGCTGATAAATTACAGAGTGCTGTGATGAAGATAAGTTTGTAGGAATGTTAAATCAAATATGAAAATTAATTTAAAAAAAATAAACAAGAACAGTATAACTTCTGGTGTTTACTGCGGTTTACCTGACTAATGCAGTTGTTGATATATTACGGAGTGCTGTGATGAACTTTGTCACACAGGTAGTTTTGGGTTGAGCAATGCCGTACAAGGTTTCCAAGAAATTGAAGGTGGTTTTCAGGAATGGATGATATTCTAGATTAAAACAATAATATGACTTGAAAGTGAGGTCGATTGCCTTGAGGAAAAGATCTGGGGTGTTGCTTGATGACACAAAAAGAGTCGCCTGATCAATTTTCAGGTAAATTTGCCCATCAATTTTGTTCGTTGTGGTCCAACTAACAAACGGAGAATTTGGGCTTTTCCTTTCTCTCTCCTCTCTGGGCGCTTCATGGCTTACCTGGAGAGTGGCGTTTGTTCCCTCCTATGAAATATAGAGAAGAAAATACTTCTTTAACAGTTCAAAGAGAGTGTTTTAAGCTTTAATAAGAATATACCCTTCTGGAGTTTACTTTTGTACTTTGTTGTAATAAATCACTGAAAATAGTAAGATTTATGCGTGCTCTTTTTACATTTACATAGAGTAGGGATATAATTTTAAAGAGCGTGTAAAAGAGTTACTTTTTCTTTAATGATTGACTGAAATGGCGTCCTACTTACAGGTACAACTTGAATTAATGCACTAGAAATAGGCGCTTCCAACAAAGTCCTATTAGTCTTCAAGTGCTCTAACTCCCATGCCTTCAATGTCTTGGCATTGGCCACTGTAGGCAACAGCTTTGGTAAGAGTAGAAGAGCCACAATATTATCTTAAAGAAAACAAATTGGTTCCATAAGAAAAAAAAAAAAAAACAAGGCGCCAATTAACTGACAGAATGTCGTTTACAATTGGTGCTCGTTCTTTACCCCCACTATATTTGTGAAGATATGTTTTTTTACAGAGAAATTAATGTTAGCTTGTTTATTTTGAGTAAATTGTGAGTTTAAAAGAACACAGACACAGATGGCTAACTGGTGGACCGCGCCGCGCTTTAACTATCCTTGCCAGTGGACTACGTAAACTTAGAGTGCTCCTAGAATAGCTTTATCTTTAAAATAATTGGTACGAGGTCTTCAGGCATACCATTGTATCTAGAAATTAAAATTAATTTAAATAACAAGCAAAGCAGTTTGGCACATGCCCTCCTCAGTAAAATTTTGCTCTACATTCTGCGTATACTTTAGAATTGCAGTTCATAACTTCTTTATCAACAATTTGTAAATAATATTGGTAGGGGGTAAGAGCTTTAGAAAATATTCACATGCAATGAATCAGATAGTAAATTGATTTCAAATGAGATTCTTTATGCACTTGACATTTCAATTTTAGTAGCGAATGGAATGATAAGTGTAATTCAAGTGTTGTGAAACAGGATTGTAGAGCACCCTTAACATCCAGAGTTATCATTTAGTAATCTTAATAGTTTCATATTTTAAAACATATCTATGTGATTGAATTGAAAAAATGAGTAGCAAAACTAATATTGAGTAGCAAGAGAGCTGCTTTTCAAGTTTAGATTTGTCAATAATTGCTAATGTGATCAGGACTTAATCTATCTTCACACAATATTTTGTTTCTGCAATAATTTTTTGGAGAGTCAGGATCTGATAAAACCAACTTGTGTTTTTGGTCAATGTGCATGTGTAAATCGCTCAGAACCTATTTTCACATATGTGCATGCTGGGTAATGAGAGGAAAGTGAGTTGCTAAATTACACGAAAGCGGGACTAATACTTGTTCTTTTTACCTTCACATGATTTATCAAACAAGGGGGCAAATCACATTGGCATTCGACGTTACGGAAATGTTAGCTGAACATAAAAGGGATGAGGTTGATACAACACAAAAATTAATATTAGATTGACATTAAAAAAATAAAGTTGCTCCAACATTATTTTTAATATTCAGTGTATATTATTATAACAGGATATTATATAGACATCAGTCGGTTCACTTTACCATTTTTATTTTTTGGAAACTCTTTAAAGGTCACTTTCTCTATGATGTCAGGTGAAAAAAGTCTCAGTAAGGTATCTGTCAGTTTGACGTCAGACCAACAAAATAATATCTGGTCTCTCTTCAAGGGGATTAACTGACCAGCGCACTGTTAATTCCTTACAAAGAGCAGTCTTCATATTACGAAGAACTCGGTTTGTAACGTACAAAGGATTTGGAACCACCATATTACAAACTAATTTTTCTTCATAATACGAACACGAAGCGATTTGTAATACAAACAAGGTTTCATATTACAAACCGAAAAGTCTTTGTAATACAAAGAATTTGTTCGTATTACAAAGATCTCGAGTCCTTTGTACGTTACGAAGAGAGGTTCTTCGTAAGAGACTAAGAGTGCGTGAGTGCTCTCAATCTTCAACCAAAATTTTACTTTAGTAGCAAGGTTATATTAACATACCTTAGATCGCCTCAGTCCGAAAGGGTCGTTATAATTTTCCAGAGCTCTTGTGGCGCGTTTTCTGCAGCTTTCTTCATGGCAGAAGTAAATGTAACAATGTAGATCCCGCGACACGCATTTTCCAACAGACGGGCAGCCTGAGCGGCAGACATTGCAGGGAATTCCCGACAGTGACGATGACATAGCAACCTGTCAAACAGGTAAGATCTGTGTTAACTCTTATGTTTTTTCGTTCACTATTCAATCACTAATCTGACTTCAGCTTTTTCCTTCCAGGACGGGAAGAACAGATATTGGGATGCCTGCGAGGTGACGTCAGATTGACGTTAACGCCTGACATGAAAGGGATAAGGTCGATACAACATAAAGATTAGTGTAAGCCGGACATAAAAGGGATAAGGTCGATTTAACATTAAAATAATGTTAGATTGACATCGAACGTGCTCATGTTCCACCCGAATTATCCCCTTCTTCGCCCTGCACTGTTAACAATCTTGTTGTAAATTAGCAAGAAGCAGCCATTCGTGTTTTAAAACAGGAAAACTGTTTATTCAAAACAATGGGTAAAATCTCAAAATCACTCTTTTGACAGAGTCAAGGTCATGACCTCCCTCTGGTCTGTTAAGCTCTTTAAGTAGAGCCCTGATACAATGTTAGATTGACATTAAAAGAATAAAGTAACGCTGACGTTAACATCAGATTAACGTTAACGTCAGTTTGACGTGAGAACTGTCACGCTGACGTATACCCGTCACAATGGCAAACTTGACCCCAGGTAGAACGCCGCAGTCAAAAGACCGTCATCGGCCCCTTTTTGACGTCAAAATGACATCAATGTGGCTATCTGGAAGCACTATATTTTGATTAAAATTGTCAAAATGACGTCATTTTGTCATCTTTTTGACAAACGTGTTCCACCTGGGACCTCCCAGTTCTTTATCACATTGGCATTCGACGTTACGGAAATGTTAGCTGAACATAAAAGGGATGAGGTTGATACAACACAAAAATTAATATTAGATTGACATTAAAAAAATAAAGTTGCTCCAACATTATTTTTAATATTCAGTGTATATTATTATAACAGGATATTATTAAGACATCAGTCGGTTCACTTTACCAATTTTTATTTTTCGGAAACTCTTTAAAGGTCACTTACTTTATGATGTCAGGTGAACAAAGTCTCAGTAAGATATCTGTCAGTTTGACGTCAGACCAACAGAATAATATCTGGTCTCTCTTTAAGGGGATTAACTGACCAGCGTGAGTGCTCTCAATCTTCAACCAAAATTTTACTTTAGTAGTCAGGTTATATAAACATACCTTTGTGATTAAGTTTTCAACTGAAGAAGCGCGTCTTCTCTGAGTGTCAACGTGAGAATGCCGCTTAGAAGCCTTTTAGTGACCGATACACCGCGGCCTCCCCGTCGCGCGCCGCTCGCCGAACGTGCCCCTCCACCTCGGCCAGCACGGCCGAGCGCCCGGAGCGGCCAGGCTGAGCTCGGGCGGCCTGGCGTAGTGGAGGGGGACAATCGCCGAGGTGGAGGGGGACGCTCGGCGAGCGCCGCGCGACGGGGAGGCAGAGGCAGAAAACGTAATGTTACATAGACATCAGAAACCTTTGACATTATGTTAATCCGACATAATTTAAGGTCAGTATAAACTCACCATATATGCCTGATTTTATCTCTGAGACCTCATTCTCTTGCCTGTCGTTGACCTGAGAGGATTAGCTGGAGTTGTATCGATAGTCTCTAAAAGGTATGTCAATTTAACATTTTTATCAGTATGAAATGCGGTTGGAACATTTGCCAACATGATGTCAACGTGACGTTCGGTACGTCCTCGTTAGGTTCACTGATTTTGTCTTTGAGCGATTTCTAAAGTTCTGTCTGAAATCTTACTGCAGGAAAAAGAAACAGGTTATTTCCCTGTATTCAGCCTGATGTAAGGCTGACCTAATTAAATCCTTATGTAACTCCGCTATAATGCGGCACGCTGACGTTAACGTCAGATTGACGTAAGAAATGTCACGGTGACGTTGACTAGTAACAATGGCAAATTCGACCTTCCATGTTGCGTACTTGTCCCACAGGTTGTTTTTGCAGTAAAACCATGGGGAACACTCTACATATTTCGTTGTGTGACTGCTTAGGCTGCATGGTCATGAAAGATTTTGCTAAGAACTGTGACTGTGACGTTTGCAAATGTATTAGGTACTGATGCTAGCTCCATAATAGTCTCTTCGCTTTGTGAAATAAATTATTCTGCTTTTATAATTTTACTTTCATTTTGTAGAGAGGCTGTAAGGCTGTCAGAGAATTCAGATAAAGAAGATTGTTTTCATTCGTGCCTCTTCCCGCGGTGTGCTTCGAAGCGAGGCGTCATCTCCAATTATTGTCAATGTTTGCCTTGTACCATATTTGTTCATCTGCTTGCTGAAAACATCTCAATTTGCTATTTTTGATTGCAACTTTATTGATTTATTTTTGTTACAAGATGTTTGCGTTCTATAAGGCCATCCTTCCGCGCCTCTGAATAAATAAGTCCAAAAATAAATTTTCTGTCGTTTCTTAACGTTTCTGACACTCCTGACGGCACTCGCAAACACCTACACATGCTGCACAAAGTCCTCTCTTTTGCCTCCTCGTGGCGTGCAGCGAGAAACCTGACCTGCAATTAGTGTGGGCAGGGCTAAAAAAGAAAGTCACATTCTAACGGTTCCTGTAAGAATCAACTGAGATTGCCGAGAGGTAAGTTTCAATTCAATAAAATGTAGAATCGACTTAAGATGTGGAATCGACATAAAATGTAGAATTGGCAAAATCATCAATAACCCCTATAGCCGCATGCGAGATGACTCACTCATAAGGGGTCGTTCACATATAACGTAACGCTATTTTGGCTTCTTTTATCTCCCCCTCCCCCATGTCTGATATCTAACTGCAGGAAAAAGAAAAAAGTTTTTAGCCTGTATTCAGCCTGATGACCTAATTTAATCCTTATGTAACTCTGCTTTAATGCCACTCTGACATCATTTGTCATCTGACTTCAATGTGAATAATTTTACACTGACATTCATAGCATTATATTAGTCTAATTTCACATGCATTAAATTTTTAAAATTGAAGCGAAATATTATAAATTTATTTTTTCTTTGTTTTAGTTTCTATAATGGCTGCACAAGAAAAATTTGACCCACAGGTGACCGTCCTGGAACAAGATATTGATTGCTTGATTAAGAGTCGGTGCCCAAAGCACAGAAAAATATGTTCCCTCTGGCCAAAAAGGCATAAAACAGCCAAACTTCGGTATGGCGAAGTTTACCACATTGAAACCTGTAATATGTGTCATGAGGAGATGCTAATTAAACTTTTATAAGTTTCGACAAACAATTATTAAATTATGGTTAAATAATACACGTATTTCCTAAAATTCATCTTTACTTCGCAGTTTTTACAGTTCTTTTACAGTTCTTAGATTCGAGAACCTACATGCCTAACGCAATCTGTGCGTCAGTTAGGCCCTTGAAAGAGAGCCGAGATTTCATGTTAGACTGACATGAAAGGAATTAATTCATGCTGACGTTAAAGTCAGATTGACGTTAATGTAAGATTGACGTAAGAGCAGTCACGCTGACGTATACTCGTCACAATGGCAAACTCAATCCCCCAGTGATAATTTAACGTCAATCTGACGCTCAGACGAATATTTTACGTTAGCTTGACATTTTAAACATAAGCCAGAGTTTTTGTGTCAGCGTGACGTAAGAATTTAGGTTCTTATGTTAGCTTGACGTTAATGTCAGCGGGACATACAAATTTTGGATCAGACCTGGTGGAGTGATGCATAAGAATTCTATGTCAGCGTGAAAAAATAATTTAGAATCATAGGTTAGCCTGACGTTAATGTCAGTGGGACATAAAAACTAAGGATCAGATGCGTGATGCACTAGAATTCTATGTCAGCGTGACAAAAAAAATTAGGTTCTTATGTTAGCCTGACGTAAATGTCAGCGGGACTTAAAAATTTAGGGTCTTATGTTACCCTGACGTTAACTTTAGCGTATCATAAAAATTTTGGATCAGACCTGCAGGCGTGATGCACAAGAATTCTATGTCTGCGTGAAATTTCTTATTTTTGCCTAACGTAAATGTCAGCGGAACATTAAAAAGTCACTCCAACATTATCTTTAAAGTTAGCTTGACATTCAGGAGATGAGGTTATGCTGACATCGCTTCAGAAACTCATCGTTTACGTAAGTATGAAAGTCTTGACATAAAAGGGATGAGGTCGATACAACATTAAAATTAATGCTATATTGACATTAAAGGAATAAATATACTCTCTCTTAGCCCTAATTTGCAAAGATTTGCAGAATAGGTTTTCACCGCACGCCACGTGGAGGCGAGAGAAATTGTGCGGCATAGTGTAGGTGTTTGTGTGCGAAAACGTGTATGTCTGTGAAAAAACGTACAGTTATAATAGCTGCTTTAAAGGAGAAACTTTTATTTTCAACACGTTGTTAAAGTGTACAATTTGAAAAAGAAATTGATTTTCTTATTAAAAACATCTTATTACAATGAAAAATAGCCAATGATTTATTGAAGGCTACACTGTTTCAAAAAAATTGATATCAAGTTTTTAATTTGTTTCCCTGCAAGCACTACATAACTTTGTTTTTAAATTAAGAAGACAATCTTTACATAAACACTTCATTTTCCTTATAGCTTTGCAACAAGTACAATTACACGCACAGAGGCTGGACACATCCATATCTTCTTTCATCTTTCTTATCTCACAGCAGTTGCAGTTAAGGGGACATGATCGCCACATAGTGCAGCACAGGCACTTGCAAGTTTCGTCCATGATATAAACTAGATGAGTTAAATAGTCTGGAAAGAGGGCTCACATGTTTAAGGCACTAATGGTAAAATACTTTTAGAAATACTAAAAACAAACAAATGTCAAACCAGCATAAAATGTGAATCCGGAATAGTTTTTTAAGGAAAACAATGTCAGATCAACATCCGTTTTCAGAATGCCACAAAACGTCCGCACCCTTCTACTGCTAACGACAGAATGAGGCTTCTGAAGAAACATCGGCTTATTTATTTATAAAGACGGTTCAAAAGTTATGCCAGGCCAACCGTAATGTCAGGCCAGCATACTGTCAGCTTAACATCGGTCACGTGATGTCAGGTGATCATAATCTGATAGTGACATAGGTCAGGTTAACATTATGTCTGCTGTTATAATAGGGAAATGACAGGCGGTTACACGGCAGGTAAATGTTATGTCAGGTTGACATAATTTCACAATTTTATGGCAAGCCGAAAGATGTCGATATGACAATAAGTTGACATTATTTGACGTCAGGTCAACATTATGTGGGCTCAACATCTGGGCAAATATTCTCTCATGGGTAATATTAGTTGGTTCAATGTCAGTTTAACATTATGTCATAGTGAAATTAGTCAAATTGATGCTAGACCAAGACTATGTCAGTGTGACATAATGTCATAGTATATTGATGTCAGGTGAACATTTTGCCAGGTCGCCTAATGAGAAGTCAATAAACCAGTATCTCAGGCAAAGGTTGTAAAAAGAACAAGCAATATTGCCATCAATTACAAAAGGCCATCACATTGTTTTGGGCTACATACACATCCATTTTACTCTATTCATACGAAAAAAAAATAGGAAAAATACATCTAAAATGTTAAGAGCTCTTTATTTTCAGACGTAGACCTTCTCTTTTCCATAAAACAGCTAAATCTTCATCATCCACATCATCAAAATCTAAGCGTTTCGCTGCTGCATTTTCTTCTCTACGTGAGTGATCTGAAATTTAACAAAAACATAGCTTTTTAATAAATGCAAAGAAGAACCAGAATTCTTGTGATATGGCCTGTAATAAATTTACCACGTTTTGTAGGTTTCTTTTTGGGGGCTTGCTTATCAGACTGTGTTGTCTGCTTATCAGTAGGAGTACACAACAAGGTGTCAAGTGAAGGCTCTGCAGTCTTTTTTACTGCTGGTTCTTCCTTTGTCAAAATGAAATGGGTTTCTAATGCACAAACCTCACTGATATTGTTTCTCGTTTGCAGCAGGATACTTGGACATTTGAAGAATTGCTTTACCTTCTCAATGTATTCCTAAACAAAGATTAAAAGAATAATGACTTCATGTGTTGTGAAATATCATAAAAAGGCGAATGTCGCTTATGCTGGTTGTTACCTCATCAGTATAATATCCACCATTAAAGACAAGAATAGTCCCGGCTTTTATTAGTGTATTGTATTCATTGTATATAGCAACATAGAATTCAACACCAGAAGAAATGCTCAAAAATGGATTTTTTTTTACTCTCCATCCCCGCAGCAGCCGTTTTCCTTCCATGTCTTTGTCGTTAGCTTTATCAATGTTATTTTGAACTTTTGCCTGCAAGGCTTCTGGAAGGGTTTGAAGGTACTTAGTCGGATTTTCCATTCCATACGCAATTAGCTTTGCGTCACGATATGGTTTTAGCCTTAAATCAAAACCGCTCCCAGGCAAAGGCTTCTTCTAAAAGAAAACAAATAAAAAAAATACAAAATGCAAGGTTTTATTTTTAAGTTCATTCATTTATTTACTTACTCTTTGGATTGGAACGGGTTTTCTGTTTTTTAGGAGAGGAAAAGTTTTCTCTTTTTTTTGAGAATAAAATTTAAAAACTGGCACAATGCCTTCCCTCTGTGTATAATTACCACATGGCATGTCAAACAGTTCCTGTCTTTTCATAATAAGTTGCCTCAAAAAACTTTTGTTTATATCAAGGTTATGGATATAACCTTTTGGTATTTTTCTTATCAGACCGATAGCCATTAACATTTCAGCAATATTTTCTTCCGCACTACAAATGGACTGGCTTAATTCCAAACTGGAAAATGGGCGGTGAAACTTAGAAATTGGTCGGGCAGCGTCCATCAAAAGCTCGACAGAGGCACTAAAATAATAAAAGATTTAACATTGTTAGGAAGAAACATTAAATTTTATACTTTTGAGGTAAATTAACATGTACCTGTCCCAAAATACAAATTTCCCAAACATAGTTAAGCAGCCTGTGGAGAAAGGAGTTCGTATAAGGAGAACTGGTGCATCCTGAACTGCAAAGTTCTCTTGGAGAAAGTGCTGTAGATTTGGAGTCAGCTTAAAATTGGATGTGTAGCAGATGCTGTTTACATCAAAACATTAATGTTATGCAATAACATATACTAATGAAAATAGTTTAATGTAAATACCAAATATTACTAACCTTCCTTTTCTCTTCTTAAATGCTCTTTTGATTTGCGCTGCACTCTGGTTCAAAAGGAGACCATTTTTTGAACTACTCTTCTCTTTTATAAGATTTACAATCTTTTGATCATCAATATTTTTCCCAACCAAAAGAGTAACATGGTTGGTACTCAATGAATCTAAAAGTTCCTAAGTCAATAAAAAAAATTGGTGAACTTGTCCAAGAATACCTAACTGCGCATAAATGTGCAGAGCAGGTGTTCACTTTGAGTTTAAAAAAAAAAAATAGAAAACCAAATAGTAGAAACAAAACTTACAAGAATTGTTGCGCTCTCTTTTTCATTGTTTGTATAACATTGAAGAGTATCCATTACAACTGAGGGTTTCTCTGAAAAAATTAAACGGGTCTATTTCAAACTGACATTAATAAAGGTATTTTTGGCACATATTTACTTCTATATGTTTACATAGCATATTAATAGTCATAATTGATTGATGCTATTCTCACTACGAGATAATAAGTCAAAAAAAAAAATTACATTAGGTACAGATTGCAGAGTCAAGGTCATGATCTCCCTCTGGTCAGTTAAGCCCTTAAAAGAGAGCCCTGATTTCATGTTAGATTGAAAGCAAAGGAATTAAGTCACTCCAACATTATCTTCAAAGTTGGCTTGACATGCAGGAGATGAGGTTATGCTGACATCACTTCAGAAACTCAGCGTTTACGTAACTATTAAAGTCTTGACATAAAAGGGATAAGATCGATACAACATTAAAATTAATGCGAGATTGACATTAAAGAAATAAAGTCACTCCAGCATTATTGATAATGTCAGATTGACATCAAACTTGGTAATGTCCCACCAAAACATCCCCTTCTTTGACCCGTTTTTAATGGGGTAAGTTCTTAAAATATAAAATATTTATTCATTGCACCAGATTGCGGCTAACCACAAGAGCCTAAAACTGCTCTTATATTCGATAACCTTCTTGCCTAACGCATTCTGTGCGTCATATAAAATTGTATTTTTTCTCCGGCTTATCTCTCAACGGAAAAACCATCGGTCGTCCCCTGACAGTCGCTGCTGGCATTTCCAGCTAAAAGTATAAGACGGACAAAATTGAAAACTTAAACTGTCGTAAGGGGCATGTTAAAGACTACTATCATAAGATTTTAAGCACTTGAGGTGTGAAACAAGTATGCTGGTATGTAAATTCCTGGACAGAGTCAAGGTCATGACCTCCCTCTGGTCAGTTAAGCCCTTGAAAGAGAGCCCTGGTTTCGTGTTGGATTGACATTAAAGGAATTAAGTCACTTTAACTTTATCTATAAAGGTAACTTAACATTCAGGAGATGAGGTTATGCTGACATCACTTCACAAACCCATCGTTTACGTAAGAGGCGCGATGCACAAGAATTCTGTGTCGCGTGACTTGTCTTAAGTCAGCTGCACATTAATGTCAGCGTGACGTAAAAAATTAGGTTCTTATGTTAGCCTGACATTTTTATGTCAGCGGGATATAAAAAAGTCATTCCAACATTATCTTCAAAGTTAGCTTGACACTCTGGAGATGAAGTTATGCTGACATCACTTCAGAAACTCATCGTTTACGTAAGAGGCGCAATGCACAAGAATTCTATGTCGCGCGACTTGTCTTAAGTCAGCTGCACATTAATGTCAGCGTGACGTAAAAATTTAGGTTCTCGTGTTACCCTGACGTTTTTATGTCAGCGGGACATAAAAAAGTCATCTTAACATTATCTTCAAAGTTAGCTCGACATTCTGGAGATGAAGTTATGCTGGCATCACTCCAGAAACTCATCGTTTTCGTAAGTATGAAAGTCTTCACATAAAAGGGACTAGGTGCATACAACATTAAAATTAATGCTAGATTGACATTTAAAAATAAAGTCACTCCAACATTATTGATAATGTCAGATTGACATCAAACTTGGCCGTGTCCCACCAAAACATCCTCTTTTTTGACCAATTTTTAAAGGGGTGAGTTGTAAAAATATAAAAATTTTCTTTATTGCACAGGATTGCGGCTATTCCCAAGAGCCTAAAACAGTTCTCAGATTCGATAACCTTCTTGCCTAACGCGATCTGTGCGTCTTATAAAATTAAATTTTTCTCCGGCTTATCTCTTAACGGGGAAACCATAGTCGTCCCCTTACAGTCCCTGCTGGCATTTTTAGCGGAAAGTATAAGACGGTAAAAAATGAAAATTTAACTGGCCTTAGGGGCATGTTAAAGATTACTATCATAGGATTTTAATCACTTGAGGTGTAATACAAGCATGCCGGTATGTAAATTTCTGGACAGAGTCAAGGTCATGACCTCTCTCAGGTCAGTAAAGCTCTTGAAAAAGAGCCCTGATTTCATGTTAGATTGGCATTAAAGGAATTAACTCACTGCAACATTATCTTCGAAGTTAGCTTGACACTCAGGAGATGAGGTTATGCTATAAAAGTTAAGGATCAGACCTGATTCTATGTCAGCGTGACATGTCTTATGTTAGCCCGACGTTAATATCAGCGAAATATAAATAAGTCACTCCAACATTATCTTCAAAGCTAGCTTGACATTGAACATTAGTAGCAAGGTTATATTAACATACCTTTGTGATAAAGTTTTCAGCTGAAGAAGAGGGTCTTCTCTGTCTGAGTGTCAACGCGAGAATGCCGCTTAGAAGCCTTTTAGTGATCGTTACACCGCTGCCTCTCCGTCGCGCGCCGCTCGCCGATCGTCCCCCTCCACTTCGGCGAGCACGGCCGAGCGCCCGGAGCGGCCAGGCTGAGCTCGGGCGACCCGGCGTAGTGGAGGGGGACAATCGCCGAGGTGGAGGGGGACGCTCGGCGAGCGCCGCGCGACGGGGTGGCAGAGGCAGAAAATGTAATGTTACCTAGACATCAGAAACCTTTGCCATTATGCTAATCCGACATAATTTAAGGTCAGTATAAACTCACCATATATGCCTGATTTTATCTCTGAGACCTCATTCTTGTGCCAGTCGTTGACCTGAACGGATTAGCTGGAGTTCTATCGATAGTTTCTAAAAGGTATGTCAATTTAATATTTTTATCAGTATGAAATGCGGGTGGAACATTTGCCAACTTAATGTCAACGTGACATTTGCTACGTCCTCGTTAGGTTCACTGATTTTGTCTTTTAGCGATTTCTAAAGTTCTGTCTGATATCTAACTTCAGGAAAAAGAAAAAGGTTATTTCCCTGTATTCAGCCTGATGTAAGGCTGACCTTATTTAATCCTTATGTAACTCTGCTATAATGCCACTCTGACATTATTTGTCATCTGACTTCAATGTGAATAATGTAACGCTGCATTCATGGCATGATATTAGTCTAACTTCACATGCATTAAATATTTAAAATTAAAGCAAAACATTTTAAATTTATTTTCCATTTGTTTTAGTTTCTACAATGGCTGAAGAAGCTATCCCTGACCCAGTGGGGAATGAAACGTTTCGGATTGATAAGGTATTAATACTTGATGTGTATCGGCAAGACAATCATAATTTTACCTATCGAAACGGTTTTAAAAACATCTTACGCATATTAATTTTTCCAAAACTTTTCCGAAATTAATCTTTTTTGTGCTTCAGGAAAACCATCTTATGAGACGTTTCTGATGCTTATGTGAAACAGTTTGGTAGCACTAATTTTTGCAGGATGTTTCGTAAATTAATCGCCTAGAGAGGGAATAGAAATTATTCCGTCGGGTCATTTACAGAATGTTCCCCAAGCAATCTGTAAAATCTGATGGTTCCCCTACCCGAAGGTTTTGTTTGCCGCGAGCGCAGTTTGTACAGTCTCCTGGGCTGTTTACAGGGCAGGTGCAGACGGCTGAAGGACACATTAAAGTGATTTGTAACTTGGGAAACTGATTATTTTCAACCCCGTACACTAATTGGACGAAGTGAGGAACCCTTTGGGTCAAGCAGTGCGCGAAGCTATCAAACCGCCGCGGGCAAGATCGGGTCCACAGCCGCCTACCTACCTTACAACGATAACGTCGTCATTGTTTGCTTTTTGTTTTCGTTTTCCAAGCCACAGCATCGTCTGTGTGTCGTTTTCGCCCCGACTGCTCTTGCCAATTTATCTCTTATTTTGTCCGAAAGATTCTTATCATAAGTGGGCCGACACCCGCTAATGAAAAGTTAGTATTTCTAGTGTGCGGTTCGAGCGCTTTGGGTCTGCTGCTTGAGCTGTCTGAAAATGAAACAAATTATGTCATATTTTTTGTTTTGGTCGCCTAACCTTCACAACGTTGTGCTGTTGTGTTCTTTTCAAAGTTGCAATTTCTCTGCATGGTAAAATTTCACATGCTTCGCCTGCTCGATGCATTGTTCTTGTAATTTTGATCTTATTCGCCTTTCTCTGCCTTTTCAACTTTTTCCTGATGTCCTTCCTTGGGATGATTTATCTAAGACAATGTTTGCCTGTTTTTTAGGTGATCATGCCCAAGTGGTGTGGTGAGAAGTATGTCGTTATTTAAACTTTGTTTATCAGTTGAGAAGAAAATGAAAGGAACTTGAAGGACAGAAGGAAATTGAAAGTAGTACCCTTGTTCATGTAAGTTCGTAGACCTATGCTCTATAGTACATGTTTAAGATAACATTGTACAGGTAGTTGAACTGCTGTTGCTTCTCTTTCTAACACTACTCTGCTTTGATTTCTTGCAGGACAACTTTGGCACGGCACCTTATCCACAAGCTACTGCAAAAAATGATAATATTGATTCTTCTCTCTCATAATTGTTTTGTGGTTTTTCAGTTCTGTGTAGTGAATACACCATAAAAATAGAGAAAGCTTTGTCAGTAAAATTTAATGCAAAGAATGCCAATATTCGTTCAAAAACATATATGATGAGTCATTTATTAGGCTGCTTAATATGTAAAGAAAATAGCCCTTGGATTTGAATCAAATTTGTGGTGTCTGGGAGTAGAAGTCTTTTAACTGTTACCTGATGTCAAACTATGGTTTGGGCGCTCTTTGGGGGCGGGATGCACCCCGCCAACATATTGATTCTTTTCTCTCATAATTGTTTTTTGGTTTTGCAGTTTTGTGTAGTGAGTACATTAAGTATAATAGAGAAAGCTTTGTCAGTGAAATTTAATGCAAAGGATGACAATATTTGTTCAAAAACATATTTGTGAAAAGTCATTTATTAGGCTACTTGGTATGTAAAGGAAATATCCCTTGGATTTCAATCAAATTTGTAGTGTCTCGGAGTAAAGTCTTGTATCGGTTACCTGATGTCAAACTATGGTTTGGGCGCTCTTTGGGGGCGGAATGCACACAATTTTTATTAAAAGTTATCGTGCAGAGAGGTCAACTGTGAGTCTCACAGATGAGTCGCAGGGCTGAAACTTGAAATGTAAGTCCTTATGACCCTTATTTCATGGACAGCAAAGTCACAGCCTTACACGATGAAGGGAAGTAATTTTGATTTGCCAGAACTTACATGAACTGTCCATTCCAGCCCATTCAGGCTTAATATATTGTGCCTGGTAAGAGAAAGATTTCCACATTCAAAGGAATTTAAATTTTTCCCACCATCCACCGAGTTAAATAAAGACATTCTCATAAAAAAAAAAAATTGAAACAACTACCATTTTTATAACTTTCTCACTCAATTACTTCATGAGTGATGCTCAGAGCTGAGACGCAGTGATGAAATTTGAAATGTGAGTCATTATTATCCAAACTTAAATAAGTGCAAAGCTTCAAGCCCGTACAATGATGGCAAGTAACGATGAATTGCTATTTTAAACAAACACTGCAGTCTGAAGCGCGTTGAAGCAGTTGTAGAAATATGAGCTGGTGTCTGAGGAATAGAATAACTCATCGTAACCAAATAAGATTTGGTTCGCTAAAACATGACCCTTCTAAGGTTCTCCTCCAAAATTATGATCTGTCTACAGCAATTTGTCACTGAGCTATGATTTTTACAAATTTAAATTGTTTTAAATAAAGCCCAACATTTTTTTTTGAAAATGACGTGCAAAAACACTCCTGATGACGGTAAAATATTTGGCCTAGCAAAGTATGTCAATCTCTGGGCAGTCTGACCACAAATCCTCCGTAGTCGGCTCCAAGCTGCTGTGGTAATAATAACAATTCACTGGTAGGAGGTAGCAGAGGAAAAGAGACTCAACACAGAGCTGTGCATGGTTCAGGACATACAAGTAGAGCTTACTGTATGCCCATGAATAGGGGAGGTCATAGAACAAGGCACAGTTCATGCCCTAAGAGGGGAAATAGTTAAATGTTGGCCACCTTAGGCATTCTGAGAGCAGGAGATCGGTAGGGGGTTGCGCTCATATACAGGCACAAGATAAACATTTCTGACACACAACTGACCTCAACTGACATAAATCTATGCCCTGATAAAAGTTAAATACCCCAGGAAATTTTTTTTACAGATATTTACAGATTTGGAATTGAATTTGAATGAAATTTGTGGTGTCTGGGGGAAAAGGTCTTTTAACTTTTAAGTGATGTCAAACTATGGTTTGGGCGCTCTTTGGGGACGAAGTGCACCCCACCAAGATATTGATTCTTCTCTCTCATAATTGTTTTGTGGTTGTTACAGTTTTGTGTGGTGAATACATTAAGTATAATAGAGAAAGCTTTGTCAGTAAAATTTAATGCAAAGAATGCTAATAATTGTTCAATAAAATATTTGTGAATTTGTGAATAAAGATTAACCTAATTGAAGCCCCTGACACTTGAGAACTATTCACATATTTCTGATACAGTTTGAAAGGAGTTTTGCTTTGCAGACTTGAGTTCTCTAGGGTTGCTCTGTACTATCCTTGAAGTGTTTATAATAATAATATTAATATTTAATGGCAGCAAACCGTGCTAAATAAATCACTGATGATCTGACAAAGGGACGTAAGTCCATTTTTAAAAAGTTTTCAGGGTAATGTTTTAATTGCGCCAGGAAACTATATCAAGTTTTAGTGTAAAACCAAGGACATATTCTGAAACAGTAAAAAATTCTGCATCTAGTCATTTTAAGATATGTGACAAAAGGTACATCAATTCAAAAATAAATGGACATACGTCAGATTAACACACTCAAAACAACGTAAGTCCAGGGATTTCTGAGAAAAACAACGTATGTCCACTTAAGTCCATCTGTGTTCTGAGAATACAACGTAAGTCCAACTGTGTTCTGAGGATACAACGCAAGTCCACTGTTTTTCTGAGAAATCAACGTAAGTCCACTGAACCATGGACATACGTTGAATTCTTGGAAAACAAATGGACTTGTGTTGATTTTTCAGAAAATACATGGACTTGCGTTGATTTGGTGAATCAGGATGAGATTGCATTTCACTACAACCTTTACTGAGAACCCAGCAAACAAACCACAAAATCAACTCCTCTCTGCAGCAGCATATGACACAGCCAATGTCAGTTCATTCTGAGACTAACTCTAACTAGAGTATTACCAGTCTATCTGTTCATTGCACTAACTATACACACTGTGGCAAAGAACATAGAATAACCTGTGATCGAGAAAAATGTTGGGAGGGTGACTTAACCAACAGCCACTCTGTCTGCTAGAAACGTTTGATGCTGATGCCAAACACATATTGCTCCAAAACAAGGGAAAAAAAGGAAAAAAATACCGCAAACACTTTCAAGACGAAAAGGATGTGAAAACGTAACGTCCTATACCAATCTGTATACTCATAATCGCTCACTACACGAAATGAAAACACTTTTACTTTTCTGACACCAGTGAAGAAACATTTTTTTAAATGGCAAAAGTGAGAGTGGGTGTGGCGATTCCGAACACCGTTTTGAAGTTCCCCCTCTCTTGCACCTTATGGCCGTGTCCCATGAGTGCGACAAGATTTTAGTGAAATGCAATCTCATCCTGATTCACCAAATCAACGCAAGTCCATGTATTTTCTGAAAAATCAACTCAAGTCCATTTGTTTTCTGAGAATTCAACGTATGTCCATGGTTCAGTGGACTTACGTTGATTTCTCAGAAAAACAGTGGACTTGCGTTGTATCCTCAGAACACAGTTGGACTTACGTTGTATTCTCAGAACACAGATGGACTTCAGTGGACATACGTTGTTTTTCTCAGAAATCCCTGGACTTACGTTGATTTCTGAGAAAAGTCATGGACTTGAGTGTTTTCTTCTTGCTTGTCCATCTGAAACTATTTTGAATTTTTGCAATATTTTTATATATTCTTCTTCACATTGATGTACTATGTCGCAGAAATCAAAAATACCACTTTTCAAAATTTGTGGACTTACGTCCCTTTGTCAGATTATCAGTGAAATGATTGGAAGTTTGAAGTGTTCTGTGGGTTTGTTGACATTTTGATAGCAGACACCCCACAGTAGGCCGGTACCAACACAACATGTTTTTATTTATACACTACGCTGGGCAAAATGCGTTAGAAATAACCTTTGAATTGTATTCAGCCGTGCGAAAGAACTCAAAGTAGAGTTATGTTTTTGAATTTCGACACTGGATTGTCGAATGGAACAGAACTCTTCAAACTTTCGTGACGTAGAGTGGCAGTTGACACACCTGTCTTCGATAGCCTTGATCTCGATCCACGATCTCGAGTGTTGGCCATTTGCCTTGCCTAAGAAAACTGGGGTATTGCTTGCTTGGATCCTTACACGTGCTTACTCGTTCCATAATCTTCAAGGTGTCTCAATATCAGTTCACTTCGGCTCGCTTCTACGTACTTCTTGTGCTTCTTGTCCTCACGGCCCTCACTCCAGTGTTTATTCTGTTCGCCTTCGCGAAGACTATCAGCTTCCATTTTCAAGGTAAGAGCTGCTTCCGTTAGCTGAGGTTAGATTTGTCGTGTCTTTCAACATTTTCTTTAACAGGCCTTCCTTTATATAATCTGTCAGAATGTGCGCATCCTGCATTACCTGTTAACTTTAGTTGTAATTCCGATTTGATAATGGATGTGGAACTAACCTCACGTTGCGTGCGTTTGTTAGGTTAATGTCGCTACACTTTTCTCTCAGTACGGCCCACTTTTTATATTTATCTCTATTCCTCTTTCTTTTCAGCCATGTCTCAACGAGGAATGTCTAGCAACCTCAACTCGTCTGCAACGAGAGTCTTAAAGGACAGGTAGATTACATTGATATCAGCCTCTGCTGTTGTATGTTGGGCCCATTTGTTCATTCTATCACACAATCATGAAGAGAAGGCACCTATCAAACAAAAACTACAAGGACATTAAGCTAGTAATAGAGGCAAAACTAAGAAAAGTAGAAAAGTTATCAAAGAAATCTGAATCTTGTTCTGTTTTGAGTCATGAAAGTGAGCAGTTCGAGAATGAAATAGAATGTACTGAAACACCACCATGTTTTATGTCTGACGAATCTAGCTTACCTAGTAATCTATCTTGCAGTTCTCTCAGTGCTGCAGGTGAAAGTCCTAGTGACCCTGTTTCAAAGATTCCATCTGATTCAGAAAGTGATTGTGATATTAATGAAAAGATTGGTGATTGGGTTGCTCGTAACCAAATTGCTCGTGCTTCTACTAGAGAGTTAACGGGCATTTTGAAACCACACTTCCCTGATCTGTTGCTTGATCCCAAATCTCTGCTAGGAACTGGAAAGCGCATTGAAGTTCAATCGATGGGGTCTGGAGAATATTATAACTTCGGTTTAAAGAATGTGTTGTCAAATCGAATATCTAAGTGCTGCCCTAACGATTCTGTCAAATTAAATTTTAATATAGATGACCTTCCAGTTTTTAAAAGCTCTTCTTCCAAGTTAACTCCCATTCTGGGTTGGATATCAGGCTCTTCATCGCCCCCATTTGTTTGTTCAATGTTTCATGGACCTGAGAAACCTGATGTTTCTGTATTTATGAAAGACTTTGTGACTGAGCTTGAGGATGTTATGGAAAATGGTATACTTGTTAACAATAGCCATTATGAAGTATGCTTGAATTGTTTTGTTTGTGAAATACCTGCAAAGAGCTATGTGAAATTCACTCGAGGGCACTCAGGATACTATAGTTGTGAGCGCTGTGTTCAAAAGGGTGAGTGGTTTGGTCGTGTGACTTTTCAAGAGATAGATGCACCTCCTCGCACTGATTTGTCTTTTCTTGGTTTTGAGCATCCAGAGCACCACAATGGAGAGAGTCCACTGACTGATATTGGGGTGAAAATGGTTAGCCAATTTCCTCTTGATTATTTGCATTTAACTTTGTTGGGAGTAATGCGTAAATTACTTTTTAAATGGGTGAAGAAAATCAGGAGCTTTCGGTTTACTAAAAGAAACCAGATGCATGTGTCTGCACTTCTGAAGTTATCAGCGCAGACATGGCCACTTGACTTCAATAGGAAACCAAGATCCTTAGACTCCGTAAAACGCTGGAAAGGCACTGAGTTCAGAAGTTTCCTGTTATATTTAGCTAAAGTTTTACAACAGATAGTAAATAAGATAAATAAAAGGGAGAAAATCGGTGTTCAATGTAAGCCATTAGTTCCAAATGGTATTGTTTTAAATTCAATAAGGAAATCTGGTCCTTTCCAAACTGCTGGACTACATAATGTTAAGAGCTTCTCAAAATATGTTCACAATACTCGTACAATTTCTTTAAGAGTAGGAGACAATGTTGTTATGCTCAAAGACAGCTCTGTTCTTCTCCTTCTAAATATTGTTCAGTGTGAAGTTGGTGCCTATGTAATTGGAAAGCGCTTCACTCAGTATGACGATCTGTATTCACATCCTATTTCTTCCTCAGAGTTTGGTATTTTCACTGTCAGTAAACTGAGTGAGTTACCAAGAAAGTATAATGTTTTAAAAATTAAACACAAGTGTGTACTTGTTCCACTTAACATAGAAAAGACTAAATTTGCTGTATTTCCCCTAGTCAATTCTTTACATTAAGTATTTTGAATCACATCATATGGTGTTATGCTGAATGTTTTGCTGGGTGAGTTGGGGGTCTTTTTACTTGGAAAAAAAAAAAAAATATTTCCTTTTCACAAATTTTAGGCTTTAGTTTTTGCGTTGCATGATGTTACTTATTTTATCCTCATATTTTATTTGCAGATATTGCATTGCTGAATTCCTTACTAAGAGGAATGCTACTCATGTTGTTCCTTATTCGTGGATCCAAGAGGCGGAAGGAGAGTTCTTTTGTTCTTGGCCAAAGAACTATCGAGCTTCTGAAATTGAATTGGCGATTGACAGAGCAGATGAACCCCAGCCTGAATGGAGTGAGAAGCTGATTAAAAAGGTTTACCCTTTAAAGACTAAATACCGTAAGCATTTTGCAAAATTTGTGTGCTCATAAATTTTTAAATCTTTAATTTTTTTAAAAAACTTATGGAAGCAATCTCTTATTTTCAGAGACACGTGCCCGGTGTAACGAGAAACATGATGTTCTCTATAAGGATGGGTCAAGTGGTTTAGAGTCCAGTGATGGCAGCAGTTGTGGAACACCACACCCCAAGTCTTCTGGTACTGTCAAATTTCCTCCTACAAAAATCTGAAATTAAACATTTGTATTAATTTATTTTTTTCAATCTTGTGTTTCTGAACTTTTTCTTTCAGGATCTTGTTTAAGAAATACCCCAAAGCATGTTGCCTACAGAGAAGGTTCCAGTGACAGGAGCAGCAGTGGATCAGCACGTCATAAATCTTCAGGTATGTTTCAGGCTGACATTGAAATTTCATATTGTTCATATTGAATTGTTTCTTTATTGTAAAATATGGCCTGGAACATGTTGGTTCACTTTGCAGTTGATTGGTTTTCAGTTTCATTGTCACCTAATGGTAATCGCTGCACATCAATTTTAAAGGAATCCAACGGAATCGACTCCCCATACAGTTTAAAACGTATGTCTTCCTAATTCTATTTATTTTGAGTACATTGTTTGCACTGTTTAACTTATTTTTCTCTTTCACTTTTTTATTCATTTTTGCAGGTGCATCAGAATTTTGCAAACCAACTGGTTTCATGTCCAAAAGACGCTGCATTGAGAGTACTCCAAAGACAAACCGACTGCAGCATGATGAGAACTCTTCACCATCCAATCTTGGTTCTCCTCTGCTCAGTGAAGGGAAGAAGACACCTACACCACCACAGAAAAATGTTCCTATACCACCACAGGAAAATGTTGACAGTGATCCTGATGATTTGGACAAAACTGATTTTAGTGATTCCTCAAGTTCTGATCATGATGATGTTCAAGATGAAATGAATGATGGTAGCAGCGACAGCAAGTATGTTAAAAATCAATTAGACAAGGATAAGGACAAGTCAACAGCTGAGGGTACTATCACTGGTATGTTCTGTTTTGCTTCATATTCATACCTTTTGCATACCTCCTTTTTTCACACAAAGTTGTTATGCCCTTTTCTATTTATGTTTCTTCTAGAATACAGTATGCGACGGTTGTTTCGCTGGATGTTAAAGACAAATGTTAGGCTTCAGGAAACTCTCACCGAAATCAAAGCTGTGAAATCTCTTATTAAGGGTAACAAACTACCAGTGAAGGATGCTCTGCCACAATTAAATCTTCCTTGTAATGACTTGGGGGCTCTTGAGTCTCTTAACGAACAGCTTCAAAATGACAGCATACGGAAGGAGCTTGTATGTAATTTTTCCTTATTATTTAAACAAGCCTTTTTTGTGGTATGACTCAAATTTCAATCTTTCTTTTTCAGGCAGTGCATCTCATTGATGCAGCTCGTGGGCAAAACAAGGCTTGGGACATTGCGGAAACACTCTTCAATCAAATTATTACTAATGACTGTGGGAAGCTACTGGTCTATGATGGGAAGCATGCCAGAAACCAAAAAGTAGCCATCAAAAAGACTTACGCCAAAATTTATGAAATGCTCGATAGTAAGTGAATTACCCAAATGTCACTGAGTTGTTTTACATTTGAAGATCTTTATACTGACAAACTTTTGCTTCCTCTGTACTTAGATGTAATCAGGAAAATAGCAGCGGCTGCTCCATCCCCCAATATGCGCATGGAAATTAAAAAGAAGATGGGAAGGTGGCTGACGACTAGGCATTAAGGTATTTTAAACTATTCTGACTTTCAAATGTATGTTTGTGTTTTAGATTTTATAAGGAACACTTAATGCTTTTCATTTTGAATGCGTAACTTATGATCTGTGCTGGTCATGAAATTTTTTCTGAACTTAATGAGACTGAAATAAGCCAAAGAATTTTTTATACATTTTATTTTCTTTATTGTGATAGGGATAGGAACACACAGTATTTTTAACAAAATGGGTTACTTATGTATTTTGAGATTTTAGCTTTCCTTTTGAAGTGTATAACTCCTTTGCTGAATGTGCTTGTTCTTGGTCTTAGGTTCAAAAATCCATCTGTGAAAAAATACTAATTACATTAACTGTGATACAACTGTGAATTAAGATTTCTGATACTTGCCTCTTAAGGGTTTTGCTGTGAATTAATTAAGATGATTCTTCCTCTCCTTTGTCCTTAATAACTATTGTACCTGTGGAGAAAATGTTAGCTTTAGGCAAATTGTCTTTTTCTGTAAAACTATGTATATTAGTAGTAACTATGAACTGTAAATTAAGATTTATGAAACTTACCTTTTGAAGTTATTTTACTCCTCCATGAACGTTCTTGTGTGGATATCTTGCAATAAACTGCCATATTGTACCTGTTAAAATAATCAGCTGTAGGTAAACTGTTCTTCTATCTGAAAAATAAAAAAAAAAATATTTGTCACTATACATACCTGCATTCTGGATTATTTTTCCCCCTTTCAAGAACCCCAACATTTTTTCTTCTTTCAACTGTCTTTACAGAACACATTGAAGACCACCTTCAGAGGTGAAAAAAAAATCTACTGAAAATAGTTTTTAAAATGGATCTAGTTCAGTTTCAGGATATATGGGAAGGAAACGTATTAGATACGGACATCGAAAACCTTTTGAACATCAATCTTTAAGACATTTCATATGTATTCTAGGAAAATATATTTCTACAATATATATCAGGAACGTTTTCTGGTTCATCTCTTGATACGTATCGAGGCCGAACTATGTGCACTCGTAGCACGTATCTAGACTGTTTTCATGAAATGTTTCCAGGACACATATTAGGCTCTTTGAAACATTTCCAGGACCTATCCACAACCAAAAATTCCCCACTGGGGAACCGCAACTGAACGTGCTGGGAGAGGATATTGATTCCTTGATTAAGAGTCGGTGCCCAAAAGACAGAAAAATATGTTGCCTCAGGCCGAGAAGGCATAAAATAGCCAAACTTCGGAATGGCGAAGTTTTTTACATTATAACCTGCAACAAGTGTCATTGAGAGAGAATAATTAAACTTTTATAAGTTTGGACAAACAATTTTTAAATTATTGTTAAATAATACACGTTTTTCCTAAAATTCATCTTTAGTTCGCAGTTTTTACAGTTCTTTTACGGTTCTTAGATTCGAGAACCTTCTACCCTAACGCATTCAGTGCGTCAGTTAAGCCCTTGAAAGAGAGAAATGATTTCATGTTAGAGTGACATAAAATAAATTAAGTCACGCTGACGTTAAAGTCAGATTGACGTTATGTCAGATTGACGTAAGAAATGTCACGCTGACGTATACTCGTCACAATGGCAAACTCGAAATCCCAGTGATAATTTAACGTCAATCTGACATTCAGATCAATTTTCTACGTTAGCTTGACATTTTAAACGTAAGCCTGAGTTTTTGAAGTTGGTGCAAATTTCCACAATTATCCAGATGAACGACAATCTTACGTCAGCACGACATTTCTTATGTAAGCCTCACGTTAATGTCAGTGTGACATAAAAATTTAGGTTCTTATGTTAGCCGGACGTTTATGACAGCGGAACATAAAAAAAGTCACTCCCACATTATCTATAAAGTTAGCTTGGCATTCAGAAGTTGAGGTTATGCTGACATCACCTCAGAAACTCATCTTTTACGTAAGTATGAAAGTCTTGACATATAGGGGATGAGGTCGACTCAACATTAAAATTAATGCTAGATTGACATTAAAAAATAAAGTCACTCCAACATTATTGATAATGTCAGATTGACCTCAAACTCGGTCATGTCCCACCAAAACATCCCCTTCTTTGACCCGATTTAAAAGGGGCAAGTTGTTGAAGTATAAAATTTTTATATATTGCACCGGATTTCGGCTATCCCCAAGAGGCTGCAACAGTTTTCAGATTCGATAACCTTCTTGCCTAACGCATTCTGTGCGTCGTATAAAATTCTATTTTTTTTCCGGCTTATCTCTCAACTGGAAAACCATAGGTCGTCCCCTGACAGTCGCTGCTGGCATTTTCAGCGGAATGTATAAGACGGAAAAAAATTGAAAACTTAAACTGGCGTTAAAGGCATGTAAAAGACTACTATCATAAGATTTTAAGCACTTGAGGTTTAATACAAGTATGCCGGTATCTAAATCCGTCGACAGATGGAAGGTCATGACCTTCCACTGGTCAGTTAAGCCCTTGAAAGAGAGCCCTGATTCATGTTAGATTGACATTAAAGGGATTAAGTCACTCCAACATTATCTTCAAAGATAGCTTGACATTCAAGAGATGAGGTTATGCTGACATCACTTCAGAAACTCATCGTTTACGGAGGTATGAAAGTCTTGACATAAAAAGGTAGAGGTCAGATTGACATCACGTCTGATTTAGTGTTCTCAATCGGGCGGGTTTGCCTCTCTTCGCTTGCCCGACGCTCAGAGCGTAAGAGTGAGACAGCATGATGCAGTCAACAGCTATCTCTCTCGCACACGTCTCACTCGATGACCACGACTCTGACTTGCCGACCACGCCAAGTAGCACTAGGCGTCACCTGTCCCCGCAACCTCACCTCTCGCCCAGCCGAGCGGGGCTCTGCATCCGAAGAGCGTGCGGAAGCGCGGCGGAGGGCCGGTGATTCGGAGACTGTCCGCCTCACCCGACGTACCCGACTAGCAGTCCGTCGGGTCGGGTCGGGTCGGTTATGGACAACAGCCGGCGTCGGGCAAGCGAAGAGAGGCTAACCCGCCCGATTGAGAACACTAGTCTGATTGACTTTCAAGGTAATAGATTACGTTCATACTGCGGCCTCTTCTAAAAAAGTCGGGAGTTGCAGCCAAGTGCTCAGTCTTTCCTTGAACGCTTGGCTGTGCGGACGTCCGATCAGTGAGGTAAATGTCAGTTTGACTTATTTAAATGCCAGGTCCACTTTAGCAAATGGTTACCATCAGTTTGCAATAATATCACCATGGCATTAATCATCACGATGTTTTCATTTGACATTTGGGAATACGAGCACATTTTAATGTCAATTTAACATGGATTGATAAATGTCAAACCAACATTAATGTTAATGCCTGTTAAAAAACATTCTCACAGAGGTATGCTGGTGTCACCATATGACTGAAGTAAAATGGCAGTTTTCGCCGTCCTCCGCAGCGCAGCGCCACAGTCGCAGGAGCAAAACGGACATTTTTAAAATTCATCTGTCAGGCACAATGTCATGTTTTCCATAGCAAGACGTGATTACGCTCGTCGAATACTTTCATTTGCACTTTAAATCATAAAAATCGGACGGAAAATGCAGAAGTTATCGTAAAAACACAAAATTTGTTACTTTGAGTAGTCCCGCGGCAGTTTTCACCGGCTTCGGCAGCGCAGCGCCACAGTCGCAGTAGCAAAACGGACATTTTTAAAATTCATTTGTCAGGCACAATGTCATGTTTTCCAAAGGAAGATGTGATTACGCGTTTCGAATCCTTTCATTTGCACTTTAAATCATAAAAATCGGACAGAAAATGCAGAAGTTATCGTAAAAACACAAAATTTGTTACTTTGAGTAGTCCCGCGGCAGTTTTCGTCGTCCTCCGCAGCGCAGCGCCACAGTCGCATGAGGAAAACGGACATTTTTAAAATTCATCTGTCAGGCACAATGTCATGTTTTCGAAAGTTAGACGTGATTACGCGCGTCGAATACTTTCATTTGTACTTTAAATCATAAAAATCGGCCAGAAAATGCAGAAATTATTATAAAAACACTTTATTTGTTACTTTGAGTAGTCCCGCGGCAGTTTTCACCGTCTTCCGCAGCGCAGCGCCACAGTCGCATGAGGAAAACGGACATTTTTAAAATTCATCTGTCAGGCACAATGTCATGTTTTCGAAAGTTAGACGTGATTACGCGCGTCGAATACTTTCATTTGCACTTTAAATCATAAAAATCGGCCAGAAAATGCAGAAATTATTATAAAAACACTTAATTTGTTACTTTGAGTAGTCCCGCGGCAGTTTTCACCGTCTTCCGCAGCGCAGCGCCACAGTCGCAGGGGCAAAACCGATATTTTTAAAATTAAACTGTCATGCACAATGTCATGTTTTCAAAAGTAAGACGTTATTACGCGTTTCGAATCCTTTCATTTGCACTTTAAATCATAAAAATCGGACTTAAAATGCAGAAATTATTGTGAGAACACCTAATTTGTTACTTTGAGTAGTCCCGCGGCAGTTTTTACCCTCTTCCGTAGCGCAGCGCCACAGTCGCAGGAGCGAAACGAGGGGGCATCCACTCGTGTATTAGTCGGGTCACTTGTCTAGTAATAGATTTTGTAATACCCGTAATATTCGTGTATTAGGCGTAATAGATGTAATATCTCTGTAATAGCCGTAATAAATGAGTAATAGGTGTAATAGTCGCGTAATTGGTGTAATAGTTGTGTAATATAATGTAATAGGTGCGTAATAGCACGTATTTGTTTTGTAATAGATGGTAATATTCACGCAGCAGTTGAGAAATGCGGTTAAATATCGTCTCTGGGACGTCTGATTTTTCTAATTTACTCGACACTCTCTCCCTTGGAGTCATTTGTCGTTCCTTGGTCATTCCCTATGGAAGAGGTAGGGGTGCAGCTGGGGAGGGGGACATAAAAGTCGGACGATACCTGGAACACGGAGGCAAAACGCAAGGTGGCCGGCGCAACGAAGAGTCGTTGTCGTTGGGGCGTGATTGGCGGGCGGGAAGGCACAGTGCTTCTCCCTCTCTCCCTCCCCCTCCCCAGCTGCAGCCCTACCTTTTCCATAGGGAATGACCAAGGAACGACGAATGACTCCAAGGGAGAGAGTGCCGATTAAATTAGAAAAATCTGATGTCCCAGAGACGATATTTAACCGCATTTCTGAACTGCTGCGTGAATATTACCATCTATTACAAAACAAATACGTGCTATTACGCACCTATTACATTATATTACACAACTATTACACCAATTACGCGACTATTACACCTATTACACATTTATTACGGCTATTACAGAGATATTACATCTTTTACGCCTAATACACGAATATTACGGGTATTACAAAATCTATTACTAGACGAGTAGTCCAGTATTCTACTCCATCTTATAAACGAATGAAAACTTTTTCCGAATTACCAAAATACGGAGGAAGAGAGAGAGAAAGATAAGCAATAACTAACAGTGAAGGCAGATAGGTAACAATTTCCCATAGCGGATTCCTCATTACTACGTGCTACGTGGTGTATACAGTATCCACTATTGGCAGTCACTACTGCGGAAGTTCATCCCACAATACTTTGGCGCGAAATTTCAATGGTAATGGAGGTGTATTAGTTTTGTAATAGTCGAGTATTACCTGTAATGTGAGCATAATAGCTGCTCTGCAAATCCAAGTGACGAACTGTTCGACAGTTATAAGTGTCGAACTAAAAAGTTCTGCAGTTGCAAGTGCACCTTTCTGACTAAGATGGAAAATATTTTTTCCGAGGACACCATCATCTTCGTCTTGAAATTCTCTTTCAAACGAGTATATGGTTGATAGGGTTGCGGCTTAAATTGAAACGGGTACGCAAAAGAATACGAATTCCCAAAATTTCATTTAAGGACTAGTAGCCGTTTCAATTTAAGCCGCAACCCTATCAACCATACACTGTTTAAACCTTGCGAACAATCGTTGCAAAGAAATTGGATGCTTCGCATTGCGAAGAAAATGTTCGTATTACAAACAAAATAGTTCGCAAGCTTACAAACTTTTCACGCCTTACAAACTAAATAGTTTGTAAGTTGCGAACTATTTTGTTTGTAATGCGAAGCAGCCAAATACTTCGCAGCTTACAAACTATTTTGTTTGTAATACGAACTTTTTCTTCGCAAGGTTTTAACAGTGTATACTCGTTTGAAAGAAAATTTCAAGATGAAGATGATGGTGTCCTCGGAAAAAATATTTTCCATCTTAGTCAGAAAGGTGCACTTGCAACTGCAGAACTTTTTAGTTCGACACTTATAACTGTCGAACAGTTCGTCACTTGGATTTGCTGAGTGTATTAGATGCGTAATAGTCAGGTAATAGAGGTAATAGTAAGTAATACATGTAATATCCGTAATAGAAATGTATTAGGTGTAATAGAAATCTATTACAAGTAATAGATGTATTAGGGAGTAGTCGGGCCGCGATATTTAGGAGTGGATGCCCCCTCGGAGCGAAACCGACATTTGTAAAATTCAACTGTCAGGCACAATGTCATGTGGTCCAAAGTAAGACGTTATTACGCGTGACGAAACCTTTTATTTGCTCTTTAAATCATAAAAATCGGACGGAAAATACAGGAATTATCGTACAAAATCTTAATTTGTTAGTTTGATCGGATCCACGGCAGTATCCACCAGTTTCCGCACCTCAGCGCCACGGTTGCTGTCCAGAGAGTGACCTATTTTAAAGTCAGCTCGCGGGTATGATTTTATGTTTTCGAAAGTAACATATTTTTATGCGTGACGTTACCTTTTAATTGCCCTTTAAATCACAAAAATCGGAACTAAGTTACGGAAATTATTGTAACAACCCCTTAATTCGTTACAATGAGCGGTCCGTTGGCAGTTTCCATCTGCTTCCGCACCTGACTCGCTCTAGACTAACAAGATTGTCAAACTGAAACCAATGTCAATTTGACACTGGTGTTAGGCTGACACTTGTGTCAATATGACATCAACCGTACTCTGATCGGGTTGTTCAGGAAACATATTAGTCAGGCACCTTCAGAGATTCATAAGCATGATGTCGGTTTGACTTTAATGTCAATTTGACACCAATGTCAAACTGACACCAGTGTCAAACTGACGCCAGTGTCAAACTGACGCCAGTGTCAACTTGACACGAACTCCAGACTTACACCATTGTCAAACTTGATCAAGTTTGGTCATCTTTCCAACGGCAGCGGCGATCCGAAAGGAACACCGCGCGTCAGTCCGAAGACCTCACTAAATCATTCAATCGTTAGTAGCACGGTGGAGGGAGACCCGGTGGCGGCACGAGCCTATCCCTCCCGTGCTAGCGCCTGACCCCGGAATCGGTGCCGGATTCCTCTTCCCTGGGCGGCCGCCAGGGGCGCGCGGATCGAGCCTGGGCCGGCTACACCGGCGGTTCAGCCTACCTGCAGCCTGGGCCGCGCACCCTACCTGCTGGCCGCCCGGGATCAGCTTAGGAAAGCCCGGCTGAGCATAGGAGCCGGCCCGGCCGCCTGCCAGAGGCGCGCCGGGCCGAGAAATTCAAACACTTGCAGACTGACTATGGCCGCCGGACTCAGGCGGGCGGGATTCTTTGCTAGTAACATATGAAATGTTTCGAGTATTGTGGATTAGTGACAACTTGTGAATATGTCCAGGCTGGAAGGAGAGCGATATTCATGCGATATTCATGTGATATTTTTTGTGTTCTACGCATCTGGGAGTTTTAAATGTTTTGAAAATGGAAACCAATTGGTGAGTGGGGTTAGGTTATGGGATGAATTTATTTTTTATGTATTAAGATTATGTTAGTTTGGCAAGCCTTGCCATGTTTCGTTTCTGCCTTCTTTTTTCAGCCACTGCACTATCGGCTTGAGCACAAAGGAAATGCATCCTGGTGTTTAAGTAAAATGACACGATGTTCGTTGTGAGTCCCCGTTCGTGAATTTCACAGCCTAGTGTTTGAACACCTCCAGTTGAACTAAGAAGTTCGTCTAGAACTGTGAAAATTAAAGTTCCGTGGACTCCCACACCAGCCGACACAGTGACAACTGCGCGCTCCAACTGTTAGATGCCCAAAGGTTAGTGTTTAGACAGAATAATTATTTTAAATTGCATTGTAAACAAACTCTAATTTCTAACCTTTACTAACAGTTCGAATAGTCTTTGGGAAGGTCTGAGCAAACCCTCTCTTGATCGGATTTGAAGAAGTGCCTCCCTTTCAAGGCTATCTCCCTGTTCAAGAAGGCACGATTTGCATTCTTCGCAGTCCTTTGTGGGTGGCATGGCACTCACTTTACGGGCAACATAGCCACCAAAGACAGTAAGTGCATACGCATCAACTGAGGCTGACAGAGTGTCATCCGGTGCCATCTCCAGCTCTTCAGGAATAGCAATATCACTATCCAACAGTTCATCAATTCTTTGTTCCATTTCGCTCCTTCTAGTTTCATCTTCCTCGCCTTTCAGATCCCTCAAACTGAGCATGGCGTCCATTACATCCCCCCCTGTTACATTGCTGCCCCTTGGGGGCTGTATCAGTGAGTAAGTCATCAGTAACCTGTAAATATTTATAAACATCCGTGGGTCGGGGTGCTGATTAGCTCCACAAGCACCACGAATGTGTCCAAAAAAGTGCTGTAGATGCAAATATGTAAAGTCATTGTTATACACAAAACCTTTGCAATATTAAAAAAATAAAGTTACATGGGGATATGATAATTGCCTCAAGTGAATCTTGGTTTATTCTTCGGGTTAGCAAGTATAGGTAATTGCATTCCTCTGAGAGGTATGTCACGAGACTCAAAGCATTCTGGATGGTGACATACAGACCAACCCAGACTGATGTTGACATCTCATCCGCGTATTTCACATATGGTTGCCAGGCTTTTCTGGCCCTTGGTTTTTTCCCTGTTGTGCCATTTGTGCCTCATACTTCACCTTGGCCATATTATTAACCTCATCAAGATACGATAAGAATTCTAGAAGGGTCTGTGAAAAATAATTCTTTTTGTACCTTTCCTTAATTTTTCTTTTTTTTTTCCAAAAGTGTTCTTATACCTTATGGTGAGTTGAGTTAGGATCAGGTTCCAGTCCTTCGAATGGCCTTTGAGAGTTCATAGCATCAGCTACGTCATTTATACGTCTTATGAACTGGATGGTAGGCCCAGCATCTTGAAGATCCTCTGCACCCAGATCTTTATAATGCTGCATTGCGGCAGCAACCCTCCCACCAAAAAACTGTAAGTATAAAAGTTTACAATTTTAATTTATTCAGTGTCCATGAAATTTTCTATAGTAAGTACATTTAATGTCTGTATTTTATTTTGTTACAGAGAGCTCACCTGCATGGCAAGGCGGACTTTCATTTTCTGGTAGTTGGTAGGATAAACATGATCATTACTCAACGTGAATGCAGCTTTTATTCCTTTCTGATCTTCTAGTTTAAGAACAGCTTTCCAGTGTCTCAAATAAATCATCCCCTCTGGTAACTATAAAATATTTCTTTATAATTATAATTTTAATTTAGTAATAAATTAAAAATTTCTTAATTTGTTTTAATACCTTTAGTTCCTTCTTTTCCAGAACCCGAGTCCAAAGACTTTTCACCAAATGCGGAAAATCTGATGCAAATCTCAAGACTCGCTTTGAGTCGAGTGGATGCTCACAAGCTGGATTTAAGTAATTCACTCCAAATAGATCCCACATTGACCTATTCCATGTCGCACCATCTGTGACCACACAATCCACAAAAAATCCACTCTTCTCTACTAGGCAAATGGCTTCGAGTATGATTTTGTGAAGTTTTTCAGAATTCACTGGACCACAGCTCAAGAATGCTCCAAGAGCCTGCACCCATTTACCTTTAAATGGCTGCATCATTACCACTAAAGCATGATCTCCCCTCTTATCCAGGTCTGCCCTAGTCTCAAAACCACCAAGGTCTACAACTCCGTGCACTTTGCAGGTGGTTTTGTCATAATAGGTTCTTGTTTCCAGTGACATCTCATCAAGTAAAATGCAACCTTTTAAGAGAGATAGACTGTTTAGTGTTTTTATGTGTGATGTTGTATTTACATTATAAAGTGTGAGACATACCATGTCGCTCCTCTGGTTGGTAATGGACACTTCTGGCTTCGAGGAGTGTGAAAAGATTTTCTTGGAAACCATATGCTGGACGGAGGGCCCTCATATATCTGAGTAAAGTCTTCTGATTTGGAAGAGCCAATTTATTCTGCTGCCTTAGCTTCTCATATAGGCCTGGTGCTTTCACCCTCATCAAAACGCATTCATAAATCCAATCTGTAGCGTACTTTCTATTTTTTTTTGTTATGAAATTTGGCTGCATCAAAACATGCCTGAACAAGAGGCCGCTGCTCTTCGGGAAGAGTTGAAATTAAAGACTCAACTTTTGCAGCATTTGTTTTACGAAGACTTTTCATGAGGTCTTCCATTTCCCCTTTCATGGCATCCACCTATTTCATAAATTAAAATCAGCATGGGTTTTCATTTAAATTTATGTATGTAAACAAACGTATTGATTACCCTTTTCATGAGACGGCTAGCTGCTTTGGCATGCACCTTAATTTTAGACCTCATGTCACTCATCTTTTCTTGTACCGATTTCTTATGTTCATTCCGTTTCATAACCTTTCTAGCCACATTACATTTGGTGCATCGAACTG
The DNA here is from genome assembly GCA_029379305.1 of Frankliniella fusca. Classification (NCBI taxonomy): domain Eukaryota; kingdom Metazoa; phylum Arthropoda; class Insecta; order Thysanoptera; family Thripidae; genus Frankliniella; species Frankliniella fusca. The sequence continues at coordinate 6,171 of JAHWGI010000863.1, read as the reverse complement.
TTTTATTGTTTGCTTGGAAAGGTACATGGCCAAGGCAACCACTTGACCACTGTCGGTCTCATACCTCCTCATCAGTGTACCCAACACATGGTCTCAAATCATGTATTTTTTTAAGAGCAGTATTAACATCCAAGTGTGTTGAAATTTTGGAAACTATGTGAATTTGAGTCTTATTTATAAAAACTTTAGGGTTTTGGCCATCCATGAGAGTTAATGATTTTTCTATTCTTCTGTTAAGAACATCTACTTTTGTGAACATTGTCTTTTTCACTGGAAATAAATTTCATATTAAACATTTTAATTTTCTTTATATCTAGTATTTTTAATTCCTGAAGTACCCCTAATTACCATTATCGGTGTGAACACCCCAGAATTTCCCCGGAAGTTTAAAGTGTTCTGCTCTGGTATGCACAAATGTGTATGTGAGCGTCTCAGCAGACTTCTAAAACAATTTGCTTATCAATAATTAATTTTCTTTCATTCACAATAAAAGCGTTGAAAAGAACCGCACCTCATTTGGCTGCTGCACCATTGCCAGCTGCCGTCGGGCACGCTGCCTTGGCTGCGCAGGCAAAGGGGTCGCGTTCTCCTTGTCTCCCTCCTCGACCTCCATGACGTTGGGAGTGGTGATATCCATCGCTTGGGGGCTTAGAGATATGTCCATTGGCGAGAAGGATGGTGTCGCAGGAGATGTCAAAGGGGTGAGCACGGTGGGGGTGAGTGACATTGGTGATGTTGACTGGCGGGGGCGGGTGGGGGTGGACGTCGATGGCATGGACGGGGAAGGCCCGCCAGTCGACGGCGCCGTTGTGGCCCCTCCAAGGGGCGGTTGGCGGGGGCGATCTAGTCGGGCGGAAGGGCGAACTGGTACCTTGAAAGGCGAAGGCACCACAGGGCCCACGGGGCGGGGCTGCGTGGGCGGGCGCACTACGGGGCGGGGCTGCGTGGGCGGGGGCGCCACGGGGCCAGGCTGCGTGGGCGGGGGCGCCACGGGGCCAGGCTGCGTGGGTGGGGGCGCCACGGGGCCAGGCTGCGTGGGCGGGGGCGCCACGGGGCCAGGCTGCGGGGGCGGGGGCGCCACGGGGCCAGGCTGCGGGGGCGACGCGACCACGGGGCTGGACGCGGTGGGCGGGGGCAGGGGCGGCTCGTATACCGCACGGTCACTGAACTTCGAGGGGACGGCATTCCCTGACAGCTCGGGGACGGCAAGCATCTGGTAGACTACTGTACCGTCCTTGAGCCGTAGTGTCTTGTAGGTCTGCACGTCGGCCGTTTCGAAGTGACGGCCACACACAGGGGTGGAGGACGTGAAAGGGGTGGCCGGCGACACTTTGGCGTAGTCCCGCCGGGAAATGGCCCTCTCCCAGGTTTGGAGAAGATCCTTAAATAGCGTATTGCCACCTCTCGCGAGTTGGTGACCAGTGCTTCAGTATGCATAAGGCTGCGACGAGTTGTGTTACCTTGTTTTTGCAGGTGAAGAAGGGCACCTTCTGCCCCCCGCTGTACCCTGTGGAGCACCCACGCACCACGCACTTTCGCCCCATGGCTCGTGATAGTACAGTACTGCCTCGCGCCTCGCGTACTCTAGTTACTATGGTTGAGAGCCACCCCCGCCGCCACCCCTCGACCCCCCCGCGACAATGGAATAGTACTTGTTATCTGCAAGTGTTTGAATTTCCCGGCCCGGCGCGCCTCTGGCAGGCGGCCGGGCCGGCTCCTATGCTCAGCCGGGCTTTCCTAAGCTGATCCCGGGCGGCCGGCAGGTAGGGTGCGCGGCCCAGGCTGCAGGTAGGCTGAACCGCCGGTGTAGCCGGCCCAGGCTCGATCCGCGCGCCCCTGGCGGCCGCCCAGGGAAGAGGAATCCGGCACCGATTCCGGGGTCAGCTCAGATAGGCTCGTGCCGCCACCGGGTCTCCCTCCACCGTGGCCTCAGCCTTCCGAGAGAGGTACTACGGCGGCGCGCGAGATTGCTGAACCCATCTCACTTTACACCCCCCTCCATTACTTTGCAGCGATGCCACATTTTCGCGTTCGCACACTGCTACCTTGTACATCGACAAGGCGCTTCTCGCGGAGTTGGGGAATAACCGCCATGACCAGCTCATTCACCCCATTCACTCACCTCTTAAACCAAGTTACTATTTTTTTAATTTTAAGAATTTTGAAGCAATATTCCATCGAATATGTCTGAGAACGCTGTGCAGGTACGTGTTTTTTGTGCTTTTCTCTATGGGTGCCGCCATAACCATAACGTAACATGGGTTGATCCTTGTTTAAAGGCATAAGCCTTCACTCGCCCTGCTCTAAGTCTACTCATATAATTGATTCATATGCTACTGTGTTCTCCTTATGACCGTATTGCTTCTTCCAGGGCTTACTTCTTCCTAGTGCTAAGCCAAACCAACAACGGCAAGTGGTTGAAATAGTTAGGCGATTACCATTGGCAAATGTGTCGAACCAGGTTGCTCTCTCTCATAATGTCATTCCAAACAAACAAGGGCCCCAGTCCCAAAATCCCATGGACACCATGGAATTCCATGATCTCTTTTCCATGGATAGAGGTCTGTTTTCCATGTAAGATGCATCATATTCCATGTGGTGTCTGTTTCCATGGGCGTTCTACCATGGAAAAGTGTTTTCCTTGGAACAAGATTCCACGGAATATCGCTTTCCATGTGAGGACTCCAAGGGAAATTTCTTACCATGGGTAAAGGCTCCATGGAAAAATGATTGCCATGCGAGAGGACTTCATGGAACGGTTGTCTTTCCATGGGGTGACCTATCCCATTGGGCACTTGCCCATCTTTACTATGAAAATAATTTCCCATGAAAATTAAAAGGGCTGTAAAATCTATAATTATTGGAATTTCGATCTGAAATTTGGTATGTAGCATCTACGATGAATTTTAGTAGGGCCATTTAAATTTCATTCAAATCTGAGAACTTTTTTCTGGCAACTCGAAAACGGCTTGAGCTAGGCAAAAACGGCCACCAGATTTGGCTCCGCCTCGTTTCCGACACCCTATATCCGTGTTTCATTTATTTCGATCAGTCTTCTCTTTGTCGTTTTGTGGACTTAAACATTTTGTTATTACTCCATGGAGTTAGTGCTCTATTCCATAGAGACGGTCAGCTGCCAAGGAACCTTATTTCCATGGAAAGTACCTCACATGGAAGTGGGCAAAAACTACATGGAGAGTTATCCTCCATGGGGAAATGTCTCCCATGACATTCCTTGATGTCCCATGGCTCATGGGAACGCTCATGGGATTTCTGGACTGGGGCAGGTGATTAAAATAATTAGGGCGCCATTTTCCAATGTTTTGAACAACCAGGTAAGAAGCAAAAGCATCTTATTTATTTCTGATCTTTGTTGGTAATGATATGTCTTTCTTTGCAGGTTTCAATTATTAAACCCCAGCATCAGCAAATGAAATCCTTGAATCCATGTCAAACTTTTCATGCCGTCACCATAAATAAACCCACTAAGCCGAGCCCATTGTCTGATATTTCAAACCATGTATGTTCTATTACCTTACTTTACAAGTGATATCAAGTAGACTTTATTCTGTTTTGAGTTGTAAACTTATTGCATTCACTTTAACAGGTGGTCAAGTCTGTGAGCAGCAGCAGTAATCTACATCAGCAGAATGTTAGTCTTCCTTATTCCTGCATTCAACCATTTCAAAAAGTTGGTGACACTACAAAGAATCAGGTAACAATATGAAGTATTTTTTGTTTTGCTCACTTTGAAATATGACTTGTTATTGGTCTTGGGGTTCAAGCTTAGTAATTTTTATTGTTTAAAACAGAAAGCTTGTACTCATTCTAAGAATAGATTGTCATTAAGTAATAATGTAAGTATTCATTTTCTCACAAATCACTTTGCAAAACACATTGTGGAATTCTTTTTATGTGTTGCCTGTGTGTCATTATTGCAGCATGCTAGAGATAGGAATCCTAGTGATGGTGTCATTATTGCTGCAAATTTATTATGCAGTTCTGGTAATTAATACAAGTTTTACCGATTATTTGCATGTTTGTTATAAGTAAAGGCCTTTTAACTTTATTTCGTTTTGCTCTCCATATTTAGACTCATCTTCTGGCAAGACATCTGATCCACCAAGACCATCTTCACCTCTCACACATCCTATTCCTGAAGTCATTCCACCAGATAAAACTCATGATGCAGATTGCCTCTCATCAGATGACACTGGTGACAAAATTATTATATTTTCATTATTAAAATATTTCTTTTATTGTTTTTTCTTTACCTCTGTACTTATTTGTTTATCCTTTTTTAAAGATTTGAGTGATTTAAGTGATGCATTTGAACCTGAGAAGAATTCTCATTTAGAAAATTCTAGACAGCATACTGCTGAGCAGATAAAGACTACTAAGAGAAACCGTAAGGTAGCAGGATGTCGGAAAAGTTCTGATGATATCGCCACTATAGTAGAGAAAGCTAGAGAAAGGAGTCTGAGATGATGCCACCAGGTATACAGTCCCACCAGGTATAATTCCCACGAGATATAATCCCACCAGGTATAATTCCCACCAGGTATAATTCCCACCAGATATACACCATTTAATTTTTATTTTTATTTTCGCGGATTCCCAACAAGTATAAATCCCACCAGATATACTTATATATTTAAATATTTATTTTTATTTATTTACGCCGCGGTCAGTTCGTCGTCTGCTGCGTGCTGCTCGTTCGTCAGACACCAGCGCCCTCTCAGCGGAACAGTGAGGAATCACATTGGAACCGGGCTGCTCGAGTGTTGGTGGCGAGGGGAGGGAGGAGTACAGTTCCAGACTGCTGCAGAATTTGCCTAACCAATGCTAGAACGCATGCGGCCATTCCGTGTGGCCACCGAATTTTTTGCGCCGAATGCGCTGACACGGATGAGTCGAAACTTTCAGCATGCCCTATATGTAGAGCCGATATCATTATGACTGTCGAAATTTTTTGGCTGAGCGATAGCGAAGCCTATTACGCCACTGGAGTGCTAAAAAAGTTCAATGTCCGTCTGTCTGTCTGTCTGTCTGTGTGTCTGTGTGTCTGTGTGTCTGTGTGTCTGTTCGCACGATAACTCGAGAACGTGTCAAGATATCGACCTGAAATTTTTACTGTAGCTTCTTGGCCTAAAAAGCTCGGACGAGTTCAAATATGAACACTCTAGCTCAAAAATTAACCCTGCTAAAAATTGATTTATATATTTTTAAAAAAGTTAGATTTTAAATGTTACAAAATTTTAAGGTGTCCTAAGGGGTATCTCGGCGAGTTGCGACCCTTTGGACGAAAATTTCGACCGTTTTGCTCTATCTCTTACTGTTTAGCCGCTACAGCGGTAAATGTGGACAAAAAGTCGTCAAAATACATGTTGGGTGTCGTTTTCAGGGTAATCTGTCGAGATGCGATCCTTGGGGCAAAAATTTTGTCTGTTTGGCTCTGCGGAGAAGGGTTTTGGGGCTCGGGCCCTTCGCGTAAAAATTGGAAAATTGGTTACATAATGAAAAGAGGCGAGCGGGGGTCCAGGGGGCGGTAGCCCCCTGGCCTATTTTAAATAAAGAAAAGCGGGGGTCCAGGGGGCGGCAGCCCCCTGGCTTAAATGAGTAAATCTCAAATCATGCAGGCTCGTAATAAAAAAAAAGCGGGGTTGCAGGGGGCGGCAACCCCCTGGCTAAATCGAGTAAATCTTTAATCATGCATTCTCGCCAGCGCCGCAGGCCTAGGTAGATGTACGCAGGCCCGTCGCAGCGTAACAGTGTTTCGCGATCTATCGCGAAGCCTGTTACGAGAGACGGTGTCTGGCGTACATCTACCTAGTAATTAAATTGTTTTACTATTGTTGCTTATAAGATTTACCTAAAGTTTTAATACTATTCAAACAATCAAAATTAATAAAAGCATTACCTAGTCACTTCGGTTTTTTTTTATTTTTTTTATACCTAGTGGGAATTATACCTGTTGGAAATTATATCTGGTGGGAATTATACTTGCTGACACACTTAAATTATATATATAAATTGGTGTATATCTGGTGGGATTTATACTTGTTGGGAAACCGCGTAAATTAAAATAAAAATAAAATCGTGTATATCTGGTGGGAATTATACCTGGTGGGAATTATACCTGGTGGGACTGTATACCTGGTGAGACCACCC
>JAHWGI010000862.1:37500-86228 GCA_029379305.1 Frankliniella fusca | reverse complement strand
TTTTTCGTATTAAATATTACCTTTTTTTCTTCAAAAATAAAAAAAATAAAATAATTAAGAAAACAAAACGCCTCCTGCAAATACCATCGTCCTCCTATGCTGTGCTGCAAGCTTACGGCCCCAACAGTTGCCGCTTTTCTCCGGCCCTCTGCGGGCAGCCTGGATGGTGGTTCAAGCAAAGGCGAGCCCACCGCACCAAAACCCGCACCTGAGAACCGCGGGCCATTCCGTGCAAAGTGAAAACCACCCTCTGGAAATATATGTGAGGCTGTTCGAGGTCGAGCAATGTGGTGTGCATCATCTTGGCTGCAGCTGCACCCTCGCCGCCCTGCCTACACTGTTAAAAAAATGACGGAAAATTCACAGCACCTGTGTTGTGAAAAAAGTTGCCAGAACTCTTCGTTAAATTACAACAGTCCTCTGTATTTAAACAAGAACTCTTCGGGACATTACAACTGGCCTCTGTATTTAAACATAAACTCTTCGGGAAATTGCAACTGTCCTCTGTATTTAAACCAGAACTCTTCGGGAAATTACAACTGGCCTCTGTATTTTAATCACAACTCCTCGGGAAATTACAACTGTCCTCTGTATTTAAAATAGACTGGCTTCAAAAATAGGGTGGACTGTCAGACAAAATGTTTCACTTTGAGGCAGCAAAAGTGTCACTTTCTGATTACAGAGAAGTGTTGGGATTTCACAATCGTTCCGTATCGAGGAAGTGCTGGGAAATCACAATAAATTTTTAACAGTGTACGCCCGCCTGGCCTGTCACGGGGCTCGTGGCAGCAGAGCGCCGAGCTCGCGGCCCAGCCCAAGCCGGCCGCTTATTTCCAATCCCTTGGCGATTCAGCACCCTACGGAAAATTCAGCTGTGCGTTAGGTTAGGTTGGGTTAGGTTAGGGTAGTCCGATCCAAATAGGCCTTGGCCTCTGGAAGACAGAACAGCTGCTCTAACCTAGCCTAACCTAACCTAAACTAACCTCACGTCACCGAACGTTCGTCTTCCAAAACGGCTGGTCGCGAAGGGGGCCGCGCGCAGCTGAAGTTTCCATAGGGTGCTGAATCGCCAAGGGATTGTAAATAAGCGGCCCGCCCCCCGAACCACCAGGTGCACTCAACAGGCGCAGGAACGTGGCCAGCGGGCCCCGCCCCGGGCTGCGGGCCCCCGCGGGCAGCACGCGGGCCGAGCACGCATAGGGCCCTAACTCATCCCCGGCCACCCCGCCTCTCTGCACCGCGCCCCGACCTGCCGCACCATCCACACGTCCAGGAGCTACACCCTGCCGCCCCTCCCCGCCTTGCTCTTGCTTGCAGCCTTGCCTACAGTATGGGACTTTAGGACTGCAGGACTTTCAAAGAGAGAACAGCTCTGAATTTTGGTGTACAAATGTTGTGACTTATTGTAAATTTTACAGAATTCTTGGTGATTTTTTTTTTGTGAATTTTTGAGTTTTTTCAAAGATTCTAAATTTTTCCGAAATTTTCGCATTTACTTTTGGAGTTTTTAAATTTTCTGAAAGTTTCCTGAATTTTCCTGATTTTTTTCTAAATTTTTCAGAATTACGAGGTCAACAAAAATTTCAGAGTTGTTTCCCACTGCTCGAGGACTCACCCTGCCCTGCCCTGCCCTGCCCTGCCCTGCCCTGCCCTGCCCTGCCCTGCCCTGCCTTGCCCCTGCCCTGCCCTGCCCTGCCCTGCCCTGCCCTGCCCTGCCCTGCCCTGCCCTGCCCTGCCCTGCCCTGCCCCTGCCTTGCCGTTGCCCGGCCCCGCCCGGCCCCGCCCGGCCCCGCCCGGCCTACGCCACCAGCTGTTCGTCGTCGTGCACCACTTCTTGTCCATCTCGCCCGGGATGTACGTACGTCCCGGCCCGCCCTAAATTACCATTTAAAGGCCCCTCGCACGGTTATTCCCGCCCTGCCTTGCAGATGCTCGCGCCTCTGCCTCGGCTACTAGTAGCTGCCGTGTGAAACTTGACGGGTGTCATGGCAGGGCGTTGCGAGGCGTGGCGAGGCGTGGCGAGGCGTGGCAGGGCGTGGCAGGGCGTGGCAGCAGGGCGTGGCGAGGCGAGGCGCAGGGTCTGCCACGGCGGGAGGTTCTCCTGCTACGAAACGTGCTCCGGATGCGATTTGTCAAAGTTTTGCCCGAATGAGGGGCCTTCTTCATCCCACCGCGGCGCCGCGCTGGCCCCGACCCCGAAGTAAATCGCAAGACGCCCCTGCCGCCTAGTGATGAATCATTCAAGGCGTTCTCGGCCTGCCCCTCCCCGCTACACTGCGGTGCGGAGTATTTTTCATGACGGCTTGACTTATCTCCCCCACTAGCGCGCGGCGCCGGGGCGGGGCGGGGCGGGGCGGGGCTGGTTGGCCCCACCCGCCTCATTAAATCACCATCGCACTATTTATAAGGCGGGGGGTGGGGGGAGGTGAATATGAGTACTCATGTGGGGCCGGCCCGTGCGGGGTCCTCGTGACCGCCTGCAAACTAGTCCACTAGTCCTGAGGCCCCCCCTCCCCCCCCTTCCGAACAGCAACGGGCTGCAGGGTCAGCAGTGGTCAGCAGTGCTGCAGCCAGCAAGCGCGCGACCGGCGAGTAGGTTCTGCCAGCGGGTACCGTCCCCGTCCACACCAGCAGCCGGAGCGCGGCGCGTCAAACCGAACTGCGCGATAAATCTCTTGGTGGCCCGGCCAGCTCAGCACCCCTTCCCGGAGCAACTTTTTCTCATACGAAAAAGAAGAGGATACACACCGCAGTGATAATTTATTTTCTCATTGGAGATACCCGCCCTGTTATGGAATGTTTACTTCTGAAGTTTTCTCCACTTCATCAGCCCACGATGAGAGCACGCGGGCTTCAGATGTACAATGACTCAAAAACCAGAACGTTGAATCGGAGTAAAACAGATCTTTTTCACAACGACCTTTATCTCAGAACTATTCGCGCCACACCACCACCGCACTGAGCTCTGCGTCTAATAGCCTCCCTCCCTCCTTCCCGTGGCAGCGAGAAAGGATACAAATTTTACAATCCAGAGAGCTCCCTTCTCTCTCTCTCTCTCTCTCTCTCTCTCTCTCTCTCTCTCTCTCTCTCTCTCTCTCTCTCTCTCTCTCTCCCCCTCTGCTCGAGCGTCCACTGTTGAGTGCGTCCGTGAGTGTGCGAAAAGAGAGGCAGAGAAAGGGGGGGGGGGAGGAGGGAAAGGGGAAACGAGAGGGGCGAGAGGGCGCGAACGGCTCGACCTTTGAAGGGAGTACACGATTTGCCGTGGGCCCCCCAGGGCACCGGGCGGGGGCGCTTGTTGACCTAGTGCTATTAGGACCGAGACCTGTTGTCCCGTGCGCACCGTATGGTTTGCACTTCTCTCTCTCTCTCTCTCTCTCTCTCTCTCTCTCTCTCTCTCTCTCTCTCTCTCTCTCCTCCTCTCTCTACTCCAGCCTGTCTACCCCTCAGTACTTTTACCACCCTACAACCCTGATGTACCTCGCAGATAGTATGGGGCCTGGCGGGCTGGCTCGCTACCATCCGGCCGCTATCAAGCACAAATATTTACACTGATAAATGCTATTACCATTAAGAGAGTAGTTGACGCGTGAGCGGTGCCCAGCCGAGCGGACAGGCGATGGAGCAGCGACGGTTTTCTGTTTGGATCGCACTATTATTCATTCGCGTTGTTCGCCAGGGTAAATTCATTATGAAATCGATGTAAACATCGCGCCCCGGCTCTGCCAGCAGCGCAGCGCGCTCGTACTCCCCCTACCCTTCGGCCCTTCGGTCTCTGCGACCACGCAGCGCACGAGGCGCACAAACCTACACTGCCAAAAGACTATTATGGTTTTTCCTCTTCGGTCGTTATTGCGTTGATCCCAGTACTTTTAAGGAATGGATAGGATGATCGCAAAGTGCTGATAAGATCGCAGGGGGTATAAGATAATTGCAAGCGGCTAAGATGATCACAGGGGGATAAAATGATCGCAGGGTGCTAAGGTGATCACAGGGGGATAAGCGAGGATAAGATGATCGCAGGGGGCTAAGATGATATCGCAGGGGGTTAAGATGATCGCAGGAGGATAAGATGATCGCAGGGGTCTTCTAAGATGATCGCAGGGGGGATAAGATGATCGCAGGGGGGATAAGATGATCGCAGGGGGCTAAGATGATCACAGTAGGATAATATGATCGCAAGGATGTTCTGTTGCTTTAAGGGTTGCCTAAATGTTGGTGCTAAATATCTCATTGCAGTCCAATCTGCAAGGTCCCTGACAAAGTAAAAGAAAAAACTAAGGTGCGGGTGAAATTATAAGGTTTCTTTCGGTCATTTATTTTGTTGATTACGGACAGTTTACCTCAAAACAGGTCGAAGAGAGAGAAGTCCTATACGTACCTGTAAATGTAAACGCTCTCACTACTGCTTGTAAGAGATTTTGAAAAAGGTCATATCAATTAAAGTTAGTACCTCTGTCAAGAGTAACATCAACAACCTTGACAGAAAGTAGTTTTTACTCGTTCTTTACCACCACCTCTCTTCTGAGTGGTGAAAAGAACGAGTATTATTCTCTGTCGTGTGTAACCCCTAACTGATTCCACTTTCATCTTAGATCTCACAATACATACAGACATGATACTTTTACTATTCTGAACTGGAAATGCTGATCTTTATTCCAACAATGAACTCTTTTTTTTTCGGGTTTAATAGTATTATTTTGAGAGCACTTATTAAATTTTGTATGTTTTCATTCAAAGTCCATAAGCCAGCTTATTAGTGGAGTTTTCAATCTAAGAGAGCACAATACCTACAGATGTGAAACTTGTACCAATCCGAACTAGAAATATATTACATAACCTTCGTCTGAATTTCAACAATGAACTCGTTTTCACGTCTAATAGTATTATTTTGAGAATTATTAACAAATTTTGTGCTAGTTTTCATTTTAAGTCCCCAACCGAGCGGGAGGACCGAACGAGGCCCGAGCCGAGCAAGGGCGAGTGTCCCGGGAAAAACTTCCCCTACACACACTAACAAAATCTGAGATGAAAATGGACTCACTCGACCCACATCATATTATTATTATAACTTACTTTTTTAGAAAGTACGCAGGCTTTGTTCCTCCTTGTTATTATTTTTTTTTCAGCCGCACTTCCTCTTCAACAGTTTTACCGGGGACAGACTCCAGGTCCAGGCCCTTCTGCAGGGGCCGCAGGCAGGCGCGCCGCGGGCACCGCGCCGAGCCGAGCCGGGGCCGCGGTACGCGGTATTTACCCTCGACAAACAGCCTAGTGCGGTTTCGTTATCATCGCCGCTGCGGAAACAATGCCGGGTAATTGGCTGATGGTAGACAGACTCGTGAGATCATTGTGCCTCGCGGGAGAGGGAGAGAGAGGGAGAGAGAGAGAGAGAGAGAGAGAGAGAGAGAGAGAGAGAGAGAGAGAGAGAGAGAGAGAGAGAGAGAGAGAGAGAGAGAGAGAGAGAGAGAGAGAGAGAGAGACGATTAGTGGCCTGCCCTTATTCATCTCTCGCTCTCTCTCGGCGGGAACCTGGCGTGTGCTGCTGTCCAGCCGTCCACCGACGCGGATTACGGGGCGTTTGGCAGGCCTCCCTCCCGGGCCCTGCGGCGGATTGTCATGTCGCTTGATGGTGTCCGGTCCTCCCCGTGGGCCCAGCAGGTGCGCCAGTGACCGTTCCACTCACTCCACAGAATGTCCCCGGCCCGGCCCCGGCCCCGGCCCCGGCCCTGCCCGGCCGCTAAGCTCACTCGGGTCCTGCTGCCGCCTGCCTCACAAGGCCGCCCCGCCCCGCCCCGCCCCGCCCCGCCCCGCCCCCGCCCCGCCCCGCCCCACCCCGCCCCACCTCGTCCCGTTCCGCGCGCTCCCCGCGCGGTTTGTCGGGTTTAAGTGGTAATAATTGAAAGGGAGAGAACGCTTTGGTGGTGAGGTGAGGCCATTAATGGGTCGCGTCCCCGCCGTTACAAGCGACTACCTTACGATTATCACACCGGAAAAAAATTCCGCCCATCTTTTTATGCCATTGCAGCAATCGAGCAGATTAAATGCCTTTCTGTTGATTTGTTTTTAACTAGGAGTACGTGCGGCAGGCACGTAGTTGCTGAGCGAATTGAGAGTTAAAAGAAATATACCCAACCCAACCGCCGTTTTGGTAGGCAACCCACAAGTCAGTCAGTCAATTACGGAGAAGGTAGAGGGCAGAGGGGGAGGAGAGGGACATCCTCCTCGCGCGCCGCAATTTAAGGAACGGCATTTGCTGGCCGGCCCCCGCCCTGCAGGCAGGCGCTATAGCTAGGTAGCGCTGAAATTTGAGTGGAGGCCCCCAGCCCCCCCCCCCTTCCCCCTCCATTTTACCCCCACCCATCTGAGATCAGGGGCAGGGGGTAAGTATCATTTACCTGTTTAGAAAGAATGCACCTGCATCACATGCTGACAGTCCACCTCTCATTCTCTATCCTTCTGAATTAATTTTGCCCTCAAACCAACTCACATGAATCCATGGTAAGCCAGAAATGGGTTTCTTAGAAGAGGCCAGTAACTTTAAATACAATCAAAACATTCACAAAGACTAAGTACCTTTGAATGATGAGGCGTATCTATTTTGAAATGAATGTCAGCTTTTAAGAATAGAATTAAAACAATTGTGCCATTTCAATAGTTATATGGCTGTATATTAGTAATAAGTAGGTACTTCAATATTTTAGAAAGACTGTTTTGAAGTAAACACTCCTGGCACAACTAATACATTACAAGTGGTGTGTCTCATCTAAATCCTATCCACAGTTTCGCCCATAATATTTGTAAGGGTCAACTCTTTTTAAAATAACCATGTTTTCAAAATAATTTTTCTCTCTATCAATAACTTAGTGGAGTGAACTTTTTTCAATCTGAATTCTTAGGCATAACGGATCAATGAGTAAGTTTGGGTAAGCACATGATGTAGCTCAGTCAGAAATCGTATCCCTGGGAAATACGGAGTAGGTTAGGAACAAAATGCTACATAATTTACCAAGGTAATACCCAAACTCTTTTCTTGTTTCTTGATAGGTTTAAGAATAGTAAGATTTAAATACTCAAACCACACTTTTATATACTATCTTTAGTAGAATAATGAGACACCAAATATTTAGTTTACGATTTAGAAACTTTTCATTCTTTTTTATTGCAAATGCCTGTTGTCGTATGTCAAAAATGGGCACACTTCCACTACTACAATTAACCATCCACACCGCACTAAAGAAATCGTTCAGCTGAGGGTTAACTTGGTGGCGCAATATTAAATTAATACGCTGGGGAACCAAGCCAGCATTCAAAACTAAATCAAACAAAATATAAGGAAATCATACTGCTGTTAGTAACTCTCACTTGTCAGGCCATAGGGTTACCTGATTTCAATACTCAGACCATACTCTAATGTTCACCGAACAGTTTCACAGCTTCACTGTAAACAACATTGTCTATCTTATTAGGTTATGTCACCCACTCACCTAGGAAGAACACAACCAAGTTGCATCGATACTGGCTATCATTTCAGTAGTCCGTGACGTTCATTTCACAAATCCAAAGCAATAAAAAGTATTTTGAGGCACTACCATTCTCACTTCTCCCCAAGCCACAGACGTACACAAACAACAAATCACTCGAACCCACACTTCTACACAATGTCGACACTTGAAACTTCGTGCAGCGACGTCCGCAACCTTAAAAGCACCTTCAGACTGCATATTACGTGAAAAAGACTATTAATTATTTAATTCGATAGTGTAAACAGCCGAGATGTACGCCGAGTTTGCCTTTTTCTGAGCATGGCTGACGCGAAGTAGTTCCGGCGCTGCCGCTAGGTGGCGCTATCTCTCAATGTCTTTAAGGTACTCTCCCTGCCAACCTTCCAGAAGTGAATTTCAAATTAAACTTCTAAATATTTCAAACTCCTTTAATTTGGACAACTTGGATGAATATTAAAGCGCTGAAATTAGCAGATTGCGGAACACTACCGCTTTTTACGATTACTTCTGTACTTTAAGAGGAGAACCGGCGACGACAGACAGACAGACAGACTCACGACCAAGTACACTTCCGATCCCCTGCAGGAGTAAGCTTCGCTTCGCTCAGCGAAAATGGAATAGAATTTCCAGCTATGCATAAGAAGCCATAGTTTTAAAAAAAATCGAATAGAGAATTTCGGTTTTGCATGAGGGACCGCGCGTGCTAGAAAAAAAACTCGGATCCTAAGACAAAACCATAAGGTCACTTCGTGCCTAAAAGAGGTACCTCGGTAAAAATAGTTTCTTGTATTTCAAGATCTTTCTTGGATCTTATGGAGAATACCAATTGACATCCAGGACAGATCTTGAAATACAAGAAACTATTTTTACCGTGACCGGATCTAAAGACAAAATCATAAGGCTACTTCGTGCCTAGAAAAAAAAATACTAGTAAGAGGCAGTGCCTCCCAGGCTGAGCTCAACAGACTGTATATATATATATATATATATATATATATATATATATATATATATATATATATATATATATATATATATATATTAGGGATAACGTCGAGAATTCAGGTTATTATTCGTGCATAAGCTAGAGTACATTAGCTTGGTTAGGTTTATTCCCCACCCAATTGCATTTAACAAATGTCCTTGGTTCATTTCACACTGCAACCTAACCTAACCTAACCTAACCTAACCTAACCTAACCTAACCTATCTTTCACATTTTTAACCTATCTGATTTTACTTAATTTTACTTAACCTATCTGAACTCATGTCGACTATCGGCCTCCGGCACCAGCTGACACCGCCATTATTTCGCCTGATTGCTCCTGATCCCCCCCCCAACAGACGACGCAAACAACACTGGACAATACCAACATAGCAATCCCATACAAACTTACACTCTTACTATGATAAAAAAAATTACAGAACATTTTTACTTTGGAAACTATTTTTTTATCCCTACTGTTCATCTCCAGACAACACAGATAACGCAATTGTGTTTTTGTTTCTTCATTACAATTTTATTACCATCTTAACATTTTAGTTTTGTTAGGTTGACGAACTGGAAAGTACCGTGTCTGCGGCTGTATTAGGAGGAAGAACGTGATGCAGGAATCTTGGCTTCGCATATAGTATTGTCTTGTATATTATATTTTAGTATTGTATTGGCTCAGCCAACAAACCCCTTGTTAAGGGGTGCTATCGAGGGTGCTATTGCTCTCGCCTCGCTCATTAACGCGTGCCTTGTTTTGTAAAGGTGCAAAAACTGCTACAAGTAAAGCAAAGTAAGTATTTGCCTTCACGCACTCATGCTGACCCATCCTCAGAAGCACTATACATACTCGTACAGCACCTTTGTTATTCTTATCCAGTATGAGTTCGCCTAACGCGCAGGAAAATAGAGGGAGAGTAAGTCAAGGGAGAGCAAATAGAGCCCTCCGGGAAGGGGAAGAGAGAGAGAGAGAGAGAGAGAGAGAGAGAGAGAGAGAGAGAGATGTGGTAGGGTGAGAGAGGAGAGCTGTGAGAGGGCCATGATAATATATCGAGCACTAGTCCCTCCGGGCCCTGGTCACGGTTATTATTGATCCCCCAGGAGATGATCTGGACGGTCTTGCGGACCGTAAATGAAACTCACCGCCTCTCAGCTCCTCTCGCTCCCCACCACCCCAAAGCCCCTCCTCTCCGCCTCTGAATCTCGATGCGGCCCATGTCCACAGCTGCTGCCGCGCCGCTTTCATGGATAACTTGATGAGGTCGAGTAATCGGGTTCCCCCACCCCCCACCCCTCTCCCCCGCGCCCCCAACTGGCTCGGCGCGGAAATGAACCCGCGGACCCGCCAGTAAACCCTTGAGCCAGGAGCGGGGCCAGACTGGAAGGGAAGTGAGAGGGGGGGGGGGGGCTGGCCGACAGCGCACGGGCCGGACAGCTGCTGGAGGAAGGCATCAGCGTGAAGAAGAAGACGGAAAAAAAAACAACGTGTGTGTGTGTGTGTGTGTGTGTGTGTGTGTGTGTGTGTGTGTGTGTGTGTGTGTGTGTGTGTAGGGGCGGTGCAGGTGTGGCCCGGCACCTAGGCTCGTCCTGGGGGAAGCCGCACCCGTCTACGACACACACATACACACGCACACACACACACAACCCCTTTAAAAAAAAAGAAGTCGGATAGCATCTGTGAGCCATGAGGCAGGTGGATCTGCCACCCCGATCCTCGAGGGATGTGTGGTGTGTGCGTGCGGGCGTGCGGGCGCGTGCGTGCGGGCGCGTGCGTGCGTGCGTGTGCGTGTGCGTGTGTGTGTGTGTGGGGGGGGTTTACGTGTGTGTGTGTGTGTGTGTGTGTGTGTGTGTGTACGTGTGTACGTGGCGTCGGCGTCGGGTACACTGTTAAAAAAATCCATCTTAATTTTAAGAACATGAGTTTGGAAGCAATTTACAAAGAAAATTTTACATTAAATTTAAGAACAAATACTCTCTGAAAATTAAGAACATGTTATGAAAAGTCAAAAAGTTATTTTTCTTGCAAGAAAACGCAAAAATCTGCAATACTTAGATTTCCCACGGACTGAACTTTTCCTTCCGGTGCGCAAGTTACAGTTCTATTCCAATTAAGTTCTTGTTTGTACTTTACCGATTGGGTGGACTCGAACCTCGGACCTTTGGGTTGGAATTCCAACGCCTTAGACCACGGGGCCATCGGGACTTACCTGCGCGGAGAGCGGTCGGCTCCGACCTCATGCGCCACTACCCAAAGGGACATTCCCAGGATGACTAGCTGTTTAGTGCGCAAGGAGCACGTTTATCATTGAACTTTAGGCACTCAACAAGACATATCGCTATATACCGCCGGGTAAAATTCAATATTAATTCCTCCAGTAAAAATTAAACACGAAAATTCCATGTCCCAATTTCAAAACTTGGATGAATTTTTAAGAAGTACTTTGAATTTTCCGAACTGTTTCTTAAATGTACAAGACAATCGTAAGTCTAATAATGCTGTTATGACATTTACATAAAATTTACTTAATTTTAAGAACTTACTTGTTATATTTTAAATCCTAATTTGATATTTCAAAAATGTTCTTAATTTCGATAAACTTGTATAAAATTTCATAACTTGTGAATATGTTCTTAAAAATAAGAGAAAATCTTTCCTTATTTTTAAGAACTTTTTTAACAGTGTACGCGACGGGTTCACTGCCGTGACGGCCGTGACCTGACGCGGATCTCAAATAAAATGGAAGCGCGCATCTCGAGCCAGGATGCCTCCGCACCGCAGCCCGCTCCGAGGGGTCAGTGACCCCGCGGCTCGACGTGCTGCTGCTCCCGCGCACCCTCGCCTCATGGTCGGTCAGCCCGCCGCGAGGAGGTTTCGAAGCGGCGCGGCCAGACAGCTCCCGCTGCGCCCCGCAATATAAGAGCTCCTCGGGATCGGATCGCAGGGATCGGGTGTAAGGGACGTATAAAACGACCCGCGCCGCTCCGCTTCGCCCCGCCCCGCCACGCCCCGCCCCGCGACAGCAGCAGTTGGCCCGGACTTTTGTAGCCACTTTTTCTGGGGGCGGGACGGGGCGGGCGGGGCTGGGGTGGCTGGGCGCGGCGGGCCGCTTTGTGGTACTTTATGTGTCGTTTAGCGGGGCGTGCACCCCGCGTGACAGCTGCGCGACGTGCAGACGCGGCGGACGCGGCGCGACGAATGGTCTCCGGTCTTGTCTGGTCTGGTCTAGTCGGCAGGCACGTTATAAGCGATATCGAAAGTTGCCTACATTCAGGGGGTCTGTAGCTCAAATTGCTTACCTTCAGGCGGATCCATGAGCTGACAAGGAGGGGCGATCGCCCCCCCCCCCTCCTTTATTACGTTTCTGCTAGTCGGCAGCGTCGGCCCGTTCAGCCCCGCCCGACCAGCTCGACCAGCTCGACCCCGCTAGGCTAGGCCGACACGACGGTCGGTACATCACAATCACGGTGGAGGGAGAAAAGGTGGCGGCACTCCTGGCCCTTCTGCATGGCAGACCGTGCGACACAAATCCTCACAACTTAGGGGATTAACGCCGGGGTCGAGGCAAGCTGGAGCGGCGCGTCAGCGTAAGCGCGGTCGGGGCTGGCCCATCTACCTGCTGGCCGCCTCGACTCAGCTTCAGCCGCGCCGACCCTCGAGCTGTCCCCCTGCCGGCCCCGGGGCAGCCCCGGGGCTGGAGCGGCTCGACCCGGCTCGGCGAGCTGCCGGCCAATCAGCGCGCGCTCCCCGACCAGCGCGATATTTTAAACAGTCTAAACGGTGTGCACAGCGCACAGCGCGGCCTGACCACGGCCATCATCGCCCACCACCTCAACTGCCGCATGCATTTTGTCTGTGCCGAGGCGGACAGGACAGTGCTAGAGTCGCACAGACGAAACCGCGACTTGCCCAAAAGGGCCCGCATTAATTAGTTCCCCTTAGAATCATAAATTTTCTGTTCTGTTACATCATGTCTCATGTCTTACCCATGTATCGCGCATAACGTAACTTTTTAACCTTAGCATTATCTACAAATTACATCTTTGACCTTTCTACTCACAATCGCCCTGAATCGTGTGAATAATACAGTTCTAGCGCAATATGCAATCAAATGCACAGTTTAGACTGTTTGAAATATCGCGCTGGTCGGGGAGCGCGCGCTGATTGGCCGGCAGCTTGCCGAGCCGGGTCGAGCCGCTCCAGCCCCGGGGCTGCCCCGGGGCCGGCAGGGGGACAGCTCGAGGGTCGGCGCGGCTGAAGCTGAGTCGAGGCGGCCAGCAGGTAGATGGGCCAGCCCCGACCGCGCTTACGCTGACGCGCCGCTCCAGCTTGCCTCGACCCCGGCGTTAATCCCCTAAGTTGTGAGGATTTCTGTCCCTCGGTCAGCCGCCTAGTGCCGCCACCTTCTCTCCCTCCACCGTGATCACAATGGAGGCATTGACGCCGGTATTGCGGTTGGTTCGGTTCTGCTCAACTTGCTCCGCCGCGCCAGTTCCGATGTCGGATGTGGCGATGGCGGGTGAGCTGACAGGACCCTCAAAGGACCCGTCCGCCACGCCTCGCCACCCCACTCCGGTTGTGCCACTTCCAGCCAGCGCCCGCGGTGACCCCTGCTGCCCTCACACAGTGGCCCCGCCCCGCCCCGCCCCGCCCCGCCCCGCCCCGCCCCGCCCCGCCCCAACGCGCACTGCTTGCTCCCCAAATCTCTCGCCCCGGGACAAACCGTAGCACCCATGCTGCTTAAAGCTCAAAAATAAAGAAGGAAAAAAAAAGCCAACTAAACCCGACTTGAATAATAGAAGGAAGGCGCTTGGGCGAAAGCTTTGCGCGGGACGCGGGACACGCTGGGTCGGGTAGCAAGGGCCCTGCTTAGTCTGTTTGTCCTTGGACCACGGCTGCCGCTGCTGCCGCTGCTGCCGCTGCTACCGCCTCGGACACTCGCGACTGCCCCGCCCCGCCGGCAAACTGATGAAAAATTTATCACTCCCCGACGAAATGTAATGACAAAAGGGAGAGCGAGAGAGAGAGAGAGAGAGAGAGAGAGAGGGGGAGAGAGAGAGAGAGAGAGAGAGAGAGAGAGAGCAGGAGGGGGAAGGGGGGAAGGTTTGGGGCATTCCCCGCAGTCCCTCGGCACCGCAGCCCGGCAGCCCGGCAGCCCGGCAGCCCGCAACAGGCTGCGCGCCCGCCCTGCAATTGTTCCCATCATCTCTCCTCGGGCTAGCCTCCCCCCTCCCGTCCCCCACCTTATTCTGCCTGAATATTAAAACTGACAGCAGAGCTTTGCCGTGTGCACATCGGCTCTGCCCGCCGCTCAGCACGCTAGCTACAGATCCCGGATCCCGCTGAATTTAGTGCTCTGCCCGGCTGCCTCTGCCTCGCGCTGCTACATTTTGCAGTCAGATTCGCAAATAGTTGGAGTGTGTGGGGATCAGCTGTGCGGGCTATGGGCTGCTGCGGGGAGGAGGCGGGGAGTTTGCAGCGGATGCGTCTCGTACATGGAGCGGCGCGTGGCGGCGACCATGTTAGCGTCCGCTCCAGTATCTGGTTCCGCCCCTCCCCGCCCCGCCCCGCCCCGCCCCGCCCCGCCCCGCCCCGCCCCGCCCCGCCCCGCCCCGCCCCGCCCCGCCCCGCCCCGCCCCGCCTCCCGGAGCGCAGCGCGGTTCCATTCTTCGACGTGTGTGCGAGGCGGAAACACGTCCGGGTATTCAGACAGCTAAGCTTGCAGTCCGGGGGAGGGAGGGAGGGACCAGACAGCGGCCGGACGTACACGGGCAACAGTAGGGACGAGGAATGAGGACGGGGTACCCCCGGTCGGTACCCTCCTCGGGTGGGTTGATCTAAAATGCCGAAAGTTTTCGACAAAATTCGCTGGAAAGCTCTGCGAAAGCTCCACTGTACAAAGTTAATTTTTTTTTCAGAATTTTAGAACAAAATTTAGGGGTTGCACAAAGGTTGAAAGTTAACATGTTTGGCCGAACTCCAGAAAGTTTGGTGTAATTTTGTTCTAAAAATCTGCAAAAAATATCGAATAGTACAGAAGAGGTTAGTGGAACATTTTGCCGAGCGCTCACGAATTTTATGAAACACTTTTGGCATTTCGGTTTTTTCTATAGCTGCAAGGCCAGAGACCACGGAGCTGAAACAGGACAGCATAGAATGCATGATTCATCGCCTCATTCAGCCACTTTCTTTCTGAGCGTAGACACTGGAGACTGGAGAGCCTTACTACCTCTAAACACGGGCCGAGGCGGGGCGTGGCGGGGCGTGGCGGGGCGTGGCGGGGCGTGGCGGGGCGGGGCGGGGCGGGGCGTGGCGGGGCGGGGCGGGCCGGAGACGAGAAGAGCCACTCAGTATGGCACGAGGGCACACTAAAACGAAACACTCCCCTCCGCTTCAGTCCGATCCCAGGGGGCCTATTCCGCTTCCTTCCTTTCTTATCATCATCATCATCATCATCATCATCATCATCATCAACATCATCCCCGTCTTTTCACTCTTATGGCCGCGCAACGCCGCCGCGCACCACCCAAGGAGTCCCCCACTCTCCAAGATGGTGCACAAAGAGTACAGTGAGCATGCGCGAGTATTGACGACGTGTATCTGCGATTAATCAGGAGTATTCGCGAGTATGCGCGAGTATTATGTCGGTTATCACGCGAGTTTTTCTTGATTTTTTCGCGAATATTGGCGAGTATTCGTGAGTAACTCGCGGCCAATCGGGCGAGTAGCTAGCGAGTAATATATTTTTCTTTGTACACTGAGTATCTTAGTGGGGGGGCCCCGGCGGCCCCGCCCTAGGGTGGTCCAAAAAAAATTCGATATGCTGTTGTGCTGTTTAAATGAAAGTATATGCGCTGAAGTGACCCTGTGTCAAATCGGAGGCCTGTCAGACGAGCGGAACCATACGCGAGCCGCGCTCAAAGTTTTTTGTCAGTTTTGGCGGGTACCGGGTGCGTCATGTTTCCGGCCCCGCTGCTTCAAAACGGTCCGTCGGATCATCACGAAATTTTGTGTGCTGATTGCCTAGTGTATGGACCACCTATCGGCAGCGGTGCCGACCGCGCTCCCCCACGCCTCTGAGCGTAGGGGCGCAAATACCCGAAAATCAGGTACATCGCTCTAGCACGAGTACCGCTCAAGGTATCGAGGTGCCACCTACGCGTGAAGGTGGAGGGTAGGAAGGGTTATCGAAGCCCCATATGTGCGAATCCATACTACGTTCCGTTCTCACAGTGAAAATGCGAGCTGAATGCTTCGAGCGGCGCCCGACGCGTTTGAACCGAGCGCGCCAAACAATGCCTCCGCCAGGCGCCGCCCGGGCGGGAAGCGGTTTACTGCGTTCGCCACCGTCTGGCTTGTTCGGCTCTCTGTCTCCGGCCGCCCGCCGCACGGAGATGCACGGGGCCGGAGAGCCGAAAGGGCCAGACGGTGGCGAACGCAGTAAACCGCTTCGAACGTAGTATGTATTCGCACATGGGGCTTCGATAACCCTTCCTACCCGCCACCTTCACGCGCAGGCGGCACCTCGATACCTTGAGCGGTACTCGTGCTAGAGCGATGTACCTGATTTTCGGGTATTTGCGCCCCTACGCTCAGAGGCGTGGGGGAGCGCGGTCGGCACCGCTGCCGATAGGTGGTCCATACACTAGGCAATCAGCACACAAAATTTCGTGATGATCCGACGGACCGTTTTGAAGCAGCGGGGCCGGAAACATGACGCACCCGGTACCCGCCAAAACTGACAAAAAACTTTGAGCGCGGCTCGCGTATGGTTCCGCTCGTCTGACAGGCCTCCGATTTGACACAGGGTCACTTCAGGGTATGAACTTTCATAAAAGTGCCACTTGGGCTAAATCGAAGACCTGACCCCTCAAAATGGACCACCCTACCCCGCCCCGCCCCGCCGCTCACTGCAGTGACGGCGACGACGACGACGAGCAGGTCGCGGCCGTGCACCGAGGGCGCAGGGCGCAGAATCAGGCAAATGAATGAAGCGTACACGACGTCGCTGGAGGCGGAATGAAATTAAACTTTTGAGCAGAGACTTGTGGTGGAGAGAGGAGCCGTAGGCCGAGCCGCGGACTGCTAAGGAGGAAAGAGAACTCTCTTGCCCACATAATAAGCTGCTCTGCTTTGCTTCGGAGAAACTTTGGGACTGTGGAGGCCAAGTCTACGGGCCAGTGAGAGGCCCCTTTCACCCTCCACCTACGCCTCCCTTCACCACTGACCTCTACACTCCTCGCCACAGCTATATAGAGCCCTTTCACCTGCGAGAGGAGGCGGTGGACGCCGCCAGGGTCCGGGTCCGGGCCGCCGTGTCCGGCGAACTGGCGACTGGCGTCCCCGGAGTCCGTTTTGAGCCCCGCCCGGTCCATGCGAAACTTCTTTCACTTTGGCAAACTTACCGTCGAGTTGAGTCGTCCTCTGGCAGTTCAAACTCGACGGAAAGCGTCAATTCGTCTGTCGGACGGGAACGATCTAAGCAAGGACGGAATTCCCTTTCCTTGAGAGAGAGGAGGTTGGCGCTGCTGGTCCCCCCGGGGACGCGCTCTTTCCGCCCGGAAGCGGCAGCTGCGCATCCGGTACCCGCGACTGGTACCCCTCGGTCCCCCGGTCCCTTTGCACTCACGAATTGAAATAGTTTTTAAAGGACGCAGGCGAGCGTCGCATCAAGCAAGGCCCCGCGCGACCCTCCCACCCACTTGCGGTCCCTACATGACGCATGGCGTCATATAAATCTCACAGTCGCCCGTCTGTCTGTGGTCCGGCCGTCCCGGCTCCGCCCCCGTCCGCAGCCGTATAATCTATTTCATACCGTACAGATGTGGAGGGATGGATACTTCGCAACTAGAGCACCCAGCCCGGCCCGGCCTGCCTGCACCGCGTGCAGACAACTTTTCTCATTTCGCTTCCTGTCGTGAGACGGGCGCACGACGCCTTTTCTCTCTCCCCCCTGTACTTTCATAGATCTACCTCTTATGCTCCCGCCGCCGCTAAGGATGTGCTCATATTATTATGCGCTTCGACGACAAGTAGTGAAGTATCGGCAGTCTCCCATCTCCCACCCGCACGATTCATAGGGTTTAAACAGCTCCAAAGTTTTCGGAACCCGGCGTATGACTCGAAACGAAACGACAAAACTTAAGAGTGACATTTCGTCACTTAGATTTCTGGTTTATCCCCGAGGGATGGATCACTTTGAAAAATCTTTGTATGGCCCCCAAAAATACTATTTTGAATGTCATTTAAAAAAATCAAGAGGAAAGTTACAGAAATATCAAAAAATCGAGAACAAATGAACAAGAAACCTGAAAACAAAGGAAACTAGGCAGAAATAAAGCGAAAAAAGAACAAAATGTATCCAAAAGTGACAGAAATTTTCATTATTCTGTTGAAAAATCAAAAGAAAACTCAACACAAAATATTACAAAAAAAAAGAAAGAGATCCAAAAATAAAAATTACTGAGCACATTTTGTATGACTGATTCCCCCCCCCCACCCGTCACTCACTCACCTTAATGCCGTAGTTGCTCTCCTCGTACACGATGGACACGTACGTCCAGTTCATCCGCTTGACGATCTCCACCATGGCGGCGACCTGGTGGTGGTCGCTGGGGATGGTGCGCGAGAAGAACTCGAAGCGCTGCTTGTTGGAGAGCTCTGGCGACGTGGAGAAGAAGGACACCTGCGGGCGACACGACAGGGACGAATGAGCAGGCTGACGTCGTGAAGGGCGACACGGAGTATACACGCGGTGGAAGCCCTCCTCGCACTCCGGTTGCGGGGAGTGTTTTGCCGGCAATTACACGAGAGCAGGGCCGGGGAGAATGTCGCGGTGTCGCCAGCCGGGGACAAATCAGCCCGCACGTATGTCACTCAACTACCTTGCCTGCTGCTGCTGCTGCTGCCAGTTTGCGTGCCAAAGTGTATTCTGAGGACAGAAACACATCTCTGGAAATGGGGCGGAGGGGGGGGGGTAGAAGGGCTGCTGTGACGCAAAGCATGATGAGCGAAATGGGGCGGGGAAGGGGCTGCGATCCTGCTGGCGTCGTGTGTCCCGCGAATCGCATGAAAATTCAAAACGCTATAAAATATGTACCCATTGGGATACTAATTCCTAGTTTGGTATGTAGCATTTGCAGACAGTGGGGCCATTGTGAATGTAGATTCGCGGACAATTACATAGTCAGGAGATGCTGTCTGCCCGGCTGACAAGAAAACCGCGCAGATGACGGGGGAAAAAAAAGCGGATGAATAAAAACCTTAAAGACTTCGAAAAAAAGAACAAGAATGCAAAGGTAGAAAGTTAAGGTTATCTTACAGCGGTCGATCGAACCTATCCCTCTCGTGTCGACGCGGCGCTTTGTGTTCGGGCGAGGAGCGGAGCGGAGCAAGCGGAGCAAGCGAGAGGCATGCGCGAGCAAAGGGGAGGGGACCCCCCGTCCCAGCACGACAGCTTTTAGGATTACAAAGGCGTTGGAAAAGCGCGGGGTGCAGAAGACTCTAGAGAGGCAGGGAGGGAGACAGAGAGTGAGCTGCATCACAGCATGATCACAGGCAGTATCGCGAGAGGGCGAAAGAGTTGGCGGGGTGATTGCGGGAATGGACTTCACCTCCACTAAACTGGATTTTTTATTGCACAAGTTTGAATTGTGGTACGTCACAGAGCCGACTGCGTACTCTGTACCACAGCAAACCAAATCCCGCCGATGAGAGCCTCGTCACCATTTGCGTCCTAACCTCCCCCCCCCCTTCTCTCTCTCTCTCTCTCTCTCTCTCTCTCTCTCTCTCTCTCTCTCTCTCTCTCTCTCTCTCGTTGTGCGTGACTAATGCTGAGCTCGGCCACGCTTGCTTGACTCGCACGATAAACCGATATGGATTTACCTCATACCGCGGCGCCCCCCCCCCTCCCCTGTCCTCTCCGCCTAGTCTTTCCGGCCGGCTGGGCGCGCCTCGCCGCCTCGGCTCGTCGCTGTTCACTTCGGCGCCACTGATGGATGCCTGCTAGCTCGGCCAGCGACAACGAAAAGCACGGACCCACCCAGCCCCGCGCGCTATAATTCCCTAAATCAATATGGGCTCGGACTTGAGAACATTTCTCAAAAATCCCTCGCGAAAATATATATAAATCCCGCTCGATTAAATACACGGGTATCAGCCATCACCTGCTGCTGCAATACTTACAGCTATCCCACTTTATCATCATCACCTCTCGGACCGTTATTTAACAGCAGCCGTGGCAGAAATAATCTCCAGCAGCAGCAGCAGGCCCGCTCAGCTCAGGGCGGCGCTGGGCGGGGCGTAAATCACATAGATATTGACAGCTCGCGGCTCGCGTGGCCGCGGCCTGGCCAGCCCCCGCCCCCCCCAGACACCACGCCACGTACACATAATGATTCCGCGAGTTTAGGAGGCGCCTGGCCCCCTGCCCTGGGCCTGGCCTGGCCCCCCTGGCCCCCCCTGGGCGGCCGCGCGGAGGCGACTTGCAAAACTCGCCCATTGTTCGTCAACTTCAAAAAGGAGAGGGGGAGAAACACGAGGCGCTCTAGTCAGGACTGCCCAGGGTGAGGAGGGGGGGGAGGGGGGGGAGGGGGTAGGTAGGTATTGTGTAAATTTAATTAGGCGAATATTGAGGGGCAGAAGTAGGGGAAGGGGAGGGGGTGGAAGGCGACCATGTCCGGCTGTGCGCCGGCATTATATTTCCAGCAGTGTGGCCGTGGGCTTTCCCCGTGTACTGTGTATACCTTCCTCCGTAATTGCCCCGCCCAGGGACAAGGGAGAGAGAGGCGAGCGCATTCAGAGGGAGGCTGCGCTAGGATCTTCATTAATAGATTGATCAGAGCGATGCCCTCGAGAATAGGGAACTTCTAATTATTATTGTGTCTGATAGCCTTTTGTGGAGAGAGAGAGAGAGAGAGAGAGAGAGAGAGAGAGAGAGAGAGAGAGAGAGAGAGAGAGAGAGAGCACGGGCGAGGGAGCGGGAGGGAGACAGAGAGAGCAGCAGCGGCTCCTTCCGATTCAGTCCGGTCCTGGCTCTTGAAGTTACGAAGGGAAAAGGGGGTGGGGGGGTGCAGAAAGTCAGTCGATCACAGACAGACGGGGAGGGTAGAGTGGTGGCGGGGGAGGAGACGGACTAGGAGAATCAAGATGCCTCGAGCAATCGCAAAACACGAGTTTCTCAAGTTCCAGCCGCGGCGGCGTGGGCGTGGCGTGGCCGTGGCGCTCCTATGCCATCTGCCAGCTTTTGTTAACGCGTGCAAAATGACTCGCTCGAGAGCGAGCGAGGGAGCGAGCGAGGGAGCGAGCGAGCGAGAGAGCGAGCGAGAAAGCGGGCGGGGCGTGGGAGTGGCGCCGGAGGCAGCAGCAGCAGCAGTGCTAATAACGCCAGGTACCGGGTGTGTCAGAGAACATACGTAACCGTGTTGCGGGTCTGCCTACCCAGAGCGGGCCGAGGCGCCCTAAGGCTGTACAGCGAGTGTAGAGCCCAACCTGCATGCTGCGAGTTTACACTGTTAAAAACAGTTGTCAGTTGACGACACTGCCCGTGACGACTGTGTTGTTCATTTACAACAGCATTTGTTACACTGGCGTTACTGAGCAAAGACGCTCTAACGCTTCCTATTTCAATCGTAATGGTTCATTACGGAACAAGTACCTATCAACTTGTTGTAACGCTACAACAGATTCGTAGTTAAGTTTGTTAGCAACCCATGTCGTTTCAATACAACCACATTGTTGGGTTGTTTGTGAACACACACTTTTTCCAAGTGCAAAATATGTTTCATGAAATTTTATAAACATTGATAAATTACAACATTTTCGTAAAATTACGACATGTGTTGCTAACAAACTTAACTACGAATATGTCGTAAATTTACGACATATTTTTTAACAGTGTATAGCGAGTTCGCTGCGACACACCGGGTACATGACAGCGCGCGCGCGCGACTTACCACCACAGGAAAAACTAATTATCGTCTCTCTCTCTCTCTCTCTCTCTCTCTCTCTCTCTCTCTCTCTCTCACTCTCACTCTCTGTGGCCATGCGATGCGACACGGCGGGGCGGGGGGCGGCGTGGCGAGCCTCGTGCATGTTCGTGCCGTCACTTCGCCCACACGATCTCCGCGCCATGATAACTATCGCGCTTTGTATATATGCAGGTACCTGTCTGCGTGCGTGCGAGTGTGTGCGTGCGTGCTTGCGAGTTGTGCATGTGTGTGTGTCGCGCGGGTCTAGACAAATGCACAGCGCACGGCGGGCGCCACGTCCGCGCCGCGCTGTAGAGCTGCATGTCGGCTTAATTGCACGACTCGAGAGAGGCATTATCACGGCTATGGCTGCGCGCGTACACAAGCGCGGCGCGGTGAGTGTGTGTGTGTGTGTGTGTGTGTGTGTGTGTGTGTGTGTGTGTGTGTGTGTGTGTGTGTGTGTGTGTGTGTGTGTGTGTGTGTAAGTTTGTCCGTCTCCGCATGAGCGGGTGGCGTGGCGTGGCGGGGAGCGGGGCGGTGGCGGTGGTGGCACACCGACCGGCTAATATGTACACCGCGGCAGTTTAGCTTCACCATTTGTATGCGGCGTCTCTAACGAGGCCTTCACCGCCACGTCGTAAACTTCTGGAGCGGCTCCGCCCTCCCCGGCCCGTCGCCTACATTGCCTGCTGACGCGCCGAGGAGAGGAGGGAGCAATCAGTGGGAATATTAACAGACGATTTAAAAAAATATATTAACAAAAAAACAAAAAAACAAAAAACACAATATGTTTGCCAGGATTTGCAGAGGCAGTATGGTTCAAGCCGATCTATGAAGATCGTAGTCAAATTTTGACACGACCAAAATCCACGCTTCTGCTACACTGGAATTCTAAATGTACGAATGTCGCTCCCCTGCAGATGAGTGACTTTATTCGCTCATTTCCAGGTGAGTGAAAAATATTTTCACACTTTCAGGTGCGTGAATAAAAATTCGTTCATTTTAAGGTGTAATGAGGATTAGCGCACTCAAATTAGCTTACCTGCAAGTGCATGCAAATTTCCATTCGCACACCAATTTAATAAGCGATTATTTTTCCTCTCACCTACAATAGTGAGCGAGAATTCACTCATCTGTATAAGTGAGCGACATTTGTACACCTGGATTTCCAGCAAAGGGGAAACAACTCTGAAACTTTTGAACACCTATCGTAGTTCAGAAAAATTAAGGAAAAATTCGGAAAAAAAATCAGGAAAATTGCCCAAAACTATCTAAAACTTACAGCGACTTCTCAAAAAAAAAATTCAAGCCAAAATTTTCTAACCTTTTACAAAATTTGCACACCAAAATTCAGATTTGTTTGCCCCTCGATTTCCAGCGTATGACCTGCGGGTACGAACTTTCGCGTTTCGCCCGGTTTGCCACACAAACTGGAGTGTTTCCCAGCGCCCTGCGCGTGCGGCGCGGGCGGCACGAGCGGCACGTACCTGCGGTATCCTGAAGAGCCGCAGCAGGTTGGCCACCTGGATGGAGGTGACGCTGGACGCGGCGCCCACCACGCCCGAGATGACCTTGCGAGCGGCGCTCTGGTTGCACTGCACCTCGGCGTCATCGATGTTGCTGATGGAGCCTGCGGCAAGGGAAAAAGAAGAAACATTATAAAAGAGGTAAGGCAGCTCAAAGTTTTCTTTTTAAACGAGGGGGAAACAACTCTGAGTTTTGGTGTACACAATTTGTAAATTTTCATGAATTTTCATAGAATTTTCGTAAATTTTCCGAAAATTCCAAAATTGTGATTTTTTTCTAAATGTTCCTTAACGTTTGTGATTTTGAGAATTTTCGTATTTCTATGATAATTATAAAGAATTACGATACAATAATTTCAGAGTTATTTCCAAGTCGTTTGAAACGCTACGCGTGATTCGCAAAAGGTTAGTGAGCACTGTAAATACCAGAGCGAGGGTTCTCGCCCCCAGGAGAGCGAGTAATTTTATCTCACTCTTTGAGAGCGAGGTTTGGTTTTCTCGCTCAACTACAGCAATTGTCTCAAAAATATCGACCTATTTGAGCGAGGATTTGGAAACCTCGATCTTTTTGAGTCATGATTTTTTTATTTCATCTCACTTCATTTGAGTGATGTTGTACATTCTTTCTCAATTAGAGCGAGATCCCTAAACTCTCACTTAAATGAGGCAAGAGGAAAAATCTCGCTCTTTTTTGAAAAGACATCTCATTCTTGCATTTGCAGTGAGAGTTTAAAAAATATATATATATATAAAATATATATTCGAAAAATCTTACAAGCATGAGACACTTTACGAATGTGAAGCAGCGGCCGGGCCCCCAGCCCACCGCCCAGTGTGTGACTCAGGCTCGACATAAATCTCTAAACGTATAGGGAGGTGGGGCGGCGAGGCCAGGGCGAGGCCAGCGGCGCGCACAGCTCAGCACTCGGCTCTAGTCATTATGATTTTTTCCGCATGTCGCCCGCCCGCTGCTCATTATGAGTGACTCCCAGGTAGAAGGAAGAAAAAGAGAAAAATGAAAATAAAGAGAAAGTGTGCGAGCCGCATGAGGGGTTGATGAAAAGCGCAGACGCACGGTCGCAGGCCGTAACTGAACACACACGAACGTCACTCGTTATTTTGTAACAAATTGAAGTTAGGTTACTTAACTTACTGAGTGGTTTAGGAGTCGATCCTATCCTACCGGTATATTAATGTCACATGCCACTTTTGTTCATCTCGTCACTTATGTCGAACATTTACGGCTAAAAAAAGGGGGAACGTCCAGGACACCGAGTTTATTTCATTTCACTATTTGACCTAAAAAGAGATTGGCCTACATGAATATTTTGACTAAAATATTAATTTTAATATATTTAGAGAACTCTACACACTAAATGGAAAGGGACAATTTTGTCCGAGGGGGCAACCACTCGTGAAATCATGTGTACAAACCCTCGGAAATCTCGATGAAATCCTCTGAAATCTCGAAGAAATCCTACGAAATCCAACTGAGAAATCTCAAGAAATATCATAAAAATCTCACAGAAATCAGTGAAATCTCATGAAACCTTGAGGAATCCCATGAAACCTCGTGAAATCTTTTAGAATTTTGTGGAATTTGGTATATATTTGTGAAATGTACCCGAATGTATCATATGAAATCTTTACAAAATCCGGAGAAATCTTTACGCAATCCATAGAAATCACATATCATTAGAAATCCTGTGTACACTGGGATAGGGAGTGGTTGCCCCCTCGATTTTGTCCCAAGAAATGCTGCGTTTTTGTGCACAACAATCCCTTTTGAAAAATTTGTGGGTAATAATTTGGGACGATTTGTAATATTTCGGATGCAAATTGTCTTAATTTAGTGGGACAATTTGTTTCAAGAAAATGATGTGTACAAAAACGCAACTTTTTCTGGGACAAAATTGTCCTTTTTCATTTAGAGTGCAAAAACGTTCTATTTTACTAATGCACGGAGTGCCACGTCGTGTTGAGAGACGAGAGGCCTACTTACAGCCCAGCCCTTCCCCACGACCGACGCGCCCCATTTGGATCGCAGGCATATCGAGGAGGCTTTCTGGCTCTCCAGGCCTCTGCAGAGGCCCTCTGGCGCTGGCCAAGGCCTTCCTGCTGGCCTCGGGCTGGGAGCGCCTCTGCCGGCCAAGTGCAGGAAGGTCGGACATGAGAGGGACGCTAGCCGAGGCCAGACAGATGTCCTGCAATTAATTCTCATCATCTCTCTCTCTCTCTCTCTCTCTCTCTCTCTCTCTCTCTCTCTCTCTCTCTCTCTCTCTCTCTCCCTCCTCACTCCCACAGGCCGCCTCCGCTCCCCCACTATGCTAGGCAGGCCTAAAATGCAAAAGAGAGATTTATTGAAGCGGCAATAAAATGAAACCGTCTCGGAAGGGGCTAGGCCGCCGTCCGTTGCCGCTGCCAGGCATCTTACTCTCTCTCTCTCTCTGCCTTCATTTTTCCGTGCGCGTTCAGCTCAGCACGCCTACTATCCACGAGAAATTCATCATATTTACTCTGCCGTTTTGTTTATGGCCCGAAATTATATGCTCCGCCCCCGCGCCGCGCTTCACTTCAAAAGGCGCACATCCAGAACAGCAGGAGCAAGGGCAGTGTGGGTGGGGAGGGGACTATCATCGGCAGATACAAGAGGGGCAGCAACAGCTTCAGCAGAGCACCCCGCACCATGCCCTACCCGAGGCTCTGCCGTGTTTGACCCTCCAGAGTTGACGTGAAACTTACCCCATCCCCACGGCCGTTGCGCCACGACCAGGCGGGGTGGGGCGAGGTGGGGTGGGGCGAGGTGGGGCGAGGTGGGGACGAGGTGGGGCGTTCCCAAACCGAAGGCATCCCGCTGCGGACCAGACTCCCATCAATCTCCCTCAAGGCGGCGGCGAGGCGGCGAGGTGGCGACGGCGCGCGCGCCGAGTCAGTGCGGGGCGTACCGGAGGCGTACCGGGGGCGTACCGGCGGCGTACCGGGGCGTCCCGGGGCGCGTACTGAGGACGCGCATACCGCACCAACACCACCACCACCGCGCCATTTGTTGCGAAATGAGCAGGGAAAAAACAACGAAAAAACCTCGCGACGCGCGCGACTCGGCGCGAAGCGCGTTCTTAGCGAGCGTGCCGCCCGCCACGCCCGCCCGCCCAGGTCGGGCAAAACAAAACAAAACAAAAACAAAGGAGAGAAGAAAAACCTTATCGTAGGTGCGCGGCGGATGGTGGTAATAAAAACGGATCGCAGAAGGACGCGCGGAGGACATTCCCACCTGCACCGCTAGTCGCACTGTGACGTCTCGTCACATTCTGTTCCCCTCCGAAAATAAAAATAAAATAGTGTACCGTGATGAACGGCGTGCATGGCGTTAACGCGGGTGGTTGAGCCCGCGGCCGTCCGGCCTCGGCAGTCAGGGCGGCGTGACGCGGTCCGCACGGCTTCTGCAGGCCTCATATATAGCATATAGCTGACGGCCTCGGCCCGGCCCGGCCCGGCCCGGCCCGGCCAGCATCACGTAATGCTTTGTCAGGGTCCGAGGCCACGCGGGCCGCCGCCGCCGCAGCAGCGCATTGTTTCTCGTGAGGCATTGCCCCGCCCGGCTCGGCTCGGCCCGGACGGGTTCGAGGTATCGATCATCATCCGTCTCGCTGGGTGTCAGGACCGTCAGGACCGCGTCAGGGCCGTCGAAACCGTGAGGGCGCGCGACGATACGACACGATGTGACACTGGTGACACCAGCGGCGGCGCGATAACCGCCATAACACGCCCCACACACTCCATAGCAGGATACGCCACAGCGCGCTCACAGCGAGGTAAGGCTCTGAAATTTTAGTACTCGTCATTCAGAGAAATTCAGAAAAAAATAGATAAATCCACAAAAATCCAGTGAAAAAAATAATAAAAAAAAATTGGAAAAGTTCTGTAAAATTCAAAAAAACCGAGGGGGAAAGCACTCGCGTAATCACTCGTACACCCTGGCCCGTAATCAATGCGTAATCACTTGTAATCTAGGCGTAATAACCTAATATTAAGGGTTATTATCGATAAAATATCAATTGTAATAACCTTATTATGTATTTTACCCAGTAAAATAACCAAAAAAACAGAAAATAAGGAGTAAACATGCGTAATAACAGGCGTAATCGCGTAATCACTCGTACACCATTTTCGAGACTGCTTTCCCCCTCGAAAAAAACATCACGAAAATTTAAGCAAATTTCCAGCAAAATTTAACCAAAGAAAGTTAAAATTCACCAAAACTCGCAAAAATTTACGAAATTTCAAAGAAATTTGCACACCAAAATTCAGAGTTGCTTTCCCGTCGGGCCGATGCCGGTGCCGAACTTCTACTGAGAGCTTTCACGTCCTGCTCCCCTCTGATGACGTGCGGCTCTGCTCTGCGGTCCGAGGCCGAGAACAGAACACCACGCGCAGCCCCACCCCGCCCCGCCCCGCCCCGCCCCGCCCCGCCCCGCCCCGCCGCCCTAGAGCCAGAGAGGACCACACTGCCGCTGCCTCGGCCAAAGCCAAAGCGACCAAGTCGAGCTAATGTGTCCGGAATATTAAATAGGTCGGCCCAGTCCTGTTCCGCGCGCCGGGCGGGACCCGCAGGTACACATATATAGGTCTCCTGGGGTGGGGCGCAACCCCCCCTCTCTCCCCCTTTCACCACTACTTGTCCACTTGGCGCCCGCCACCCCCCTCGCTCTCCAATTACCTGCCCCCAGCCCTGTGGCCGCGCGGGCTCCCTGCTGCGTGGTTCCGAACAACGTATATCGTTGAGAGTTCTCTCTCTTGCTCTTGTGGACGTGCCCCAGGAGTGTGACTAGGACAGAGACGGTTCGGAATCACCCCACTGAGCCCGAGGAGCGGTGACTTAAAGCCCTTCCCCGCGCCGGTCAAGCAAACGCATTCCGATATTTCCGATGGCAGCGTGGTCAGCCGTGGCCTTCAGCTCCCTCTACCCGCTCGCACGTCTCTCTCTCTCTCCCATTCACTCTCACTCTGTCTCGCCACCCATCTTTTCTTCTCCACACACACACACACACACACACACACACACACTTTCTCTCTCTCTATCGCTCTCTCTCTCTCTCTCTCTCTCTCTTCTCGTATACTTGTACGCAGCAGACATCCCGGCCTCCTATTCGCCGCAGGGCTGCCTCCTCATTCTCTTTCTGTCTGTCTGTCTCTCTCTCTCTCTCTCTCTCTCTCTCTCTCTCTCTCTCGTTCTCCTCTCACTCACGAGGAGTGCGGAGCAAACAGCAGCCTCCTCCTCGTGATATTGCGCTTTGGTAGACAATGCCGCAAGGGGCACCCCGCCCCGCTCCACCCCATCGACACTGACCGCCGCACAAGATTCCCCCCCCCACCCCCCGCCATTTCCCAGATTCCGTTCTTGAAATCCATCGCCTCACACGAATGGTGCCACCCCGACCTTACGCCGGCTCGGCACGCCCCGCTCGTTCCTTGCATGCCTGCCCGCCCCCCGGTCCTGTGCCAGGTTGTCAAGCGCAGGCACTGCGCGGCAATAGGGGTTGAGCCAGGTCATGGGCAGCGCGCCCCGGCGCCCCACCCTGACCTGCCAAGGAGAGCCCGCCCGCCGAGGACCGCGAGGAAAACTCCCACTTTATTCCTTTCATTCTTCCACCCCGCAGGCACAGGTTTTTTTTTCCTTTTAAAATTACCCTGCTATTTGATCTCGTATATATCCATCGCATGCCCCCTTCTGTAATGCGCCCTCTCAGCTGCGTGACCTCTCTCTCCCTCCTCAACAGTGCGAGGGTAGCGGAGGGTGGCTGACTGACTGGCAGCAGCAGCAGACATGATCCTTCATATCCCACCGGGGGGCGGGGAGGGCGGGGAGACCCGGCAGGGAGGGGCGGACTGGCCGCCACTTTATGAGGCGAGAAGAAGCCCAGTCCGGCCAGCGGTCCCCCGCCAGGCCACATATTGGACAATCAGTGATGTCTCGGCGGGGCGGGGCGGGGCGGGGAGCGATAGGCGTCACCACGGGACCAGCCTGGACCCGGCCGGACCCGCCCCGACCCTCAGACCCTGCCCCCGCAGATTCAGAGGATCGTTTTGTAGTGCCCTCCCACTCCTGGTGGCCGAGACCCATGCGTGTGACAAGGACGGAGAGATATACGAAAGCGCTCTTCTGAATCTGAAGGCTGTGAAAGCGAGAGTGGACGTGGTAGGACTCGGAGGGGCAGGCGGGGCGGGGCGGGGTGGGGCGGGGGCGAGGAGACGGGGTCCGGCCGGACGGACGGATGGGGTATGGCGCTTCGGTTTTCACGTCCGCCTCCCTCCGCCCGGCGCGTCGCGTCGAGTCGAGTTCCCTTTCACTCGAGCGGGCGGGCTGTCGTCGATAGACTGCTATGATGCCTGGTCATCGGCCGAGGGGTGGGGTGCTGCCTACGTTGTATAGGTGAAGACCGTCAGGACGGAGGATATAGGCACTGAAATAAATAATGACCTCAAAGAGTGAATAGACCGGGACGCGAGCCAACTCTAGTAGTATTGCTGCGCACACTTTGCGTGAATTTCTTGTATTAATTGTGGACTTTTCCAGCATCTTTTGAAATGTGTATATTTCAGTGTATTTTTGTGTATTTTGAAGATTTTCTATGATTTCTTTTTTTTTTGTAAGTTAAGTATGTTGACGAGTACGCGTTTTTTCCCGATGAGTTGGCGGTGACCTTGATAAGTATAGACTTCAACTTTCGTCATATAAGTATAATTACATTAGCTGGTGGTAGGTGCAAAACCAAATAGCTAACTACCTACCTTACCTACCTACCTACCTACCTACCTACCTACCTACCTACCTACCTACCTACCAATCTATCTATCTATCTATCTATCTATCTATCTATCTATCTATCTATCTAATCCTATCGTTTCCGAGGTTGCCTGTCCACAGAAACGAGGCGATATAAGGGGGAGGGGGGACGGGGACGAGGAGAAGGCGTCCATAAAGGGGGGGGGGGGTAGAGAGCGACAGTGCAGCCCCCTAAATCATCCCTTCGAGCGAGGCAAGTGCCCCATCGGCCCCCGGCTCAGCTCACGGCGCTCAACATGTGTATCGTGGACCCCACGAGAAACGTGCAGTCCCTCCCGGACCACCGCGCGCCGCGCCGCCGGGCCTTACGCAACGCCAGCAGACCGCCCCGCCCCGCCCCGCCCCGCCCCGCCCCGCCACGCCCCGCCCCGCCCCACCCCGCCCCGCCCCGGGCCCCCGGGGCTGGCAGGGCCGTCCCCATGGCTAATAACGCCCTAACCTAACCTCTGGGCAAGGTCTCGCACCCCACACGGTCCACGGTCCTGCATTGGGATAAAGGTATTTGGAGGATTGTGGGCGGCGGCCCGGCGGCGCTCGTGTGTGCGTCCGGCAAACGGAATATGAACGCGGGGGAGGCTCTGTGTTTGGACACCGCGACGAGCTAATCCCGCGCCCAGCGGTCAGCAAGGACAGTGTATATCGCTCTCTGTTTGTTACGAGAGAAGACGAGGAGTTTCGGAGAGCGCGAACACGCGTGAGGTTTACGGAGAGTGGATGACAAAAACGACGCATATTTACCCTTTCCATTTCGTAACGAGAAGCCGAGAGGGTCAGGCTTAGTGGGGGAGTCCCACGACGAGGGGGGAACAACATTGAGTTTTGGTGTACAGAACTCGTAAATTTTCTCGAATTTTCGTGAACTTTTATAGAATTTTTGTGAATTTTCACAGAATTTTAGTGAATTTTCCTGAATTAGTGAAATATACTAAAATTTAAGTGTTGCTTCTTCCTCGTAGTCCCAACAGCGCGTCGGGGGTGAGGCAGGGGAGGTGTGCAATGGGTGTAACGTGGACGGGTCGACCCTACGCCTGAGGGGTAGGCAACCCACCGGGCACCTCTCGCCTGGGCAATAGGCCGACCCGCCGTACGGTTAGTGTCGGCTGCTGCCGGCTAGGGAAATGCAGAGTGCGCGGCTGGCGCGGCTGTGCGTACCGCACCTCCCCGCCCGCCCCCCCTTCCCCCGGGTCCGGTCAGCTGGGAGCAGCGCTGAGGGGAAGTGGTCACTCGTCAGCCGGAGCGGCAGGTGACGGGAAGGTCAGCTATAGAGAGGAGGGGAGTATTGTGTAGGCAAGTGTCGGCCTGTGGAACACCCGGAGTACGAATCGACGCGATATCCATCCTTGCCCGCCCGGTAAGCCGCGCCTCGTGCCGACTCTTGTGCCTACGAAACCTGCTGCGCATCTCACTCAAGTGTATGTTCTCGCCCCGCAGGGTGTTTGTTTTGGTGTTATTTCTTTTGGCCTTGCGCTGTAGCGCTGTCGCCATGTGCCTCCGGGCCTTGGCAGGCTTTGACTTCAAGAGGGCAGCCACAGCCATGAGCGGCTAGAGGCCTGCGCCCTGCCGTCCTGTCCGGATGACACCGAACCGTGAGGCCGGGGCCGGAGCGCCCCGTGCCGTCGCACGCCGACACGCCAGCCGCCTCTTAGTTGGCGAGGTACACGTCGCATTCTATAAAAAAAGGGCATTTAGTGAAAGAAGCGTGAAAATTTGCAGAGTTGTTCTTAAAGGTATAAGGTACAATTCTGTCCGAAGCCTTTTTGAAATTTTCGAACCGTTCACCCGGAATCGTTCAGTTTGAACACATTGAACAAAATACTCATAGGGTGCGCTTACCGGGTTCAAAATTAGGCTATAGAGTCGAGATGAGTGTCTATTCCGGACAATTTGGTGGCGCTGAACACGAATAGACACTCAGATAATTGATTTGAACACTTTTGAACACCCATTTTGAACATTTTCGTACAATATATGACCATTTTTGAGTGATAGCAAAAGCACAGCGTTCGCTCTCCGTTTGCTGTAATATTTCCACCCACCAGTCGTCACGCACCACCACAGACATGTATGAACACGCAGGGCAGGCGTACAAACCTGTTCCGAACATTATTTGGAACACACAATTGAACAAAATTACAGTTGTGTCGAAGGCAGGCGTCTCACACGTCATTTCCACGTGAAACGGGTGAGTCGGTGCCGAATCCGCACTCGAAAATGACGTTCATCCGCTCTGGAATGCATACTAACCTGTTCAGAACACCGCTTTGAACACTGAGTTGAACAAAACCCTGTTTTTCGGGGAGCAAGAGTGAGACGCGTCGTTTCGTGGTGTAAAAGGCGCGCTGATGTCGATTCTATACTCGAAAATAAGATTTCCGCACTGTACAACGGATTCCACACTGTTCCGAAATTTGTTTAGGAAACTCATTTACACAAAATTTAGGGGAAGTTGCCCTGATGTGAGCTTTTAAATTTTTCAGGAGAAAAAACCCGTTATCTGGCTCGTCAACTTCGTGCTCTTCTGTCGTCCTGAAAAAAGAAAAAAAAGGACAAAAAAGGCTTTAAGTTTACACGTTTTAAAATTTTTAAAACTTTATTTCATTTTATTTTTAACTGATATACTTGGTGACTGGCTTAAAGTAGAGTCCTTTGCAGTGGCAGTCAATTTTGCAATTAATTTCCGCTATTTTGCAAGAGCACCGTGTAACAGCACACACCACACATATTTCTTTTTCCAAATGCATTTCTTTTTCAACTGGCATTTCTCCCATACATCAGAGTTGATCACAGTGGAGTCAACTTTTCACTGTCTTTTTTCCATCGCTATCTGGTAGGATCTGATGGGGCTGGGTTTGGTAAATGAGCAGGGCCTGGAACCTTGGAATGTCGCGGTACTACTGCGAAATACAGGATTTGTACCGCCTAGTTTCATTGGAACGAAGGGTGCTTTCGAACCCTTTTCCGTTGTCAAACCTTGTTACCCGCAGCTGGGATGGTAACGAGGGGGAAATGACCTTTGAATTTTGTGTGAAAATCTCGTTAATTGGATTTGGATTGCCTTTGAATTGGCTTCAATTGCCTATGAATTGCACCCAGTATGTGCGAATTGGATTGAATTGAATTGGAATAAGATTTGAATTAGGTTGAATTGGATGGAATTTGTTTGAATTGGACTGAATTTGTTTAATTAGTGGTGTACACCGAAGTCCGAGGTTTATTATTTCCCCCTCGGATGGTAAAATGTAATTAAATTCAGCCAAGGTTTTAAGCTTTAAGGCGAAACTCGCGAAGGCCGCAGTTCTCCTCGAAAGAATGGGGTTCACAGCAGGCTGGTCTCGATTTTCACTGCTAAGTTTTTGGCATTTAACACATTTTTCCCAGTCGATGTCAACAGTGTCCTCTGAAAGGGACATAGGACCAGCCAGGGAAAGCCCTATGCCGGCCGCACCCTCTCGATCTCCCATCCGCCATATTGCCAATCTATACAAATACGTATACTGTGATTCCTAACAATGTGAAAAAATACTCTTAAATTTACGACAAATTATAAAATTTATGGTTACGATATTGATTTGTTAAGTTACGAATTGTAAAAATGAAATTTACTTCAAATTTTGCAAATTCCATTCCTGATTCTAAAAATTCAACATTTTCCGTTATGCAACAAAAATAAAGTTATGAAATTACGAATGGCATGGAAACCATTTTCGAAATTTGTTCACAAGTTATCACATTTTCCAGAAAAGACCGTCTGGCTTACCAGCGTGTTCGCACGGTTAAAAATAGATGACAATCGGATGTCGGGAAGGGATAGCCAGAGCCCAGTCAGGTGGCATCGGGCAGGGAATGCCCAATCGTCATTCCAGGCACAGAGGGCGTAGACAAGAACGACGCAAGAGCAGCCGCTAGCAATGCTATTCAGCAAAATATTCCCGGCCCACAGAATTTAAAGCATTGTTTTGAAGTATAGTATCGTTATCAGCGTGCCTTTTAAACCACGAAACGACGTGTCTCACTCTTGCTCCCCGTGTGATAACTTAAGAACAAATTTCGAAAACAGTTTCTATTCCAATTTGTATTTCATAACTTTAATTTTGTTGCAAAACGAAAAATGTTGAATTCTCAGAATCAGGGCGACTGAAGAGCAAGAAGTTGACGAGCCAGATAACGGGTTTTTTCTCCTAAAAAATTTAAAAGCTCACATCAGGGCAACTTCCCCTAAATTTTGTGTAAATGAGTTTCCTAAACAAATTTCGGAACAGTGTGGAATGCGTTGTACAGTGCAGAAATCTTATTTTCGAGTATAGAATCGACATCAGCGCGCCTTTTACACCACGAAACGACGCGTCTCACTCTTGCTCCCCGAAAAACAGGGTTTTGTTCAACTCAGTGTTCAAAGCGGTGTTCTGAACAGGTTAGTATGCATTCCAGAGCGGATGAACGTCATTTTCGAGTGCGGATTCGGCACCGACTCACCCGTTTCACGTGGAAATGACGTGTGAGACGCCTGCCTTCGACACAACTGTAATTTTGTTCAATTGTGTGTTCCAAATAATGTTCGGAACAGGTTTGTACGCCTGCCCTGCGTGTTCATACATGTCTGTGGTGGTGCGTGACGACTGGTGGGTGGAAATATTACAGCAAACGGAGAGCGAACGCTGTGCTTTTGCTATCACTCAAAAATGGTCATATATTGTACGAAAATGTTCAAAATGGGTGTTCAAAAGTGTTCAAATCAATTATCTGAGTGTTTATTCGTGTTCAGCGCCACCAAATGGTCCGGTAAAGACACTCATCTCGACTCTGTAGCTTAATTTTGAACCCGGTAAGCGCACCCCATGAGCATTTTGTTCAATGTGTTCAAACTGAACGATTCCGGGTGAACGGTTCGAAAATTTCGAAAAGGCTTCGGACAGAATTGTTCCTAATACCTTTAAGAACAACTATGCAAATTTTCACGCTTCTTTCACTAAATGCCCTTTTTTTACACGTACCTCGCCAACTATCTAGGGCGCGCGCGGCCGGGGCCGGTGTGCCCCGCGCCGCCGCGGCCCGGACCAAAAAGTAAGATTTCCTGACCTCTCCCTCCCGCGCCGGGCTGCCTTGTTGTGATGAAGTGTAATTTTGATCTTGTTTCGGGATGCTAGTACGCTCCCTCAGCGAGGTTCGCTGTGCGCCCTTCAGGCCCGCGGTGCTCGGTGCCTGGGCGTGCCAGGGTCGGCCGGTGCGTACCTAGGCTAGTGCGTCATGCATGCGTGTCGTACTCAGGTCCGTGCCGGCTGCCCGTAGGTACTCCAGGTAGCGAGGCACCGTCGGTGCGTGGGCTGTTGTACCCTTCGGGGTTTTTGTTGTGTGGTCAGTAATTGTCTGTCATTAAATTACACGCCTAGTTTGATTTGTTTCACTCATATGAGTTTATTGTTGTTGCTGGATGTTATTTAATAACATTATGAAAACATGTTTATGTACCCTAGGCTTTGCCTTTTGGGAGTTGTGCTTTTCTAAATGACTTGTGTCATTCAATATTATGTGTCATTATTAAATAACCATTAATTCAGGTACACTGCCAGTGATAGTTATTTTGAGGAGAGTTTACTCTCTGGCGCCCATTCCAAAAATTAACTCAAAATACCTACGCCACTCTACCAAACGTATTCTGCTAGCGGGTTTTCGGTCCGTACCACCAAGTGTGGGTTACATGGGACGCGTACGGCTGGGGCCCGCACCTGACGCCCGTATAGCGCGGCGAGACGGCTCGACAGCCGCGGCGCGCTTATACGCCTTGGCTCTTAACCACGTCGACGGCCGACTTTGTGTCGAGGAGGAACGGGTAGACCATCGTCAGCATCATGCCCCCGCCCCAAAACCAGCCCACCCCGCTCTCACACAAGATGTCCTCCACGCAACCCGCGGGGATAGCCAATAAAGAAAAAATAGTAAAAAAGATGGAAAAAAAAGATCAAAGAAACTCGAGAAGATCGGGTCGCCACTGGCGCACTCTGCGCACGCACTGCACGCACCAGACTGGCCTACAAACCATACCCCGGGGGGCACTAAGAACGGCCGCACCAGCCGCCCCGCCGTGCTAGAGGCTGGCCTTGCGCCCGTCATAACAACTTGGGTGGAGACCCACAAGACCCACATGACGCCGCGTGAGGCCTTCCCCTCCTCCCCGCCCAGAGTCATCAAGTCCCGGCCGAGGCCTGTCAGCCGGCGGCATGCTCAGAGCCCGCGTGTGTGTATGGCCACGGCCACCCCGCCCCGCCCCCACACACATCAACATTTAGCAGTGTGCCATAGTATAATCCGGAGTAATGCCCGTCGTTATGCTATGGTGCCCGCCCCGCCCTGCCTCTCCAGCCAGCCTGAGCGGGCAGGCGTGCTCATTGGCGGGTCATTTCGAACATACTCGGATGTCGCGCCGGGCTACAGAGGCTACCGGACGGACGTATACAGACAGACGTACAGACAGACAGACAAACACACCGACAGACTGCGGAGTGGGGACTCCAGCCCAGTCCAGGCGCTCCATCCCCGCCCCCAGCCCTGGCCCCGTCCCCACTAGTGCTGCGCGAGTCGAGGTTTTTGGGTTCAAATCGAATCGAATTTCTTCAAATCTCCTTTGAATGGAATCGGATCGATTCCGACCAAATAATTTCGAATCGAATCTTCCTATATACGCGCTCGAATCTACTTGAATCCAATTCTGACCCCACAAAAATTAGATTTACGAAAAGAATTAAAATTATGTTTCAAAATAAAGTCTAGTGGGTGCCACAGATCTTTGAAAAAGGCGGGCTCGCACCCTCTTTTTATTGAAAAGCAAGTGCTTAAACTTTATGATTCGGTGGTGAATCTTACCTGATTCGAAATTTCGAACCTTCGATCCCGAATCATAATCGATTCGGAACTGAATCGAATCCAGGCAGATTCGATTCGATTTCGAACCATTCGCGCAGTCCTAATGTTGACCAGCGCGGGTCAGGTCGGTCGACTGATTCAGTCAGAAGACCGCTCTCGCGCACCTCCATCCTTGTCGCACCTCATGTTGGCCACGGTATTGCACCATGCGTGCGACGAGGATGTATAAGCTCTCATATATGTATAAGTGTGATCTTCGGAATCAGTCGGCAGACGTCGTTAATAATGGCGCTCGCGCCGCATATGACACCTGTCAGCCGGTGTGCACCCCGCCAAAGCCAAACCGCAATCACCCTTTACCCCGCCCCGCCCCGCCCCGCCCCGCCTCGTCGTCCTGGAGGAAGTCATAGACGGCGTCACGACGGGCAGCGGCAGCACAGGCCTGTGGACAGTCATCCGGGGAACCCGCGCAGAGCGGGAAAACAAACCCTGAAATTTTTGTACACCTCGTAATTCAGAAAAAAAATCATAGAAATTCAGAAAAAAAGGAAAAATTCAAATAGAAAATTTCAGAAAAATTATGAAAAATTCACAAAAAAAAAATCAGAAAAATTCACACAAATTTACCACAATTCACAGAATTTTAGAAAAAAAACTTCAAGAAAAAATTAACTAAAAATTCGCAAAAATTAACCAAATTTGTAAGCCGAAATTCAGAGTTGTTTCCCCCTCGCCCCGCGACCCACTATAAGCGACCGGGACTGGGAGGTGGCGCGGTGGCTTATTCCACTGCCGAGAATGCGGGGCGCGGCGCGTGAGTTCGCCATTAATAGAAATAATTCACTGTCACCGCCTGGTCGGGTAGAGGGAGGGGGAAAGAGGGGGAGGAAGGTAAACGGAGCGAAGGAAGGGTCGCGGGTCGGAGGGCCGGGGACCTGGCCTGGCCCAGCACTCTGTGTATATTAACGGCCTCAGTGACAGACTCCAACTGCTATGGTTTTGTCCTTGATTGCGCGCGCTATAGGCCGGCGCGAGGCGGGGGCGGGCCGCCCCTCTATACCCCTCACCGGCGATTATAAAAGTGGCACCCCGCCCGCGACTCGCCAGATAGATAGAGAGCGAGTGGGAGTTGGTCGACGCGATTCGTGGATTTATGAGGGGCGCTGCTGTGTGGGGGTGGGGGGCAATGGGGCCAGCTCGGCTCGCGGGGTGTCTCAGACACTTTCGGCAGCGCGGAGCCAAACTGTTTTGCTCTACGGCCCTCTTTTTTTCACCCGCGTGTCCCAGGCAATCACTATATTGCAGCAGTCGTGGCAATATTAAGTGCAATATGTCTGCTGCTGCTTTTAAGTACACCAGCTCCAAGTATAATGGTGATAGCGAAATCGTAAGGGGGTCGGGGAGCTCCATGAGGCCTGCACGCGCGGGTCGTGTGCACACCGCGGAGAGAA
The DNA here is from genome assembly GCA_029379305.1 of Frankliniella fusca. Taxonomy (NCBI): domain Eukaryota; kingdom Metazoa; phylum Arthropoda; class Insecta; order Thysanoptera; family Thripidae; genus Frankliniella; species Frankliniella fusca. Next base: position 48,091 of record JAHWGI010000862.1, on the reverse strand, counting down.
AGGAGAAGATTTATATATATGTTGTACTGTGTTGTACCGGGTTACCGGAGGAGGAAACAACCCTGAATTTTGATGTACACACTTTGTGAATTTTCGTGATTTTTTTAAATTTTTACATGACTTTTACTTTACTTTTTTGTGTGAATTTTCCTGAACTTTCCCGAGTTTTCCTGCATTTTTCTTGAATTTCTCTAAATTTTCCTGATTACGAGGTGTAAAAAAAAATCTGAGCTGCTTCCTCCTCGAGGTTACGGCGTGGTAAGGCGTTGCCACTGATACTTTTATCCAAACCTCAACTCGTTCTACATTATGCTCTTTTTTTTTAACCCCGCAGGAGCGCATTAGGAGCGTTGGTCCCGGTGGTACCGCTACCACAGCAGCGATGCCCGAGGGCTGCTCATTTCGCCACGGTCAAGCCCCTCCCTGCTGCCCTGCCCTGAACTGCCCCGCCCCGCCCCCGCCCCGCCCGCGCCCCCGCCCCACCCCGCCCCCCAGCCCCAGCCTCGGACCGTCCTATACGGGGCGGAAATTAACGAAATAAACTTGTGAAACCTCGGCGAGGACGGCGAGACGAGACGCGACGCTGACGTGACCGCGTGCGTGTGTGTGTGTGTGTGTGTGTGTGTGTGTGTGTGTGTGTGTGTGTACGTGTACGTGTGAGCGTTGTACGTGTTTGCTTGTGAGCGCACGGCTCCGTAGAGGGCAAGCTTGCACAAAGATAAGCTAAAGCAGTAGGAGGACAGGAGGGAGGGGGAGGAGGAGGAAGATGAGGAGGAGGAACAGGGGGAGGAGGGTGAGAGAGGAGGGTGAGCTCCAGTGGGATTATGTAATGCACCGGCGGCTCAGTGTCCCTGCTCGAGCAGCCTGGCCCCGGACCCGGGCCCCGGGCGGCCCGGCCCATGTCTGCGTAGTAATGGGCGTTATGGCCGCACGTATAAGCGCCTAAAACTCTCTCTCTCTCACACACACACACACACATATACACACTCACACACGGTCGCGCACAGTCTGACGCCGCATAATGACGGCATTATGGGCCGGCGCCGAGGTTTTATCGACGATGTAAAAGTGCGCAAGGTTCTATAATACTTTGTCCGCGCACTGTAAAAAATAGTTGTTGAAAAACAGCCCTTTCAGTGATGATTCTGTTGTTGACAAACAGCCATGTTGTTCGAGAACAACAAAAGTTGTTCAAAAACAAACATGGTTGTTTTTAATTAAAACAAGAAAATTGTTGTTCTTGAACAACTTTTGTTGTTCTTGAACAACTTTTGTTGTTCCTGGACAACTTTTGTTGTTACTATACAACTTTTTTGTTGTTGCTTGACAACTTTTGTTGTTACTTGACAACAGGCGTTGTTACTTGACAACAGTCGTTGTTACTTGACAACAGTCGTTGTTACTTGACAACAGTCGTTGTTACATTACTAGTCGATGTTGTTGTACAACAACACGAGTCAGTGAAAAAATTAACAATGAATTTGCTGTTAATTTACAACATTATTTCTTACAGTGCGCGCCGCATGCGGTGCGGCCGCACTGCAAATCCAAGTGTGGAGCATTCATACGCAAGGTTGTGCGGAACAAAATGTTCCACGCAAGGAAGCGTGGAACCGAGGGGGTATGCACTCCCAAAAATCGTGACCCGACTATTACGAAATGAGGTAATACGCTGTAATAGAATTCTATTACGTCTATTACGCATACTACATTCCATTACGTGTATTACGGGTTTATTACGAGACTATTACGCGCCTATTACGCCTATTACTCCTATTACGCCACTATTACAGGCATATTACGTGAGTATTACAGGCGTATTACGCTTGAGAAGAGCACGCCAAACATTCCCTAGGGTGACTGCCAATACCGTTAGAATAGCAGAAGTTTGGAGGAGCAGTTTCTATCTGTTCTTGTTTATCTTTTTCTGTGACCATTTTCGAAACATTCGTGCACCAGTTTTATTTAAATCTCACACTTTTTGTTTCCGTAGTCAAACACCCAAACTGGATCATTTACATTTTGAGTTAAGTACTCGGTGGGCGTACGTGAAACTGATACCGACTAAAACTATTCTATATATCTATCATCAAAATTGCGAGTACCGCATGGACTAAAATGTTACTTGCAAAACATTACACCTTTAAATGAAAGAAATTTTCCTTGAAAAAGTCCAAAGAAAATTCTAAACAAAAAACCACTGTGGCTGGTTGTACCATCGACTCTGGCTTGGGCTAGGCTAAACTACCCCTTACCTCATCCCCTCTGCGACTGCCTCACGGGGAAGGACAACAATCGAGCGAGGGGTAGAGACAAATCCGTAAATACTCCGTCATCGAGACGTGTCAGAGACGGTATTACACTGTGAGAAAAAACTACAATTTAACTACAATTTTTTACTGTTATTTCGAAGTACAATAAAATATTGAACTAAAATTGTACCCGGTATAGGGTAAATTACTGATGTACGGCAACGAAAACCGTAAACCGTAAATTCAAAACCGTTGTTTAGTTGTATGTGGCACGGGTTTCTACAGTGTTCGCGGCTATTGCTCGGATATTACGCACTATTACGCGGATATTACGCACTATTACGCCGATATTACGTGGATATTACGCAATATTACACCGATATTACGTGAATATTACGCACTATTACGCGGCCATTACGTCTATTACGCAGGCATTACGTGTAATACATGTATTACGAAGTATTACGTGTATTACGCGATTATTACACCTCTATTACTGGACGTGTGACCCGACTATTACGCAAGTGCATACCCCCTCGCGTGGAACACTGATGTTCCACGCATAGAAGCGTGGAATGCCCAAGTTCCATGCAAGGAAGCGTGGAACACAAAATGTTCCACGCAAAGAGGCGTGGACCACTTAATGTTAATTCTACGCATGTAAACGTGGAACATTTTGTGTTCCACGCTTTCATGCGTGGAACTTGCGTGTTCCACGCTTCCTTGCGTGGAACATCAGTGTTCCACGCTTCCTTGCGTGGAACATTTTGTTCCACGCAACCTTGCGTATGAATGTTCCACACTAAGATTCCCAGTGCGTGGCGGGGATCACTCAAACAGAATGTGTACAACGATATTTCTGACTTTTGATTTTCTTGTATTGTTTTGATTTTCCTTTCAAATATTTCGAATTTCGGATAAAAATACTTTTTAAAAATCCATTTCTTTCTGTTTTCAGCTTTTTGATCATTTGTTCTCAATTTTACGGATTTTTCTGTGACTTTTTTCTTAACTTTATTTCGATTTTGTAAATGATTTTTTGGCAGTAATAAAAACTGGAATACCAATGGCTTTACAATCAAAAATGTGTGATCTTTCGTGTCCTACAGCTACATGGGTAGGACCCCGTTTCTGATGTAGCAGCGCATCCGCAGGGTACACTGATAAAACCTTGCGAACAATCGTTGCAAAGAAATTGGATGCTTCGCATTGCGAAGAAAAAGTTCGTATTACAAACAAAATAGTTTGCTTCGTAGCCAAATACTTCGCAGCTTACAAACTATTTAGTTTGTAATATGAACTTTTTCTTCGCAAACGAAAGATCACACATTTTTGATTGTAAAGCCATTGGTATTCTATTTTGTTTGATCTCACGTGTCCTACAGCTACATGCCCACAGTCAGCAGTACACTGTTAGGACCCCGTGTCTGATGTAGCAGCGTATCCGCAGGGTACACTGATAAAACCTTGCGAACAATCTTTGCAAAGAAATTGGATGCTTCGCATTGCGAAGAAAAAGTTCGTATTACAAACCCCGCGTACACAGTTAAAACCTTGCGAACTATTTAGTTTGTAATACGAACTTTTTCTTCGCAAGGTTTGTAGGTTTTAACAGTGTACTGCTTACTGTGGGAAAATCAGGTCTCACACTTCGGACCATTCTAACACTTTTTACTGCTCCTGCATTTGAGTTTGCAGAGCACGAGTGTGAGCGTCAGGGAGTGAATGTTGAGCCACGATGCGGTTGTTTGCGAAGGAAAAGGGGGAGGGGGATGGCGGTTATTGGTTCCGCTAGAACACAAGCAGCGCATTAAACATTCACAAAACAAAAGATCTGTGCTGGAGGAGGTGGTGGAGGGGAGGGAGGAGGTTTCGATTCCAAAGTGAGCAGTCCTCGCGGCACAAGTTGCAGCTGCCGCGGGGTAGGAGTGCCCCCCGGGCGGGTGGGGGAGGGGTGGGGGGGAGTGCGGGGCAGAGCGGGGCGGCTTGATTAGGTGTAGCGAACGAACTTGACGAAACTCAACACTCGCACCGCTCGCGCCGCGCACCTCGCGCGGTTTACGGGCGCGCAGGGGTGGCGGAGCGTGGCGCTTCCTCCTCGCGCCCGCCTTCACCCTGAGCGAAGCATTACGCGTCACCCGCCGCCGGCCCAACCCACTCCGCACCAGCAGCAGCCCCATTTATTTTTACCGCTTGCGTACTTGTTTTAAAACGCCGTAAAATTTTTAACGCTCCCCGTCGTAAAGGCAAGGCGGAGGAGTATCCCTGACACACCCAGTACAGCCCAGGAGGCGCGCGCGCGGGGGGCTAATACCCCACCCGGGCCTGCTGGGCTCGCACGACGATTCGCACAATTACGCCGAACTAAAGTCGCTTCCGTTTCGGTCTCGGACGAGAGGGGGGGGGGGGAATAAACGTTTGGCGGAGCCCGCGGGAGGACGAGCGCGCGCGAGGTCTGACAACCCGAATAAAAATACTGCGACGAAGGCGATGAACCGTTTCATCCTCCACGCAGCGTGGCCCGGCGCACTTCTTGTCCGCGCCCGCGGCGGCGGCGGGGGTATCAACTGCGACACAGCCGGGCTGAATGGCTGAGCTCATCTGACCAGCGCGGGGCCAAAAGACGACTCCGACCGTCGCGCACTTTTACGACTAATTTTGTCCCACTGCTGTACTAAATCTCCCTGCGTACTTCTTTTCCCCCTTTTTGAGCTGCGTGATGCTCGCCGGCGGCGTCCTTTGGCTGCTGCGCGGGGGAGCAGGGGCTCCTTTAACGGCCGAAGCAACCCTCTATAGCAAATCCCCCACCCCGCGCCGCCACCCCCTTCAGGGCTCCGCTGCGTCTGCGCGCACCACACGATGTCCGCCGGGCCGGGGAGGTGCCCGCAGTGCAGAGAGAAAGAGAGGGTAGAAGAGAGAGAGAGAGAGAGAGAGAGAGAGAGAGAGAGAGAGAGAGAGAGAGAGAGAGAGGGAGAGAGAGTTGGAGACCGACACAAAACTTAGGCAGTGCAGTCCTCTCCTGGCTGGAGCGCTGCTTGCATTACGCCCTTCTCCAGCAGCTCCAGCTCCAGGCCGGGGGCGCTCCCCCGAAGCCCCGCACCCCGCCCGCACAGCACGCCGCGCCGCCCATGCAGCAGACTAAGACTGTTGTGTCCTTTGACGGCCGCTCTGGGTCGGGATACGTCCCCGCCTACTGCTGCTAGCGCGGCACGTGTAGTGGTTTTGGACGTTCCGTGTGTATAGGAGTATGGAGCAGGCAGGCAGTGGAGTGCGCGGCAGACAGCAATAGGAGAAAGCCGCCCACCCACCAACCACCCCGGAACCCCAGCAATCTCAGCAGTCGAATCAAGCGCCCCTTCCTTGAGCCCACCCACCCCCTTTACGCCGTGGAACTCCGCAATCAAGCAGCAGCGGCGGTAGTGGCGGAGGCTCTACCCCTCCCTTTAGTCGCCATTACCACTTACCACCCTCCTCAGGTTCACGGCAAATCTGAAGTCTGGGATTCCCAGGTACTTTTTGCCGTTTCCAGGCTTGAGTTTGGAAACGGAAAATTATTTCCAGACTTCTCCTTGGCGCGCGGCCCTTGTCCCAGGCAACGCCTGGGAAGCGGCTCTTTTCCAGACTTTACCTGGGAAAGAATTACCGTTTCCAGCCTCTCGCCTGGGAAGCCGTGGGCAAGCGGCTCTTTCCCAGACTCCGCGACTTGCCCACGGCTTCCCAGGCGAGAGGCTGGAAACGGTAATTCTTTCCCAGGTAAAGTCTGGAAAAGAGCCGCTTCCCAGGCGTTGCCTGGGACAAGGGCCGCGCGCCCAGGAGAAGTCTGGAAATAATTTTCCGTTTCCAGACTCGAGCCTGGAAACGGCAAAAAGTACCTGGGAATCCCAGACTTCAGATTTGCTGTGTTCCCCGCTGCAGAGGGCGCCCGGCAGGTAGGCCACGCGTGGGCAGCTGTGCGGACCGGGTTGCCTACCCCGCGCTCCGCGGGCGCTCCGTTTGGATCTTTTCAACTTTGGGGAGGAAATGACTCCCGCGGAACGCTCGCTGTTGGGGATGCCTCCTCTCCGTGTGACAGGATGAGGGGCCGGCTCTGCCCAGCCCAGAGGCTCAGGCCGACCACATCCCTCCAGGCGCTCACGGGGGGGTCTTTGGCACGGCGCCCGCCTGAGTCGACTCGACTCCAAGTCCTACCCAAACACAGAGCGGCCGAGCCGGCCCGCCACAGCCCGGCCAACACTGCGCAATTGAGGAGAAATGGATTGGCGTCCTGACCTGACATGGCACGTATGTGTGCGTGAGCAGGAGAGAGAGAGAGAGAGAGAGAGAGAGAGAGAGAGAGAGAGAGAGAGAGAGAGAGAGAGAGAGAGAGAGAGAGAGAGAGAGAGAGGTCCTGGTCCTACGCAGGCGGGCTCAGTCAGAAGGACGCGCGCCGCCCAAGCCGCAAGGACGGGAGAGGAGAGGGTCCAATTTCTGATTTCACACACATCATTCCGCCGCGCCGCACCACGCCACGCCACGCCGCAGGTACACGCAGACATAAAGCCCTCTCTCACTGGAGAGGGCCCCGCCCGGGAAGGGCTACCGGGATTCTGCTTCCACTCAGCCTATGCCCACACAGGAAATCTCCTTACTTATGTACTTCAAAATTTCAGCAAAATGGTTCAAATTTTAGCTGCAATACTTAGTTTGACATTTTTTCTTCAGTTGGTACCAATGATGGCATCTTCATGTCAAATTTGTTATCATAAACTAAACTTGTGAAAATCCGTTTGAATTTAACTTTTTTTTTAAAAAAAAATGTTTTTACAGTGTTTAAGTGAGTACAAGTACGCACTGTTAAAACCTTGCGAAGCAATGCTCCGCATTGCGAAGGATTTGCTTTGTGTTTGCGAAGTATTTGGAAGCTTTGCAATATACAAAGCATTTTCTTCGCAAGTGCGAAGCATTTGCTTCGCAGCTTAAAAAGAAAGAGGGAAACGTCTGAAAGCTTACGAACTATTTTGTTTGTAAAACAAAGAAATGCTTCGCAATGCGAAGTAGCCGATTCTTCGCAACGATGCTAGCTCTGCAAGGTTTTAGCAGTGCGATTTACACTCTCAGTCCACTAAGGATAAATTTATATCGGTCTGTTGACAAATTTCTACTCGGCTTACTAAGCGGTTTGTGCAACTACAACGCCAACCTTTTGATTATTTGACTACCCACATTTTTCTCTGTAACCTATATACAAGCTAATTCTTCATGACAATAGGTAGAGAGAAAAGGGTATGTATTATGGATATTTGCAAATGTCTTACACTTCTGTTGTGAAAAAGGTCTAGTAAGAACCTGTGAGTGTACTAAGAATATTATGTATGTACACTGTGAATGGGGTCTTTGTAGATTTACGATAAATTTTGTAAATCATTATTTACGAAATATATTGCAAATTTACGACGGACCTTTTTTGCTAGTGAATGAATTTCAAGCCGATATGAAGTGCTTGTAATTTGACGATTTGCAATTGTAATTTTACAACTGCACTTCGTGGAAAATTTTCCCGTAAACTGACGACTGTTTTTCACAGTGTATGTGTCCTGTTCGCCGAAAAAGTGAAGAAACGGGATATTTGTTGGTCCCCGCTCGCTGCCTTTCCGAACCTAAACCTGGGTTGGGGTTCCCCCCGCCCCCCTCCACTTACCCGCTCACGTCCACAATCATGTCGATGATTGCAGAAGCGCGATCATAATACGATAAGCCCCTCCCGGTGCGGGAGGTGGGGCGGCGGGGCGGGAGGGGATTCCAGTCGGACCCGGAGGCCGGGGGATCCCTCCCTGGGCCTACAGCACACCTCTGATGAGGCCCCGGCCCCGGCCTCGGCCTCGGCCCCGGCCCCGGCCTCGGCCCCGGCCTCGGCCCCGGCCACGGCCACGGCCACGGCCACGCACGCGCGCGCCCTCCACCCTGCTCGCCTTACGCCGCCCGCCCCAATCACAAGCGAGATAACGAGCTATTCGCACCTCACCGATAGAGTACAGGTAGTGCTGGTATATGAGCCGCACGAGGTGGAAAGAGAAGAAAAAATAATGCGAATGTCATTATCAACGAACCGCACTCCTCTCTCCTTTCTGAGAATTCATTACGAGGTAGACGCACATGTTGAAATCGTGCGAAGCTGAGCTGAGCTAAAAGTGCGGGCCTACCACGGCGCACCACCCACTCAAGACCAAAATCTATTTTTATTGTTGGTTAGTCTGTCCGCATCTCTAACGGGGCGTGTCTTACGCCGGGCGCCTCACGCTTCCTGTCTTATCGCCCCTAGTGCTTTCTGACAGGGCTGAGCGTTCAAATTTTAAATAAGTTAAATTTCAAATTTACCTCAGCCGCGAATTTTTTCTCAGAACTAGTAAAAAGCGAGTAAAAAGTAATAATAAAACAGAAATAATTTCGACTCACTTCCACAAAAATTCAATGTTACCGGCCAGGTTGTCCGAACATCCAAGGGTCGAAACACACGCTCCTGCTCTCCGTTTCAATGGCACAGAATCGAGTGAGTAAGCCGGAGATTGATTGATTGGACGGATTTATTGAGGTTGAATGGGAGGGACTAAGAAGTCCTGCTGCTAAGTAGACCGCGCTTTTGGGGGAGACAGAGCGAGAGAGCGAGCAAGAGGGAGAAAGAGAGACAGAGAGAGAGAGAGAGAGAGAGAGAGAGAGAGAGAGAGAGAGAGAGAGAGAGAGAGAGAGAGAGAGAGAGAGAGAGAGAGAGCAGAGGTGACAGAGAAAGCAACAGTGAGAGAGAGAGGGAGAGAGAGAGAGTGAGGGAGAGAGAGGGAGAGAGAGAGAGAGAGAGAGAGAGAGAGAGAGAGAGAGAGAGAGAGAGAGAAGGAGAAATCGAGAGTGGACGGGAACGACTCCGCCGCGAGCCGCGCCCCGTGGCAGTCGCGGTGCTTTCACGGTGTGTACCGAAGCCAGCCCTGTGTGTGCCCCAGCAGCCCCAGCAGCCCCTGACGCTGCTGACACCCACTTGCAGCTTACCTCCCCCCCTCCCCCGCGTCGCACACACGGCACGGCACACGCAGAGCTCTCACGCCGCCTCCACAAGAGCGCGCTGCGGAGCGGGGCGGAGCGGGGCGGAGCGCACTCCCTCTCATCCTGATATCCATTCCCCTCCCGCCGCCAACCCGAACTAGAATATTTCTCCGCCTCACTCCTCGCCCGCGCTCCACGCTCACGCCGCCGCCACCGCGCTCGCAAATTTACATTGTAATGAGAAAATAGTCTCGGATTTGCATAAAAACAAGTTTTTCTAGGAATTTTATTCTCCGCACGAGAGCGCGCGCGCCGCCGCCGCTGCCGCCACGCGAGGTGAAAGAAGATCACTGAGGGAAGGGAGTAGGAGGAGCGCGGGGAGCAGCGGTGAAAAAAGGTATTCTATCCCATACCTCCCGGGAGCCGGAGCGGCTGGGGCAGGGCGTGGCAGGAGGGCGCCTTGCATCTGCATCCTCCCGTCTACCTGTCTGCATGCCGCCGCCGCCCCGTCCAGGAGTAGGAGGGTAACAGAAATAAAGGCTGGATGAAGGAGGACAGCGCTAGCTCAGTGGTGCACAGCAGCATTGCAACCGAGGGAGAAACAACTCTAAGATTTGTACACCTCGTTCGTAGCACGGAAAAATTCATTAAACCTCAGAAAAATTGAGGAAAATTATCTGGAAAATTTCGAAAAAGTAAAAGCAAAACTTCAAAAACATTCAATTGAAATTTACAAAAATTCTCAAAATTTGGACATTTAAATTTAGATTTGTTTTTGTTCCCTCGATTGCAACTAGCAAGCAACACAGCACCGATATCAAGAAGGCGAGAAAAATGAAGCGTCTCTGGCCCGCGGGGTTGGGGTAAGGTGGCGTGGCGTAGTGTAGCGGGATAGTGTGGCAGGGTGGGTTGGGGTCGGAGGCGGCCCGCTCACAGGGAATGCATAACGGCTTCAGCACAAAGCTCGGGCCCCGTCCGGCCCATCTCTATTTGTAAGCCTCACACGACTCGTACTACGTGTCCTGCCGACCCCGCCCTGGAGCCCTAATCGAGTTCTGCGTTAAAACAGTCCAGTAGAGCAGGACCAGCACCAGCCAGAGGGAAAAGAGAGAGAGAAGGATGGAGAGAGGAAGGTGAACACCAGCACCAGCCTCCCTCGCACTGTCTCTATCTCTGTCTTTCTGAGTCGAATACTCGCCGCCCGCACTACGGCCCTACACTGTTAAAAATAGTAGTCAGTTGACGACACTGTCTGTGGCGACTGTGTTGTTGGTTTACAACAGCATTTGTTGCATTGGTGTCACGGAACAAAGACGCTCTAACGCTTCCTA
>JAHWGI010000862.1:0-32500 GCA_029379305.1 Frankliniella fusca | reverse complement strand
GCACAGACTCTCGCGGGTGCCCTCCGCGCCGCCCACGGCATAGGGGCTGCGGAGGCCAAGGCGGGGATGAGCCGAGGAGGTGTGACAAGGGCGGAGGTGGTGAGTCAGAACGGAGCAGCGCAGAGGCTTGCCTAGTCTCGCCTCGGTCAGCCACACATCAGCCTTGAAAGTTTCCGGGCCGGGGGGCCGGGACCCACCCTACCCTCCTGTACAGGCACCGCGCCCCCGCAGCCGCCATAGTCCTACACTGCACGAGGAAGCGCTGCCCGCTCCCCCGCGCCCGCAGGGGTAGCCCGCACTCTCAGAAAGCGTAAGGATATTTTTATCCATATGGATAAGGACAATTTAAAAAGTCCCTAGTAATGGACATTTTAATTGCTAGGGCTAGGAAATATTGTCTATAAGAAAGGAGAATCTTCCACGGGGAATTAATAGTGTGAATATTCTTGCTTTGTTATGGACTTTCACGTTGTTGTCGTCTCCATACAATTTTATCCCCACAGCATGGATTAAAGTAGACCTCATTCTTAAAATTCAATGATGAACTTTGTTCGTATTATGAAAGATTTGATCAGTAGGGTTCGAAGAATTTTGCACTGTCATAATACGAACACTGATGTTAGTATATTACGGTGATGTTTATTCGTAGTAAGACTTGTCTATATCATACGATTAAAAGGGGCATACAATAGATTGAGAATGTAGAGTACGAAGACTTCATACATTTTTAAAGATTAGAGACGTTCAATAGCGGACAACAGTATTCAACTCACAGAATGTAATAAGAAACAAAAGATATACATTTTTTAAAAATCTAGTATGAATGTAAATTATACGGTGAAAAAAAAATAATCAGATAGCAGCCTAGCCCTCCAACCACAACCAGTATCGTTCACACATCTGTGGGAAAAATGGCCCGGAACTTAGATTGGTAAACAGCAAAGGATTATAGATAATGTGTGAAGTGTTTGCAAAATGATTCCAATTCAAGGCGCCAGCTATAAGTTACACTCACTTAGACAACAACAATAAAGGCATCCAGGTGATGAGAAGGATGCAGAGTTCCATCAGGACAGGCAGTTCTGCATACATAACCTCTTAACCTCAACTGGAGATATATTAGATGCAGTTCAAATCGATGGACTTTTTGCTCCACGGTGCAATATTCAACAGAGAGAGGAGCAAAACGTTAAAGAGATGGTAAAAGGAGACTATTTCAAACTGACACTGAACCGATTCACATAAAACCCATTATGAGATTTACAATAACTGCAAGCGTTGTTTTGCACTGACGCTCTATTGTCGACTGCTTTGTTTACAGCGAGGGCCGAGGGCGAGGGACGAGGCGGCGGGCGGCGGGGCAGGGGCAAGGGCTGTGGCAGTGTCAAAGGGGCGCGCTCTTGCGGGGCGATCTGGAACCTCGGCGGATTTGGTCATTCCCTCCTACGTCATAGGAGTGTCGAGCTCGCCCACGACGCCATGGAGTTCATGTGACTGGTGACGTCCATCGCGCCGTCCCGGTCCCGGTGCACGGGCGACGCTTCCCCGCACCATCGCGACACCGCCGTCCGGTCTGCATAGCGATTCTGATGCACGCCCTCCTCGCTCTGTCTCTCTCGCACCTATACGGCGTACCTCATGAGTGCGAGAGAGACAGCGAGGAAGGTGTACACGGTGTACACCGGAATAGCTCTGCTGATTTTGAAGATCGTTCCCTCGCCCCTTTCCTCGTCGCACTCAAGGGGCCCTGCCATCCCCAACACCCAACATAGGGCACTGCCATAGGTGCGACAAGGACGGAGGTGCAAGAGCGGTCATCAGAATCACAACGTGCTGTGCTGCACTGTTAAAACCTTGCGAAGAAATGCTTCGCATTACGAAGAAAATCGTTCGTAAGCTGCGAAGAATTTGGCTGCTTTGTATTGCGAAGCATTTTCTTCGCAGTGTGCGAAGAAATTTCTTCGCAAGGCGGGGCTTGCGAAGAAAATACTTCGTATTGCGAAGCCTTGCGAAGCAGCCAAATTCTTCGCAACGCTGCGAAGAATTTTCTTCGTAAGAATTTTACAGTGTGCGCTGCAGGGACGCCGTCGTCGCGCCCTATGGCACTCGGAGCAGAGCTTCCCGGAGACCTGGCCGAGTGCCCCCGAGTCCACATCGGACTCCTGGGTCGTGGGCACGGTCGTGGGGGTCTTGGTGCGAGTGCGGACGATGTCGACGACGGCCTCATTGCAGCGGCCTGCAGGCGGGTTCAGGGTATCTCTCTGTAATGTCCTCTCTCTCGCTCCTTATGGGCCTGCCCCGTGAGTGCGACGAGGACATAGAGACGCGAAGTGGCCGAGCCCTGATAGGCTCTCGCCCCGGAGCGGAGAGACCCCGTCTGCCCCGTCGGACATAGAGGCCGATGTGGACTCGGACGCACTCGGCCGGGCCTCCGCGGGGGCGATTCCGCACGGCCACTGCTGCGTGTTCCTTAAAGATCAAGCAACAAATGGCAGTTTTTACTTTTTTTCTACCGTTAATATTGGAAAACCCAGAATAAGAAGAAGACAGCGCTGCAGAGAGCGCCGAAAAACAGATAGGCTAGTCTTTCGGGGCAGCGAAACAGATAGGCTAGTCTTTCGGAGCAGCGAAAAAGATAGGCTAGTCTTTTGGGGCAGCGAAACAGATAGGCTATTGTTGCACGGACACGTCGACGTTGCTCACTTCAAAGTGTTTAGCAGTTGCACAGTTGGTTTATCAGTGAACACACTGGAAAAACAAAGGTAGGACGAGAAGAGTTTTAATGTCTTTCCTACGGCATTAAAAATTAGCACCCCTGCAAAGGCATTAAAACTGCCCAAAGGTGTACAATTTTAATGCCTTTGGACAATATTTCGTGCTTTCGTAAAGGCATTAAAATTTCCCACCCCTAGAAAGGCATTAAGTCCAACCTTTGTTTTTCCAGTGCACACTTGGGTTTCTCGCCGTTCCCGCGCAGCAGCCAGCCCATCCCGCCGGGCAGCCGGGCGGCCCGTATTGTATCGGGTGTTTATTTGAAGGCGTAACAGTATTGCGGGTTTGCCTACCCCATCCGTCCGTAAGGCGCCTTGGCCCCTATGAAGCCCTGCCGAGTATGCAATCCCGCAATACGGTTACGCATTCAAAGAAACACCCCGGTACAGCGCGCGAGGCCGGAGCAGGGAAAGAATAACGCAAGAGGGCTCGCGGCGGCGTGGGTCGTGATTTAAAACCAAATATGTTTCTCCATAAGTTTTGTGTGTGAGAGCCGCGAGTATCTGTTCTGTATGCTCCCACGGCTGCGCGCTGCGCCCGAGCTGCCCCGCGGCGGCCGAGCGGAGCAGCGTGAGCGGGGTGCGAGGAATGTGAGGCGGGGCGGGGCGGGGCGGGGCGGGGCGGGGCGGGGCCATTGGAGACACGTGTGCACGAGAACGGTTTGCAAACAAATGGCGGCCACCGCCGCCGCTGGTGGACGCCTTTGTTTGTCCTCATTGCGTTTGCAATTGAGCGGTCCGGTCCGGTCCGTGGGGGCGTAAGGGGTCCTGGGGGGGGGGGGGGAGGAGGAGGCGGTGGGTGCACAGAGTCTACAACGCACCGGGAGGGGCACCGGGCATGGCACTCCGACCAACACCATGACCATACAGCGATGCTGCGGACAAAAGGCAACTCGGACATTTGGGAAATTAAAAGGAAAGTAAGACAAAACAGACAGCGGGCGCCGCAGGGCCGGGCCTGGCCTCAGGGAAGTACCAGGGGAAAAATAATCGTTTCTGTTGTTGTTGTTGTTGTTGTGTTGCATCGAAACGCGCCACATATGCAGCGGGCGGGACAAAGCGCCCGGCGACCCGCAACAGCTTTACGAACACAAAGCCAGCCCTGTGCCTGTACGCTCTCCTCCCGCCCTTTCCTTGTATTCAATAATTCTTATTTATTTTGGGTCACATTTAGGAGACACGTTCCCGCGCGCTTAAAGAAGTTTTGAGTCACTATAAACCTGCATATGTGTTCCCTGCTCAGGCCTTGGCAAACTTATCATAGATCCGTTTCGCTAAAACTTGCACCACGGACGCCCTTCCCCAGGCCGCCCTATCCCTGCGGCTTTCCTTTAAAATGCTGCAACCTGCTGCCTTTATCCGGCCCGCTCTCCGAGCGTCCGTGAATCCAAGCAGCAGCGTTGGAAAGTTTCACTCCTGACTGTACGTATGGGTCCTGGAATTATGGTTCTGGCGCGGCGCAGCGCGGTGCGGGGGCAAAAGAGCGAACAATATGCAGCAGCAGCCCCGCTGACCCCCCCCCCCCCCTCCCCAACGCCTGCAGATCCGCTGGGATTCGCTTCCACAGCGCGCTCCTTCCTCCCCAACCTCGCCTCGCCGCCGAGCGGGTCGTACGAAACACTTGGGCCCGCCAGGGTCGAACGCGCTTAGCGAACCGCACGTACGCTGCTTACGTCATACAATGTAGCAAGGCAATGTTGATTTCAGCAGTTTTTTTTTTTTTCCTTTTATTTGGCCTTTCCTTTGTTGTTTTTCAGACTTGCTTGCAGAGCACGTGAAAACACTTAGTAAAACTAAGACGTGAACATTACACGACATTCTCAAGCTTATACTACTGAGATGCCGCCTGAAATGAAGAGCACGCAAAAAAAGATCGCGCAACTTATATTGGATGCAAAACACTAGCAGCACAGCAAAAAATTTAAAACAGCGGAAAAATAAATAGCAGGGTGGCCAGAAAATAAGCACCGCATACCTTAAAAATTAGCTGCACCTACGCGGCAAAAGAAAAAAAAAATTGTACACCTGCTAATTGTTTTGCTCAGACGCAAATATATATATATATATATATTTTTGCGTGAGTAACAGGTCTATCCGCTTCGCTTCGTCCTGAATACGTGCTTCATTTCAATGGAGCGTACGTACAGCTGCGACTCAGTTTTAACAGCGTCTGTTAAGACTGGTCGGCATTCACAATCAAAGGAGCAAAGCGACGCTGCACTCGCAAAGGGAATCCAGCACTCCGGAGAGAGAGCAGCGTCAAGTCGCACAGCGGCGCCTCGTAGCAGGCGTTTGAGCCGAGAGTGTGTGGGAGAGGGTGAAAGAAAGGAAGAGAGAAAGAGAGAGAGAGAGAGAGAGAGAGAGAGAGAGAGAGAGAGAGAGAGAGAGAGAGAGAGAGAGAGAGAGAGAGAGAGAGAGAGAGAGAGAGACATAGGGAGAGAGCGAGAGGAAGGGATGAGAAAGAGACAGAGTGCGTTACCTGTAGGAGCGCGAGCGTCTGAGTGAGTGAAGGTGTGTGTTTTCACGCGCGGCCGCGCTGTCGTTCAAAGCAATCATGTCCCGTGCAGCCCTGCCGCGCCTCCGACGCGACGAAACGGAAAGTTTGCCGCGGCGGCGGAGGAGAGAGGCGGCATCGGCGGCGCAGCCAGGCTGCGGGGGCGGGGCGGGGCGGGGCGGGGCGGGGCGGGGCGGGGCGGGGCGGGGCGGGGCGGGGCGGGGCGGGGCGGGGCGGGGCGGGGCGGGGTGGCGAGGCGGTTATTGGCGGTTCTTTTCTCTCGCAGCCAGCCGAAATGAACTCACGCACGGATGCTCCACGGACCGGTACGTCACACTACGGTGTGGGGTAACGATTAAAGCGACGCACTCGAACGTATGCTCTCTCATTCATTATTTTTACCTTTTTTTCTGCCGCCCCGCGCCCCGCCCCGCCGGGTGGAGGCACGTGCTGACGCCAAGCCGGTGCTGCTTGCCTCGGCATTCCACGACGGCATCAGGCCATTATTTCACGGCCGCCGCGTAAACATGTCGTGAGGGAATGTCGCGGGGGCGAGAGAGAGAGAGAGAGAGAGAGAGAGAGAGAGAGAGAGAGAGAGAGAGAGAGAGAGAGAGAGAGAGAGAGTAGAGATACAACGGCACCATATGGGGTAAGGGCACGTGTCAGCGCAAATCTCGGCACTGTTTGACTTCTATTGGATGCCAATACAGAAAATCCAGAGTGGTCATGGAAATAAACTAGGAGTACGTGCGGCAGGCACGAAGTGGTGAGCGAAGCGACATTAAAATTTTAAAAAGATGTACAGTAAGTCATATCGTTGTAGAGGATGGGGCACTTGTGGTGCCTTTTAGGAGGCAAGCGTGTGGGCGGAAAGTGGCAAATTAGGTTAACTAGACACACCAGTCGGTCGGCACTCGAATGGAGTGGTAAGCAAGCAGTGGTTGTAGAGGATATGGGACTTGGTGTAGCTTGTAGGGGGCCAAGACACGGGCGCGCACCGACGGGCCGGGTATTGAAATTACTGGAAATGGCAGACAAAACGATTGGCACCCCTATGGAGTACACCAGACGACAGAAAGTCACGTTGTTGTAGAGGATGGGGCACTTCGAGTACCTTCTAGGAGGCTAGCGTGTGGGCGGGATGTGGCAGAATGAGTGGATTGAAGATTTCAATCGATTGGCACCCGAGCGGGGTCGATAAGTGGTCGGGAGAAGCAAGTTGTTGTAGAGGATGGGGCACTTGAGAAAGCTTGTAGGAGGCCAGGACACGGGCGCGCGAGGTGCGCGCGGACGGGACGGGCGTTCAAACTATTGGATATGGGGGAAAAAAAAATGGCATCCTTCTGGAGTACACCATGACGGTAGTAAGTCAAGTTTTTGTAGAGGATGGGGCACTTCGGGTACCTTTTAGGAGGCTAGCGTGTGCGCGGGATGTGGCAGAATGAGTGGATTAAAGATTTCAATCGATTGGCACCCGAGCGGGGACGATAAGTGGTCGGGAAAGCAAGTTGTTGTAGAGGTTGGGGCACTTGAGGAAGCTTGTAGGAGGCCAGGACACGGGCCCGCGAGGTGCGCGCGGACGGGACGGGCGTTCAAACTATTGGATACTGGATATGGGAAACAAAACGATTGGCATCCTTCTGGAGTACACTGGACGGTAGTAAGTCAAGTTGTTGTACAGAATGGGGCACTTCGGACACCTTTTAGGAGGCCAGGAAGGGTGCGCGCTCTGCGCCCATTAAGGAGCATGAGCATGGCGCTGTCACTATCTTATTGAGCAGCCAGGCTCATTGAACGCCCTACACAATATCTCTTAGAGACGCCCTTTGTACATGATTTGGCACTTCTTGGCCTTGAACAGGATGAAGGGACAGATGTGGTGCATCGCCCCATCCCAACAAATGAAGCACCCTTTGGTAAACGTCAAAGACATCAAATATTTTTCATCAAGAAGTGCAAAGTTCGGCTGCCCCCTCACACACACACACACACAATTCTGCTACTTCTGGATTATGACTGTCCCCAAGTTGACTCTAACAAAACAGTGTCTCATTAATAATTTTATATGCTAGAATGTTATAACCATGAATATTTCTTACGGGCGCTTAGAATTGTGGATTCAATAAAAACGGCAAATGTGTTCTGAAATGAATGTTCGGAATGTTACAGATACACTCCATTAACAGTGAAACGCATCTGTCATTTCATTGATCATATGAGTCTACTTAAAAGAACACTTCA
The DNA here is from genome assembly GCA_029379305.1 of Frankliniella fusca. NCBI lineage: Eukaryota > Metazoa > Arthropoda > Insecta > Thysanoptera > Thripidae > Frankliniella > Frankliniella fusca. Next base: position 24,994 of record JAHWGI010000862.1, on the reverse strand, counting down.
GTGAAACACTTGGGCTGATGCACTGCAAATATTTCTATTTCCACTAAAAAATAATATTTTTTGTGTAAATCACCCAAAAGGTAGAGCTATACTACCAGATTTGTAAAAAAACAACTAGTTATAATATTTATTACGCCCACTTTCTCTTGTATAAATTCTAATCCAAAACAACTCAAAAATATTTTAAGTTTAACACACAGGACAGCTCGACGTGAAATCATACCACTAACATGTAATAACAACTCATTTGCCCAGATAGTGTCACATCTACTGTTTTCAGCATTTTGAGTCTAAGAGTTAAAATATTATAATCCACGAACTATACCTAAATGCCCTTTCATTAGAAAAATATGCCTCCAAATATTACTTTGTATACATTATTACTAATCACCGTTGGAGCGTGGCATACGATAGGTCAAAAAATATTACCACAATGGGGGACCGAGAAATGGTCTATAATATATAAAGGGAAACTAAATTAAATTCAGGAAACCATGTCTGAGATGGCACCTTTCACTTAGGCAGTATGTTTTTTTAATACTGAAACTATCCATACCTGCGTACTGTACAAAACAGACATGGGATGCTGCTTTGCAGACAATATTATTCTTGACTAATAAGGTTAGGTTACTCACTAAAAGAATAAGTCCAAAAGCAAGTTGACTCGACACTGGCTGTCATTTCCGTAATCCATGTTCATTTCACAAATGCACAACAAGTTTATGTCATCTTGAACTATTACTTCGGGACATACCCACCCACCACTCCCCTTCCCCTACCCCTCGATGTAAACATTCACAACAGAACATTCGTTTCTTACTTCTACAAAATGCAGGCACTTGAAACTTTGTGAGGGGACTTCTGTCACTCTAAAAACACTTGCAGACCACACACTTTGTTTATCTGACGGCAAAATATTTAACTTGAATGTTATTAAAAGCCCAGCAGAGCCGAGCCCAGAGACCCGGTCGGCCACTCCACAAATTACGCGTTCGCACACTTCCACACAATGACGACACTTGAGACATCATGCGGTGACGTCCGCAACTCATAAAACAACTTCAAATAGCACTATTCGTCTATCAGACGCTTAAATTTTTAACTTTCATACTGTAAACAACCGAAGTGATGACGGTAAGACGGAAGGACAAGACAGGCGCTGCAGCGGTGGAGCGGTGCGGAGCGGTTGCCGCTAGATGGCGCTAGTGTGGCGTTGCCAACTGCTGAACTTTTAATCCATTCACTAAAATAATTATTTCAAACTCCGTCAAATGCAATGTCCTTTCATTATTTTGAAAGCCCGTGACTTGATGTTTCGAAAACATATTGGGTTATCGCTGTACTTGCTGTAGTATAAGAGGAGAAGACTGTTGTTACGCTTTCTTCTCACAGACAGACACACGACCAAAACCTCCCCGGGTCCCTTGCTCAGGAGAGTGAGCTTCGCTCACAATAACAGTAATAAAATAAAAATAAACGCAGGTGGAAGATAGAAACATGTTTGCTCGATGACCTGATCGCCAATCACGCTGGTGCGGCACCTGTCTCACACGCGTGCTGTCGTACGGGTTATTGCTGCTGCCCGTGTGTGCGGGCGTGGGCGTCTGTCAACGAGAACGGGACAGAGCGAGAGAGAGCGTTTGCGATAGAAACAACAACAAGCTGCAAAATCAAGCTCTGCAGCGGTAGGAGGGAGCAACAACAACAAGAGCCGAGAGACAGTATCGGTTTAATTGCCAGGCTGTGTGTAGAGTTATGGCGTGTCAGACGCACGGGCGGGGCGGGGCGGGGTGGGGCAAGGCGGGGTGGGGTGGGGTGGGGCGAGGCGGAGCTCAGCTGGGGCAAGAAGAGCAGCACCGCGAGGACACAGAGCGCGGGGTGGGGCAGGGAAGGGTGGGGTCGGGAGGGATAGTGTGGAGCGGGGTAGTGTGGGGCGGGGTAGTGTGGGACGGGGTAGTGTGGGGCGGGGTAGTGTGGGACGGGGTAGTGTGGGACGGGGTAGTGTGGGTCGGGGTAGTGTGGGTCGGGGTAGTGTGGGTCGGGGTAGTGTGGGGCGGGGTAGTGTGGGTCGGGGTAGTGTGGGGCGGGGTAGTGTGGGGCGGGGTAGTGTGGGGCGGGGTAGTGTGGGGCGGGATAGTGTGGGGCGAGGTAGTGTGGGGCGGGATAGTGCGGGGCGGGGTAGTGTGGGGCGGGGTAGTGTGGGGCGAGGTAGTGTGGGGAAGTGTAGTGTGGGGCGGGGTAGTGTGGGGCGGGGTAATGCGGGGCGGGGTAGTGTGGGGCGGGGTGGGTCGCCGTCCACGCCCGACTACGACGTCGTCACGTTTTCTTCGGCGGGGAGCAAAGTTGTTGGGTGCGAGCGGCAAGTTAATGGGAGAAGAGCCGCGCGACGCCGAGAGAAACTTGCAATGAACGGTGGGCGAGCCGAGCGGTGGGTGCAGGCCGATGGGGTGGGGGGGGGAGGGGGGGGATGGACGACGTGGCGTGGCGCTTGCCTTTGGCGCGCGCCCGCGCGGCCGCAGCGTGGAGCCAAGTGGAAAAGGGGTTCAGCACAGCTAAAGTCGCGGCTCGACAGACAAAATCGAAGAGAGAGAGAGAGAGAGAGAGAGAGAGAGAGTGATAGTGAGGGAACGACAGAGCGAGACGCAAGATAAGGATTGTGCGGCTTGCTGACAGCGGCAGCAACCAGATGGAGGCCTCGCGCCACGTGCCGACGAGATGATTCCACCCACAGAAAAACGTGTTACAGGTTGTTTTTTTCCCCCACCTAATCTTGATCTTGATTGAGTCCCGCACGTGCACACAGTGGAAATCTAAGAGTACGAATGTCGTACACTTGGAAGTGAGCGAATATCGTTCGCACACTTACAAGTGTGTGAATGGATATTCGCTCACTTGGAAGTGTACGAATGGGTATTCGCATATTCGAATATCCATTCACACACTTGTAAGTGTGCGAACGATATTCGCTCACTTCCAAGTGTACGACATTCGTACACTTGGATTTCCAGTGCAACGTACTACATGGCGATTATTTTGAAAACATGCTGCTCGACTATTCATTTTTGGCTGAGCTAACTTTAAATTCAAATTTAATTTTAAATTTAAATGCTCAGCCCTGTCAGCATGCGCCATGATGGGCGAGCCGTAATGTGAGACGTGAGATGTGGAAACATCAGCGTTGCCATCGTAACTTGGTTTGAGCAAACAACTTAGTGATCGACTAATCGAAATCTGTATTATTATCTGTTACCCTTAGCGCGCCGCAGGCCAAGGTAGACGCACTTTTAGCTCAGCTTTTCACAGTTTAAACGTGCCTCTACCTTGTTTAAAAAGTAATTTAAATGTGATTAAATTGATTCCATCAAGCGGTGCAGGTAGGAATCGTACTAACTTCGAGAAACTGTTTTTCTGAGTGCACATTACAAGTGAAAAGCTCGCAGGCCGTCTCGTCTCGCCGCCCTCCAAGTTCTGAATCTCTCCAGCGCGACGCGCGCTTATGCCGGCGCCTGGCACCCGAGGGGCTCCGGCCCGGCAGGCAGCCCGCCCCCTCAACTCCGAGGTACACATTCATACATTCATCCTTATTTGAATGAGATCGAGGACAGCGTTTGCCCGCACCCCACTCTCCCCACTTCTTCCTCCTCCCTTTCCCTATTCTTTCTTTCATTCTTTCGTCTTTTCTTACCGCGCTTCTTCCCGCCCCCGCCCTGTCGTCGCTCCGCGCGCCTGCTCAGTGTGATGCAGGGGGGCTGAGCACAGCACTGGGCGGCCTCCCCACCCCACCCCAACCCCCCGCGAGCTTAAAGCGTCTCTCGCGAGCCATTGGGCGGCGCCGCGTAACGCAGCCTAACGCCCCAGAGTCGCTGACGTGACGGGAGGGAGGGCGGCGTTATCTGTGGCAAAGTAGTTGGGCAAGTGCAGTGCGCGTGGAGGCAGTGCGCGGGCGGGGCGGGGCCGGGCTAAGGGCGTCCTCTCACCGCTGTGTATAAAGGGCACAACTTGGAGGCCAGGGCCAGGGGCACGATAGCGCGTGGGAGGTGGTTGGGAGTTGTTGTTGTGCCTCAGGAGGATGTTCTGGCTGTCGCGCCGCGGAAGGCCCATCGTCCTTTTTAATGTTTTTTTTCTTTCTCTTTTTTCCCTCTTTATAATTTACTTTAAAAATTTAGCGAGGTGTCACCGGTCTGGATTGTTTTAAGGGAGGGTAGTGGACGGGATATTTACCACACTGTTGTGGAAATTTTCGTTGTTTTCCATGGTTTGTTCCATACAGTGCATCTTGAGGAGAGAGGATTTGATTTGATGATTTCTTTTACTTTTTTTTTGGGGTTACTGGAAAGCGCCCGATCTGGTAAAGCAAAATGGTACTTGCTTTATAAGGAAAAAAATAGCTGAGAGAGGTTATATTTTCATCTGGTGCCATATTAGCTCTTAAGGCGAATCTTTTCTTTCTTTTTAGTGAAGGAATAAAAGTAGGTATTTCTCCCCATTTTTTTTTTTTCAACGCAGAATGGTTTGCTGCTGTAGTGGTTGAAGGCGAATAGAGCACCAGTGCTGGGTAGAGACAGGGAGTAGGAGGGGAGAGGAAGCGGCCGTGCTGTAGGCTGTCGGGGGCTGGCACGGGTGGCGGCGCGTGGCGGCGAGCCGAGCCGAGCCGAGCGCCCGAACGAGGAGCCGAAGGGGCGAGTCGAAGCCGGGCTGATTGAGTCCGTGACGACGCGACGTGCGCTTGCGACCGAAAATTAAACACTGTGCTCACAATTTTTAGTGATTTGAAGTAACTAATTGACGGTGCTCTCCACCAAAGTATAAGGAACACGCTGCTGACCGGGGTTTTCGTCGGTGTCAAACCGTTTTGCAGTTTTAAGGCCTCCAACCAACCCGACCAGGAGGTACGTGTGTAGTCAGCTGTACTGTTTTGGTGTGTAGCGACTTACTTTGGTGGAATTCGAAGGTTTTCTGTGTTTGTTGTTGTTTTCAAAAGCAAAACATATGTTTTAACTTAATATCTTTTTAAAAAATATCGTCGCTTTGAACTATCTTTTGCGTAATATAGAATCCTTAACCCTTATTTCTGTGTCCACACAATCCTTTTAATACTGATTCTAACTCCAAAAGGACTTGATGTTTCAATATACTTTTGTATAATCATTTTTTAAAAATTTTGTATCTGTGTAATGATGCAAAGAGATGTGTAATTTTCATGATTTTTTCCCTCTTGTAGACATGTCATCCGAGAGCTCTTCCATGTGCACTGGGGAAACACCTGTGAGTTCTGGTCATGATCCGGATGACCCAGGCTATTTGGACTCAGGGGGAAGTATCGCAAATGTTGTGCGCCAGCCTAGTCCACCCCCTTCAATTTTATTCTGTACCAGGTGTAAGAAGTCATTTAAAACCAAAAAAGGATTTATGAAACATAGAGCTCTTCATATCCAGAAAGGTTAGTATTAATTATCTTGTTATATAAGTCATTATGGTATTTCATTTTCTTACATTACTTTCTGTTTATCTGTTTTAGATTACTTGAAAGAAGCCTCCAGCACAGATGTAAAAGAGAACTGTCAAGATATTGCAAGAAATGTTCTGAAGTCAATGCTGGACTCTGATCCCAATAGTGATATAAGAAGAGAACTCATCAGTTTTTTGCTTCTGCAAACCTCCCATGATGCATGGTTAAATTTTGTTGATATGGTCAGTGATTATATCTTAGAAACTGTTTTCCAAAAAACAAATGTATTACCACAAATGCAGCATGAGCGCAACTTAAGTGATTTATCGGAATGGCTTGGCAACAAAAATGAGCGTGCACAACTTTTTGAGTCTTTGCTGCTAGTTTTACAAAATAAGAAATTTTCAAAGGAACAGGTTCAGCCTGTTATTTTTAGGTTTTGTTTTAAAATGTATGAGCAGTTAGAGTTAGATTATTTAAGGAAAGCTTCCCAGAGAGAAGGCCGAAGCTCCAGCTCTGCTGGAGTCTTACCCTTGAGTAGTGAAGAACAACAAACTCTCTTCTACGCTAGTGGTTCAGTTGTCAGATTTTTTTTTGGCTAGAGGTAACAAGCAGGCCCGCCCTTCCGCCAAACGTCGTTGCCAGCTCCGCTTTGCTACGCAGGCAACTCCGTTCGGCAGGGGGCGTGCCTGCTTGGCCTGCCGGCGGCGTTCGGTCGGGCCTTCGGCCCGACCCCTAAGTCACACAGAACGTCCTCTTAGCATGTAAATGATCGGGCCTGCGGCCCGTAAAGGCGTTCTCTTCGGAAAGAGGCAGTTTGTAACGGTGAACCACCGAAACTACAGCCCTCCCTTCTGCTTTGAAAACGTGCCGATAGTGACTAAACGGTCAGTTACTCGGCAAAAAAGGGGAGTCGGAAATCTCGAAAAAATGTCGAAATACGTGAGTTCGGCCTCAGATGGAACGGCCGAACTCGGACTTTATTTGGCAGCAGTTGGCAACACTGAATTACGCTCGTCGAACCAATTTTAATGGTATAGGCGTCGAGGGGTGTCGAAAATTTCAAAAATTGTCGAGATATGTCGAAAATTGTCGAAATATGTAGAAATTCGTAAAAAATGTCGCAAAATCTCGAAATATCTCAAAAATGTTGAGATCTATCGAAAAATATGGATAATGTCGAAAAACATCGAAAAATGAGGGATAATGTCGAAAAATATCGAAGAATATCAAAAATTGTCAAAAATGTTTACAAATATCGGAATATGTCGGAAAAAAATGTCGCAAAATATCAAAAAACATCGAAAATTATCAAAAATGTCAAAAAATATCAAAAATTATCGAAAATTATCGAAAAATATCGAAAATTATCGAAAATGTCGAAAAATATCGAAAATGTCGAATTATATCAAAAAATATCGAAAAACAACGAAAAATGTCGAAAATATCGGAAAATATCGAGAAATGTCGAAAATAATCGAAATGTTTGAGTTTTGACGATTGGCAACACTGGAAATTGAAAAACGGTTGGCACCACTGAATTGCGCTCGAAAAGACGGTTCTAAAGAGGTGCGGGTCGATGGGGTTCGTAAAAGTTAAAAAGTGGGTCAATTTTGGGTGCTTTTTACAGTGTAGTCGCGAGTTGGGTCCTTTTTATCGAAAAACGGTGGGCGCCATCGAACTGGACGCGAAAAGACGCTTCCGGGAAGGTGCAGCTCGATGGAGTTGAGAAAAGTTGAAAACTGGACCAATTACGGGTGCTTTTTACAGTGTAGTCGCGAGCTGGGTCCATTTTTTCGTAAAACGGTGTGCACCATTGAACTAGACGCGAAAAGACGCTTCCGGAGAGGTACGGGTCGACGGGGTTGGAAAAAGTTGAATTAAATTCCGTGAAAACTTTTATAATTTTTTTCAGTGCCTTAATGAGGGTTGGCAGGATTTGCCGTAGGCGTTTCGTTGTCTAGGAGTAAAACTGTAGACACCCTGAAAATTTCAAGTCTCTAGCTCATCTCCTTCTAGTGGAACAGACAGACAGACAGACACACAGACACACAGACAGACACGAGGTCGTTTGCATAAGCCCGCTTTTATGCTTTTTCAAAGCAGAAGGGCGGGCTAAAAAGCAGAAGAATGTTAAGGTTTCTGCGGCAATCAAAGCAAGAAGGAAGTGTATTGAAGAGAGACTTCTATTTGTTGAAGGTCAGAACTATTCATCCGATTATTTTCAACTGAAGTCTTGGTTCGATAAATTAGATAGAGGTGGGCTTGTTGCCATAAATGAGAATTTTTTTCACTTTCTCCTTGATGTAGAATACATTATTCGAAGAATTTTTGTAGGCCAAGATCTAAAATATGAGTGGGTGATGAATGAGATGTATAAGCCTGAATTTAATATTTTAATTGAGTATTGGTGTGCTGTCACAAATGCTTACATGAGTGAAAGTGAGTCTTTGCTTTTCCTGGAGAGTGTTGTGAAAAGATTTATTCAATTTTCCTGCAAGGCTGAGGCAGGACTTGGGCGACGGACATTAGAGGAAACAATGCAGACTGTTGCACTGAGAACTGGACTGAAGAGAAATTAATATATTTGTTTTAGTGAATTATTTCAAGTCATCTTTTTGATCTAAAATTATTTTTAATAAAATAAAACCTAGTTCACAGAGGCATGTCTTTCTTTATTTTACCAGAATCTTGTTGAACACATACATTCTCATAATAGTTACAATGTGAACTATATCAGAAAAATAATCTTTCATATGTCAGATGATTTATACAATGAAAATGAAGTTGAAGGAGAAATGTTTTAAACTTGAATCTTAATAGTACAAACAATACAAACTATTTCCTCTTTCTTTTAGGCAAAGGAGTGTTATCAATTTCAATCTTTCTTTCCTCTACTTCTGTATTTCCTTTTTTGCTAGCTGTTGCAAAGCCAGTTTGACCTTGGGCATGCTGTTTAACCCGTGCTTGCTGCACTTGCTGCACGTCAAGGCTATTGTTGCTTCCTCCTTTAGCCCGGAAAATGCTGAATGCCTGCTCCAAGGGGTCTTGGCAAAATCTTCTGGCACAAATCTCAGTTGCCCCTTTGTTCAAAAGATATTTTATAGCTCCTTTCATGCCAAAAATAGTGATTCTTAGAGCAGACATTGTTTGGTGGGGGAGCATCATTTTAGCTCGCTGCTCTTTGCTGTAATTTCCTTGTCTTGTCATAACATTTTGTTTCCAATCTTCAAGATATTGTAGATAGTTTAACATTACCTCTTTAAAGCGAGGGTCAGATTTAGAAGAGTAGGGTTTCAAGTTATCGTTTCTGTACCTTGAACCACTTGTGATATTGTGGCCATTCATGCTGTCAAATAAATCATTCGTCTTTTTCATGAATGTGGTAGCTGCTTGGTAGGGAGGGTACTCCTTCTTCTCTTCTTTTGCCTTGTCACCTTCTTCTCTGATTGCTTTTGATAGTGTGTTGCTCATAACTTGGGCAGCATATGATACTTTCATCACACTAAAACTAGTTAGACGTACATGAGCAGAAGTTATGGTTGATTTTCTTAATTTGCTGGTCTTAATTCTATCATAATATTCAGTAATTAATTTCCAACTGATTAATTCCTGGTTCCAAAGGTGACGGCTGTTCTTATGACTAAATGAATTTGCAAATGCATTCCTAATGGTTTTTAATAAATGAGGTGGGTCAATAATGAAGTAGAGTGGCCTCAAATCAGAGCTTGCTAAATTAGTTGTACAGAATACAACATCATTCTCATCTTCATAGACATCATCATCATCATCATCAAAATCAATCTCCATTATAGAACGTTTGTACCTTGGATGCATCTTCAAACATGAACGATTTGTTGATGCGCCATCACAGACAATGGAAATGATGGGGATGTTTGCACCCTCCAAACAGTAAATAACATCCCATAACCTGGTAAACAGAGATGCAGCAGACATACTTGATGCAACCGAGTATATTGCCACAACACCTTTCATTTGAGCTTTTTCTTTATTTGGAGTAATGTTCCTAATCATGAATACCAACACTTTTTGAGCCAGAGGTGGGGGCTTTGTAGGGATGCCAGTCCACTCTGCTTCTAGATTTCTAAATTCCTGTTCTAGGCTATCCAGGTTGGCATATCCCACAAGTTCCTGTCTACTCTTAGAATAAACCAAATTAGATCTCACATGCATTTCATCAAACATTAAACTACAGAACATTTCATGATCTTCTTTGCAGTTTTCATCGAGTTGTTGTTTGAAGTCATCCAAAATTTCTTTCTGGCAACCATCTTGAGCAGTAATATAATGTGTGTAGTCAAATAAAGTTCTTTTAGATGGCAAAAATATACATTCAGTTGCTCTTATCTTTTCAGGGTTGGAATGCGTTTCAAAATTAATTGCGAGTCTGATCATCATTGGATGCCATTTCATACTAGATTTATTTTTCAGAGAGGCTGCCTTCAACTGCTGATCCCAAAACATCTTCTGCAAATCAGTCATTTTATCAAAATTCTTCTTGTTAACATTCATGAATTCATCACTCCATCCTCTTGAAACTTGAGTTCCTTCTTTCTCAATCAAGGAATCTATCCTATTTCTCAAACTTTTAATCTGCCTTCTATGTTTGCTATCTTCTTGCCTTGCATCTCTAAGAGCAGCTTCTAATTCATGTCTTTGCATATATTTTATGTTTCTTGATGAAGAGTCTTTTACAAGTAATGCCCTTTTCTCTCTCTTGTTTTGCTCTCTTACCATGTTAGTCTGCTCAGTCCTGCAGGCAAGGCATGTATCTTTTTCTCCTCTTGAAAGCAGGAGATGACAGGCTTTAGTTCTGTATACTGGAGCGGCAGAGTAAACATTATCAACTGAGCCTCGTAGAGAAAATACTCCTTGAGACCAAAGTTCGGTGTAGTTTGTGATTCCATCACAAACTTTCATGTTCTGAACTTTCTCTACTACATCTTTAATCTGCTCACAGTTGAAAATTAAATTTGTTCCTGAAATGTCATTTATCTTTCTTCTCTCCAGCTCATCTTCTTTTTGCTGTTGAAGGGAGCAAATTAATGCATGACTGTTAAGTAGTTGACGGCCATGAATAGTGATACAGAAGTCTGTAGCAGTGAACATTAAGCCTCTCTTAACAGTGAGACTTCCCGACACATTTTCTATCATTATAATTTGAAGTTGTTCTTTAGTGCAGGAAGTAGTCCACACTGGACAAAGACTGGCTCTAAGAGAAACATTCAAGGTCTCCAAAGAAGACAAAACCTGAAAAATAAAATAATAATTAAAAATTAAAAAAATAACAGTCCCAACAGAAAGGGAAAAAAGCAAGCACATTCACTAAATATTCCGATACAAACATGTTGATCAACTTGACAATGTGAGGTTGTTTGAGTTCCAGCGTTGCTAAATACTCCAAGCTCAAATGGGTCCTGAAACAAATAATAAAAAAAAAATATTGAAAGTTACTAGGTTAATTTTTGGATTAAAAATATTGAATGTTATGTAAAGAATCAAAAATTGCAAGCTGTAATCATTTAAATGGATTAGATTGGGAATGAAACTTACAAGCTGAATGTTTTTATCAGCTTGGCAATGTGACGATTGAGTTCCAGCATTGTTAAATACTCCAAGCTCAAATGGATCCTGAAACAAATAATAGAAAAAAAATAGTTAAAATGAGATTTTGATGTACATATTGTATGCAATGTAAAGAATCAAGTATTGCGAGTGATTATCATTTGATTGGATTGAAAATGAAACTTACGAGTTGAATGTTTTGGTCCTGCACCAGAGGCGCAGCTTGTGTGCTTTGATGGATTTGAAATGGGACAGCATCGTAAAATTGTTCTTGCTCGTCATCATCATCTGATTCGTGGTGCTGACCTCTGCGCTCAGCTGCTCGGTTTCTGTTGAACGCATCTCGTGCATTCTTCCTTTTAGTTAGTACATTTCTTGCTTTCTTAGGCATTATAGTTTTAAATAGATATTGAGGTTTCTGTAAAGTCAAACAAAATTAGCCAAATCAACATAGAGCTCAGTTCTAGTATGAAAAACACTGTTTCTAAGAAACAATCGGGAAATAGTGGAAAAAATACAGAACAGGTCAACAACAGATATGTGTTTCATTGGAGAACAGTAATGATGGCAAGAGTTTAGGTTATGTTACGAACTTCCATGTTTTGACCCAGAGGAACGTGATTCTTTAAGGTTATTTTTTAAAATCTTTGAGTTAAAACAATAGCAAACACACAAAACCTTCGAATTCCACCAAAGTAAGTCGCTACACACCACAACAGTACAGCAGACTACACACGTACCTCCTGGTCGGGTTGGTTGGAGGCCTTAAAACTGCAAAACGGTTTGACACCGACGAAAACCCCGGTCAGCAGCGTGTTCCTTATACTTTGGTGGAGAGCACCGTCAATTAGTTACTTCAAATCACTAAAAATTGTGAGCACAGTGTTTAATTTTCGGTCGCAAGCGCACGTCGCGTCGTCACGGACTCAATCAGACCGGCTTCGACTCGCCCCTTCGGCTCCTCGTTCGGGCGCTCGGCTCGGCTCGGCTCGCCGCCACGCGCCGCCACCCGTGCCAGCCCCCGACAGCCTACAGCACGGCCGCTTCCTCTCCCCTCCTACTCCCTGGTAGAGAGCGTGCGAACCCAGCGTGACGGCATGCTAAGTGGCTGCTCGGCCGCAATCCCCAATCCGCCCCGCCCCGCCCCGCCCCGCCCCGCCCAGAGATCTGATTTCATCTCTCCCGATTGCTATATTATAGGAAACACATACATCACTATCGCCGGCGCAGCCCGGGCCCGCAGCAGCAGCAGCAGTTCGACACGTGCGACTTATTAAGTTGAGCACGCCGCCGCCGCACCCGGCCCGCCGATAACGACGCCCGCTGACGGGCCCGCCCCGCGAGTTGGCGGCAAAAAGAGGATGAAAATTAAGAAGGTAAAGAAAATCAGTACCGCGCGATAGGAGACCTGCTTTCATCACCCGCGCCGTTATGAAAGGTGTGGAAACTCGGCGGCGACTAAATAAAAGAGAACAGCGCGGCGGCGCAGCAGAACCGCGGGTTAAATAGAAAATAACAACTCTGGAGAAGGTGTTGGGCCGCTACGCCTGCCTGTCCCGAGGAGCAGCAGCCGCCTGCGCAGGCGCCATCAATCAGATCCGCGTGTCTGCGCGTCCCCGGGGCGCCGGGCGGGTTGCACTTCATTTAGCGCTGCTGCCACGGAGAAAAAATAGGGAGAGAAAAAGTGGAGACAAGCGGGCAGGAGCGGGCCGGGCCGGGCCGGGTCCGCGCCGCGCTGCCAGCCGGGATGAGGAAGGTGCAAACTCCCACGGCCGCGCACCGCCACGCCACGCCACGCCCCGCCCCAGCCCGCCCCGCCCTAGCCGGCCCCGCCCCGCCCTAGCCGGCCCCGCCCCGCCCCAGCCCGCCCCGCCCCAGCCCGCCCCGCCCCGCCGCCAAGTTTGCAGCAATATCCTTTCTCCCTTCTTCCTCCACCTCAGGCCAGCCCGTGGCCCGGGCGTTAACGGTTGGAACTCTGCACTGTACCGTCAGCCTGGCCCGGCCCAAGTGCACTGAGAAATTTTTTAGGCCCCCGTTAGGGGTGCCTATTGCTCACGCCCGTGAGTTTTTAGGCCCCCGTTAGGGGTGCCTATTGCTCACGCCCGTGAGTTTTTTTAGGCCCCCGTTAGGGGTGCCTATTGCTTTCGCCAGAAAGTTTTTTATTTATTCTTGACGATGGCCCCTTATGGCCGCAGCCGATCCTGTCGTGGCGATATATACAAATTTACAATGAAAAATACTTCAAAAAATTAGAAAATTTTTGAGATAGGTTTGATGCCAATTCGTCTATACGTTTTTTCATAAAATCAATTTGCATCATGTGTTTCTATGACAATGACAAGCCGAGCCGGCAGGCCGAGTCGAGCCGCCGGGGCGGTAACAATCACCACCTTATATTTCTGTACTCCAAGCCCATGTTTTCACTGAATGCCTTTATTTTTCTCATCTATACAAGGAAAATGTGAATTCCTTTCTAAAAAGTTTGTACGAAAACGTAATAATGTTCATTATTCAGTTGTAAAAGTAGGCGTTGTTGATAGCTAGCCCGTTGGGCGCTATTTTGTGTGGCCAAATGCACATTTTAAGGTAAGTGAATGGAAAATGTAAGATTTGCACCCAGTTTATTGTATGATTGGTGGCTGCATTTAGTGCTCGTCCAGGCTGTGTTGTTGACGGCTGGTCAACATTTTTTAGGACTTCTGTTTAGCGGATAAAATTCGTGATGTAAATCTCACAAATAGTTCTGACTTAAGTTCTTTCTCATTCTGTGGCTAGTTTTAAAACCTAGGGGGCCGTTTAACGCGTTAGCGTTAGAATTTTTTTTATTTATTTATTTATTCTTGACGATGGCCCCTTATGGCCGCGGCCAATCGTGTCGAGCCAATTAGTACAAAATTACAATGAAAAATACTATGAAAAATTAGAAAAATTTTGAGGTATGTGCGATGACAAGCTGTCTGTCAGTTTTTGTATGACACGCGTTTGCATCCCGTGTTTCTATGGGAATTGCGAGCCGAGCACCCTGTGCCGAGCCGGGTCGCTATTGTTGGAGCTCGACGCCTCGGCGCGCCGGGGAAGAGAGGCGTGGCTGGGGAGGGAGGGGGGACCTGTTGATTCAACTCATGCACAGTAGTTCAAAAACTAAAAATTAGAAGAACACGTTGGAGTAAAAATTTCAATTCAGTGTTCGAATGATCATTGCACAATGAGCCTACAGTTCAAAAATCAAGCTGATCGGACATGTCTCTACTGAAAATTAAGCTAATTTCTAAGTCGTTTGATCTACAAGGATGAAATTTGTCATGTGACTTAAACTAATGACACTGATCAAACACTGAGGCTAGACATACTGAGTTACTTAACCGAAAAGGTAAAAACTTTGTAGATCATGTACATAGACCATCCGCCAAAATATTTTATGAAGCCAAACTATTAATTAACTTCAAGCGTACAAGAATTTCCTAAAATCGTATTTTTTAATGATTGTTAATTTGTTTCGCATCTTTGGTTTTTATGGTGATAGCTTGCGGCGCGGCAGCCTTGTCTATAGCTAGCCCGCCGTGCGACATTTTGAGTAGCAAAAGTGAGGCAGAAAAAATTCACGATTTGGTTTTCAGAGAGCGTTGTGACTGAATATGATTAAAGTCTTTTTAATTCTCAAGAAAGTGTTAAAACCTAGGGGGCCGTTTAACGCGTTCGCGTTAGAATTTTTTATTTATTTATTTATTCTTGACGATGGCCCCTTATGGCCGCGGCCAATCGTGTCGAGCCAATTAGTACAAAATTACAATGAAAAATACTATGAAAAATTAGAAAATTTTTGAGGTATGTGCGATGACAGGCTGTCTGTCAGTTTTTGTATGACACGCGTTTGCATCCCGTGTTTCTATGGGAATTGCGAGCCGAGCACCCTGTGCCGAGCCGGGTCGCTATTGTTGGAGCTCGACGCCTCGGCGCGCCGGGGAAGAGAGGCGTGGCTGGGGAGGGAGGGGGGACCTGTTATTCAACTCATGCACAGTAGTTCAAAAACTAAAAATTAGAAGAACACGTTGGAGTATAAATGTCAATTCAGTGCTCGAATGATCATTGCACAATGTGCTTACAGTCCAAAAATCAAGCTGATCGGACATGTTTCTACTGAAAATTAAGCTAATTTCTAAGTCGTTTGATCTACAAGGATGAAATTTGTCATGTGACTTAAACTAATGACACTGATCAAACACTGAGGCTAAACATATTGAGTTACTTAACCAAAAAGGTAAAAACTTTGTAGATCATGTACATGGACCATCCGCGAAAATATTTTATGAAGCCAAAACATTAAGTAACTTCGAGCGTACCAAAATTTCCTAAAATCGTTTTTTTTTTTTTTTTTTTTTTTTTTTTTTTTTTATGATTGTTAATTTCCCTAATAGAAGCGAAACTCCCAGATCGGTCCCAAGTTAGTTCCAAAATTGTCCCTTGCCTTTTGAGGGACTTAAATAGGATTCGGGATTTTGCAAAATCCCCTTTTAATCCCACTTTTTTGAAATCCCTCCGAAGTCCCTTTTTGCTCTCACGTGTATTTTTAGGGCATGTTCCAAAAATGGTGAAGGAAGCTTCCTAGACAATTTTTAACATGTCAGGCGTCATCACATGGTCGGGAAGTACCCTGTAGAAGAGTACCATGTAGGAAGGTGCGTCATCGCATAGGAACTTGAAGCTAGGCCCTATCATTTGCCACTGCCAAAACATGTATGGGACTCCAGTTCGGATTCTACGGGGATTTGGGCGTTTACCTGCCAGAATCCCAAGTCCCAGTTTTGGCCCGTTTTGGAACATATCTGGCATTTGGAATTTGGGACTCGTAAGGGATTTGGACTTTGGGATTAAAAAGGGAGTTTCTTTTCTATTAGGGTTGTTTCGCATCTTTGGTTTTTAAGGTGATAGCTTGCGGCGCGGCAGCGTTGTCGATAGCTAGCCCGCCGTGCGACATTTTGAGTAGCAAAAGTGAGGCAGATAAAATTCACGATTTGGTTTTGAGAGAGCGTTGTGACTGAATATGATTAAAGTCTTTTTAATTCTCAAGAAAGTTTTAAAACCTAGGGGGCCGTTTAACGCGTTAGCGTTAGAATTTTTTTTGATTGCAGTCATCAAATCTTTAAAGCCCAGCATCGAACTGTTGTTTGATCCGTGAGAGTAGTTAGGAGCATTGAAAAGTTCCGTCGCTTAAACTGAAAGTTCCATTCCCAGAACTAAAAGTTCGATGCCTTTGACTTCTTCGAAATTTAAATCAATATGTTAAATGTAGAGTTGTTTGAGCCTATTTTTTAATTTGTTGGGGATGAAATGGGAATTACAGGACTATGAATATACGCGAGTGGGTGGTATAGCCCCTCGCCCTCTGGGCCCTGGGCTCAAGGGTAGGGGGTAGCAGCCCTGGCCGGTACTCTGTGCTTGCAGGGGCGGTTTTAAGTCCAGATGACGGGAGGGACGATTTGTTGTGGGTTGCCTACATACAGGGGGTTTGCACCTCATATTGCCTACATTTCAGGCTGCCTTAAGGACGCGATGGGAAGGGGGGGGGGGGCAAATGCCCCCACTGCCCCCCTCTCCTAAAACCGCCCTTGTGTGCTTGGTGCTTAGGACTGCAGAGGGGGGAAGCATCGCGGTGGCCGGGGTCCGCGTGGGGGTCCAACCGAGGGGTTAACAACTTGGCATATTCACTGTACAGGCTTGCGGTAATCAGTTTAATATTCAACCATATTCACCCATTTTCAGCAGTATTTCACACAACTCCAACAACATTTCAGCCTCACTAATATTTCATCCAAATTTAGACGGACTTAACTCGAATTTACGAATATTTATTCATCGATATTCATCAATATTCAACCATATTCAAGTATTCGGTGTACACGAAATCCTAAAGTTAATGACCCCTCGGGTCCAACCACTGCGTGACACCGAGCAGGAGAGGACGCCCATTCATCCAGTGCGGCACCAGCTCCAGCGCGCGGGGAGCCGAGCCGAGTGGAGTGGGTCATTACAGGAGGCGCGACACAGACGGGCAGCGGCACTGTCCAATGAGAGAGAGAGAGGGAGAGAGAGAGAGAGAGAGAGAGAGAGAGAGAGAGATAGAGAGAGAGAGAGAGAAAGAGAGAGAGAGAGAGAGAGAGGGAGGGAGAGGGAGGGAGAGAGAGCGAGAGAGAGAGAGAGAGAGAGAGAGAGAGAGAGAGAGAGAGAGAGGGGAGAGAGAGGGAGAGAGAGAGGGAGAGCGAGAGAAAGACACAGCGCTCTTTTCCCGCTCGCGCGCGCGCTTCATTCAGCCGGTGTGTGGGCGTCGGGTCGGGGTAGTAATAGGACGAGTGAAAGAGTGGCGGGCGTGCCCGCCTGCCAGGAGATGGATGGCTCCAGCGGCAGCGGCAGCCCGCTCCAGGAGACCTCTCCAGCCAGCCTCCAGCAGCGCCCTGTGGCGCCTGATGCAGACACGCCGGGTGTCAGGTGGCGGCCCTCACCTCCTCCCGTCCGATGCGACCTCCAGGTTCACCAGCAGGTTCACCCCACCGCACTCACTCCCTCACCTCAGCCCGCAGCGCAGAGGGCTTTCTTCGCGACAACACCATTAGCATCGCGATGTGGCCGCAGGGCGCGCGGGGTCGGGTCGGGAGGGATCCCCTGCTGAAATCAGAGAGCGAGGCGAGAACCTCGGCGAGAACACAGTCTGTCACGTGAGCGGGTCGGTTTAGTTAAACCCACCTCGCGCCGACTGGATGCCCCACCACGCTGCCTCAGGTACAGTCTCGTCTTCTGCTAAATCCTCTAGTGCGGTCTGCGGCCGCCTTCCTCGCACTCTCCCCTTCCCCCCACCCGCCGCAACCAGTGGACAAGACACCTCGCTTTAAAAAAAAGAAAAATAATAATAATAATAAAAAAAAGTCGCAGCCCGCCAGTGCTGTCGCTCCTATTCCTTCCTTACAAAAGCTTGCCAGGAGGACTCGAAGAAAACTCTTACATAAATATTTGCGTTTTGATCAAAAGTTGAAGACATGTTTGTTTGTGCAATGCAAAGGCAAAATCACCGGATGGGCTGGGAAAATTTATGGCCAGCTTTAATCAGGACGCGGTGGGCTGTCATTAGCGCCGTAATGCGGAGCCCAAAGAAGGAAGAAAGATAAAGGGAAAGAGACAAAGAGCAAGAGAGAGCGACAGGGTGGGAGAAAGACTATAAGAAGGCTGTCGTCGAAAGTTGTTGTACCTCTCCCTACTAGCTTTCTCTCCCTCTCCCCGCTCTCCAGCCCGCAGAAGTTGTCTCTCTCACACAACTTTCGCTACGCACTGCAGCGCGTTCCTCTTAGCATTGCCTTCGTGAGCCTAGCCGCGCCCCCTTCATCTACCCGCCCATCCCAAGGCGCGAGTCGTCCTCCCCGCCCGTGCCGCTTCAGATTGAACCCAACCAGCTACAAAGCATCGTAAAGTTGGCGCGAGGAATCCGGGGAGAGCCACTGGAGCGCGGGGGAGAGCCACACCACGCCCTGACCCGCTCCACCACGGCCGGGGTCGGGTCTGCCTCCTCACAGCGGCGCGGCCATCCCTCAGGGGCCGTTCGTAAACAAAGTAAGTCACGGCCTGTGAGATAGCGGGCCAGACAGACAGACAGCAGCACCAGCGGACTCCTCTCTCTCCCCGCCGAGTCTGTACCTAACTCTCCCTACGCGGCTCCAACAACTCCCCCCTCTCTCTCTCTCTCTCTCTCTCTCTCTCTCTCTCTCTCTCTCTCTCACTCTCTCTCTCTCTGTCTCTCCCACGGAATTGGTCCGAGTGTCTCGTAACAAACAGGAGCGCCCGGCGGCTCAACAACGCCAGCGCGCCCCGGCGGCAGCGGACACGCTGAGCATCATCTTTCCTCCCTCCCTCGCTCTCCCTCTCCTCTCTCTCTCTCTCTCTCTCTCTCTCTCTCTCTCTCTCTCTCTCTCTCTCTCTCTCTCTCTCTCTCTCTCTCTCTCTCGCCCCCCCCCTTCTCTTCCACCCTCCCCGTTCCCCTCCTCGCGGTGGCCCTTGTGTGTATCGCTGGGCCCGGCGCGGCCTCTCCCGCAGGCCGTGGCCAGCGCCTGCGAGCCGTGAGATAGGCAGACCCGCAACACGCTGCCGCGCGCTGCCAGCGGCAGTGGCCTACATCCCGGCTGCGCTCCGACTCCCGGCTCCGCTGGACCGAACACCGAACGCGCCGCGGCCGCAGCAGCCGCAGCATAGCCGAGCCGCTCCACAGCCTCGGCGGCGTAAAAACTTTGCAGCGCGCCAAACTGTGTTGCAGTGGCGGCGGGCCGGGCCGGATGGACGCAGGGCAAGGGGGCGCACTGCAGGCGGAAGGTATATATACGAGGCGCCGGAAATAAAAAGAGAGCGCAGCGCGCAGTCAGCGGTAGGGCGGGGAGGGGGAGAGGCGGAAGGGGGTGTGGTCGGCAGCCGTGATCGGCAACTATATGGTGGCGGTCGAGGCCGAGGGGAAACAGATCTGAATTTTGAAGTTCACATTTTGCTAAGTTTCCGTGACTTTTTGAGAAATATTATAGAACTTTAATGAATTTCTGCATTCATTTAACATTTTTTAAATAAAAATTCTTTTGAATTTTCCTGAATTTTCCAGATTTTTCTGCATTTTTGTGATTCCGATTTTTTTCCCCTCTGAATTACGAGATGCACAAAAAGTTTTGAGTTGTTTCCCGCTCGGTGGCGGCTCACCTACGCGTGACGTCACTGCCGCGCGTCGGAAGGTGGCGAGGAAAATCACGTACAAACCATCTAATCCAATTTCTTATCCAAAATATGCGAGAGGATACTTTTCCATGCATACTTCAAAAGAAAATTTTTAACCCCACTCTGTGCGAGCGAGGTGTTTTGTAGCAACTATCTTTTTGAATTCGGGCGATAAAGGGAGGAAAAAAAAAATCACCCTCCAGAGAGCAGTAAAATTTTGCCCTCAAATTCTCAGCCATATATGTGAGTGAGAATGATCACTCGTCGATTTTCAGTGAAGCAAGAAACAGGGAGAGCGAGAGAAAGAGCGAGAAGAAACTGGAGTGCATCTGCAGCTGCGCAGGGAGGAACTAGACCCGGACTGGGCGCCCCTTATCAGAAAATCTGCTTTGGACCAACCGCAAAGGGGATGCGGCGGCCGGGGCGGAGGGTATGGAGCACCAAGGTCTCAGAGGCGGCGTGGTCCGACCTGAGAGGCTTCGACCCCCTCGCCCCATACCAAACATAAATACTCTTGTGCTGGCAGTAAGCCTTCGCAGGTTCCTCCGCGAACAAGTAGAGGGCGCGCGCGCTTCCGCTAGCTTCTTCTGCCCTCCCCTTGACGTTCTCAAATTTTCCTACTTCACCTAAAAATAATCCAAGTTGTTGAGGTAGGTAAAGAGGTAGAATTATCTTAATATACATTAAGAAAGTCTATATTTTCGTCTTAAGGAAAAATAAAAAAAAACCGGCCTACCAGCGGGTAGGAAGGCAGTCGGCTGATTTTGAATATGATTCTGAACGGTAATTGTCATGGGAACGAGATGCGTAGAAACAGCATGGACACTTTGATTCCAGTTTTAACGTGGCTGATTTTCTGATTTTTCTTTTTACGGGCTTGAATTTTAACTGCGTTATAGTGGATTATATTTGAACTGGCTTTTAAATTATCTGAACCGCATTCATTTTATTTGAAATTTAAATCCTGGAAGTAGGGGACCAATTGTAACTTTGTCACTTCTTTAGTGCGACAAAACTGTTGGAAATTTTTGCGTAATTTAACGACAAATTAGTCGCCAAGTTTTACAGCGACTGCAGTCATTTTGGAGCCAGGGGGTGAGGAACTGCTGGAAACAATTAGGTGCGCCGGTATAAACAATACGAAACAATATCAAAACAATACGACACAATATAAACTACAAAGTGACAATTTCGGACAGAATTAGAGTTTTTTTAAACTGAATCGTATTGTATTATATTTTAACTGGCTTTTAAATTATTTGAACCATATTCATTATTCATTTCAAACATAAGTATTGGAACTTCGGGACCAATCGTAGCTTTGTCACTTCTTTAATGTGATACGAGCGAACGTGGTTCCCAGCCGGTCCCAGCCCGCACACACGCTCTTTTTATTTTAACTGGGCTTCATACCAAACTTAAAAGTCAGACTAATCGACTGCCTAACAAGATTCCAGTTTTACCGTGGCTGATTTCTGATTTTTATTCTTAGGGGCTTGAATTTTAACTGGGTCATACTGGATTATATTTTAACTGACTGTTAAAATTATCTGCACCGTACTCAATTCATTTCGAACTCAAATACTGGAACTTCGGGACCAATCGTAGCTTTGTCACTGCTTTACTGCGATATGAGCGAACGCTGTCAAGAGGTGTAACGTGATGAGGGTTCAGCAGCGCGCTTGTATACAAAGGGTCCATAGATGGCTGGCACGCGGGGGCGGGGCGGGGCTAGAGGGGCGGGGGCGGCTGGGAGGGCGGTCGGGCGCGGGCTGGTGAGGCACAGCTGCATGCTGCGCGCCGCGCGTGGAGCGCCAGGCCACCTCCTCCAGCTCCTGCCGCCTGGTACAGCGTTGACGCTCTTGACGCCAGCCCGCCAGCCCGCCCGCCAGTCCGCCCATGAGCCGCACACACCGACACATGAGAGGAACAACCGCCTACCTTCGCTACCTGAAAACAAAACCGCATACCTCTACAACCCGGAAACAAAACCGCGCACCTCTGCGACCCAGAAACAAAACCGATTAAATGACTTTTTTGCACATTTTGCGATATTGGTGTCATTCAAGAGAGAATTTTTCACGGATCAGTTTGATACTAATATCTCGAAATGTGTAAAAAAGTAATTTAAGCGGTTTTGTTTTCGGGTCGCAGAGGTGCGCGGTTTTGTTTTCGGGTCGTGGAGGTACGCGGTTTTGTTTCCAGGCAACGGAGGTAGGCGGTTGTTCTTCACGCTCCTCTCCTATATAGTCTGGAAGGGGTGGGGGGCTGGGGAGTGAGCGCTGCCTGCTGGCTGCTCGCTGCCATGGCGGACTATTATAACTGGCTGGCTTTTACTGGATACTGGATCAATACGGGGCTTTTATTTTAACTGGCTGGCTTTTACTGGATACTGGCTTACATTTTAACTGGGCTTGATACCTATCGTAAAAGTCAGTCTAATCGACTGCCTAATAAATAATAAACGAAGAGCAGAGCAAGTCGCCTGTCTCCTACACTTGACGGCCGAGTTAGTGAAGTGGGCGGGCCTGCCGGCCTGCCGGCCAGCGCGCAACCACCGCCTCTCCCGCAGGAGACACGCCTGACTGCCGCGCGGAGCACCAGCCCATTGGGAGAGTTTCGGGAGGGAGAGGGAGACTTTCCGAAGGGAAGAAAAATGGTTTGCGTTCTTATTTCCCTGTCTGCGGTAGACAGCCCGGCCCAGCCCGGCCCGGGCCGGCTGCTCACACAGTGCCGCATGGCCTGGTGGCCTCTCAGCGTGAAGCAGCACCCGTAATTGTTTATTAATTGGAGACTCAAGTGGGGGCGGTGCGGAGCGGCGGCGGCCAAGTTTGTGGGAAAGTTGAGCTTGAGGTAGGATCAGAAGGGGCCGGCGGGGCGGGGGCGGGGTGCGGCGGGGCGGGGCGGGGTGAGGTGAGGTGAGGTTGGGCGGCGAGGCACACAGTATAGTGCACACAGCTGCCCGTAGCACTGGCACGCAAATGAGCGCCCGCACGGGACACCACCAGCAGCACCACAACACATATTACGAGCGGTCATCACGAGAGGTAACGCCGAGGGAGAAATAACTCTGAATTTTTTGTACACATCAAAAATCAGAAAAATTAAAAACAATTACAAAAAAAAACATTCAGAAAATTTCGGAAAGGAAAAGAAAAAAAAAGGAAAATAAACACAAAAAAATCACTATAATTCACGGTATTCTAGAAAAACAAGCAAAATTCACTACGAATTCACGAAAATTCACAAAATCTGTCCCCAAAAATTTACAGAGTTGTTTCACCCTCGGGTCGTTCCTGTATCAAACCATGACATTAAAAAATATAATTTAAAAAAAAACGCCCGAGCACACAGAGAGGTCGTTTACCCCTTGCGTTCCCTGTTCCGGAAGATTTCAGCGCACCCTCCTTTTCACGGCGCACAGCGGACCTGCGGCGGCCGCGGCCCCCACTACATGCTCCTTGCGATGTAGGACGCCACACGCCTGGGTGCCGCCTGCGCGCTCCCCGTAGTCATAGCGCAGTCGTTTATAACATCGCGGGGAAGGCCCCCCTGCAGACCCCGGGCCACGGCCCCGGCCAAGGCCCCGGCCCCGGCCCCGGGCTCCACCTCCGCACGCCCCCGCCGCGCCGGTGCGCAGCCGTGCCTGCCTGGGCTTCCGCCGGTAGGTGGCCCTGCCCCTGCCCCGGCCCCGGCCCCGGCCCCGGCCCCGGCCCCGGCCCCGGCCCCGGCGACAGGAAATGGGGACATGGCATCGCGCGCGACCCCCGCAAAGCCATCCTCCTAACGGCACAGGGCCCGGCCCGGCCCGGCCCGCCGCCGACGAGAGGTGCGTCACTGTAAATTCAAGCGTACACCAATTTTTCGAATTTTTCTGTTTTTTTTTCTCCTAATTTGTCTTGATGTTTTCATGCCCTCCCCTCTTCACTGTTTTGATCATTGCCATTATTGGCAATAAAGTACTACGTCTTTAGTGGCAAACACTGCAAATACTTGGTATACCAGAGCGACAATTCTCGCCCTAAGGAGAGCGAGAAATTTCCTCTCACTCTATGAGAGCGAGGTTTGGTTTTCTCGCTCAACTACAGCAATTGTCCCAAAAATCTTGACCTATTTGAGCGAGGATTGGGAAACCTCGCTCTTTATGAGTGAGGATTATTTTCCTTTTTCTCACTTTATTTGAGTGATGTTGTAAATTCTTTCTCAATAAGAGCGAGGTTCCTAAACTCTCACTTAAATGGGGCAAGAGAAAAAAATCTCGCTCCTTTTTGATGAGACTTCTCACTCTTGCATTTTCAGTGAAGGAAGCCCCTTTTGGCAATGACCGGCGCAAAGGCAATAAGACAAAAGTAAAACATTTGCAGCGGCAATGAACCGATCATTGCCATCCCAATGGCAGATGGCAGTGTTCAATACCAGCCCATCTTCAATGTTCTGAAAGGAACTTAAAATTAATTCACTTTTTCAGGAATTGCTGCATTTTGGCATTACATTATTGCCGACCTTTTGGCAGTGAACGACCATTGCCGGCTGTCTGGCAGTGAACCGTCACTGCCGACATTATGGCAATGAACCTTCACTGCCGATATTTATAGGCAATGAGCCTTAAATGCCGAATCTTTGGCAATGAACCTTCAATGCCACAATGTGGCAATGACTGAAATGCCAATAACTTTGAGAAAATTCAAAAACTGACTTTCATTTATTGCCAAAATTGGCAATGAATACTGCCTTTGAAGCGGCAATATTGCCGCTGGAAAGCTCTTACTTTTGTCCCATTGCCTTTGCAGGGGCACTGCCACAAAAGGTAGTACTTTCATTGCCTTTGGAGGAACAGTGTTATTTGTTTCTGATTTTTTTACTGGTTTTGTTTTATGACGTGCACTGATTTTTTTTTTGAGTGAAGGACACCTCCGGCGGCCGGCACCACTCCGATTACCTTTCCGAGAAATGGGACGCTCTTTCGACGCGTGCGCGCTGAAACCTTACGCGCGGTGGCGTATTTCACCCGAGAAGTCCAATAACACGGATAAAATAAATATACACAAATTAAGATCGGACAGGAGCTATGGCCGCTTTTAGCAGACACCATCAAGCAGCCGTTCAATTTATTTAGCTGTCGTGCAATGGGATCTAGTTAAATCAGCTGATTTATTTGCTGTGCAGCTAAAAATTTCTCCCCTAGAAAATAGTTTTCGCACAGGGAAGTTGCGATCTCTTAAC